>JANJGN010000033.1:3710248-3853249 GCA_026770705.1 Isurus oxyrinchus
CAGTGAGAGCAGTGTGAGCAGTGTGAGCAGTGTGTGCAGTGTGAGCAGTGTGTGCAGTGTGTGCAGTGTGAGCAGTGAGAGCAGTGTGAGCAGTAGCAGTGTGTGCAGTGAGAGCAGTGTGTGCAGTGTGTGCAGTGTGAGCAGTGTGTGCAGTGTGAGCAGTGTGTGCAGTGTGAGCAGTGAGAGCAGTGTGTGCAGTGTGAGCAGTGAGAGCAGTGTGTGCAGTGTGAGCAGTAGCAGTGTGTGCAGTGAGAGCAGTGTGTGCAGTGAGAGCAGTGTGTGCAGTGTGTGCAGTGTGAGCAGTGTGAGCAGTGAGAGCAGTGTGTGCAGTGTGAGCAGTAGCAGTGTGAGCAGTGAGAGCAGTGTGTGCAGTGAGAGCAGTGTGTGCAGTGAGAGCAGTGTGTGCAGTGTGAGCAGTGAGAGCAGTGTGTGCAGTGTGAGCAGTAGCAGTGTGTGCAGTGAGAGCAGTGTGTGCAGTGTGTGCAGTGTGTGCAGTGTGAGCAGTGTGAGCAGTGAGAGCAGTGTGTGCAGTGTGAGCAGTGAGAGTAGTGTGTGCAGTGTGAGCAGTAGCAGTGTGTGCAGTGAGAGCAGTGTGTGCAGTGAGAGCAGTGTGAGCAGTGTGTGCAGTGTGAGCAGTGTGTGCAGTGAGAGCAGTGTGAGCAGTGAGAGCAGTGTGAGCAGTGTGTGCAGTGAGAGCAGTGTGTGCAGTGAGAGCAGTGTGTGCAGTGTAAGCAGTGTGTGCAGTGAGAGCAGTGTGTGCAGTGTGTGCAGTGAGAGCAGTGTGAGCAGTGTGTGCAGTGAGAGCAGTGTGTGCAGTGTGAGCAGTGTGAGCAGAGTGTGCAGTGTGAGCAGTGTGTGCACTGTGAGCAGTGTGTGCACTGTGAGCAGTGAGAGCAGTGTGTGCAGTGAGAGCAGTGAGAGCAGTGTGAGCAGTGTGTGCACTGTGTGAGCAGTGTTTGCAGTGTGAGCAGTGAGAGCAGTGTGTGCACTGTGTGAGCAGTGTTTGCAGTGTGAGCAGTGAGAGCAGTGTGAGCAGTGTGTGCAGTGTTTGCAGTGTGAGCAGTGAGAGCAGTGTGTGCAGTGTGAGCAGTGTGTGCAGTGTGAGCAGTGAGAGCAGTGTGTGCAGTGTGAGCAGTAGCAGTGTGTGCAGTGAGAGCAGTGTGTGCAGTGTGTGCAGTGTGAGCAGTGTGTGCAGTGAGAGCAGTGTGTGCAGTGTGAGCAGTGAGAGTAGTGTGTGCAGTGTGAGCAGTAGCAGTGTGTGCAGTGAGAGCAGTGTGTGCAGTGTGTGCAGTGTGTGCAGTGTGTGCAGTGTGAGCAGTGTGTGCAGTGTGAGCAGTGTGTGCAGTGAGAGCAGTGTGAGCAGTGTGTGCAGTGTGTGCAGTGAGAGCAGTGTGAGCAGTGTGTGCAGTGAGAGCAGTGTGTGCAGTGAGAGCACTGTGTGCAGTGTAAGCAGTGTGTGCAGTGAGAGCAGTGTGTGCAGTGAGAGCAGTGTGTGCAGTGAGAGCAGTGTGTGCAGTGTGTGCAGTGAGAGCAGTGTGTGCAGTGCGTGCAGTGTGTGCAGTGTGAGCAGTGTGTGCAGTGAGAGCAGTGTGTGCAGTGAGAGCAGTGTGTGCAGTGTGAGCAGTGAGAGCAGTGTGTGCAGTGTGAGCAGTGTGTGTAGTGAGAGCAGTGTGTGCAGTGAGAGCAGTGTGTGCAGTGAGAGCAGTGTGTGCAGTGTGTGCAGTGAGAGCAGTGTGTGCAGTGAGAGCAGTGTGTGCAGTGAGAGCAGTGTGTGCAGTGAGAGCAGTGTGTGCAGTGTGAGCAGTGAGAGCAGTGTGTGCAGTGTGTGCAGTGTGAGCAGTGAGAGCAGTATGTGCAGTGAGAGCACTGTGTGCAGTGAGAGCAGTGTGTGCAGTGTGAGCAGTGTGAGCAGTGTGAGCAGAGTGAGCAGTGTGTGCAGTGAGAGCAGTGTGTGCAGTGTGTGCAGTGAGAGCAGTGTGTGCAGTGCGTGCAGTGTGTGCAGTGTGAGCAGTGTGTGCAGTGAGAGCAGTGTGTGCAGTGAGAGCAGTGTGTGCAGTGTGAGCAGTGAGAGCAGTGTGTGCAGTGTGAGCAGTGTGTGTAGTGAGAGCAGTGTGTGCAGTGAGAGCAGTGTGTGCAGTGAGAGCAGTGTGTGCAGTGTGTGCAGTGAGAGCAGTGTGTGCAGTGAGAGCAGTGTGTGCAGTGAGAGCAGTGTGTGCAGTGAGAGCAGTGTGTGCAGTGTGAGCAGTGAGAGCAGTGTGTGCAGTGTGTGCAGTGTGAGCAGTGAGAGCAGTATGTGCAGTGAGAGCATTGTGTGCAGTGAGAGCAGTGTGTGCAGTGTGAGCAGTGTGAGCAGTGTGAGCAGAGTGAGCAGTGTGTGCAGTGAGAGCAGTGTGTGCAGTGTGTGCAGTGTGAGCAGTGTGTGCAGTGTGAGCAGTGTGTGCAGTGTGTGCAGTGATAGCAGTGTGAGCAGTGTGTGCAGTGAGAGCAGTGTGTGCAGTGTGAGCAGTGAGAGCAGTGTGTGCAGTGAGAGCAGTGTGAGCAGTGTGTGCAGTGAGAGCAGAGTGTGCAGTGAGAGCAGTGTGTGCAGTGTGAGCAGTGTGTGCAGTGTGAGCAGTGTGAGCAGTGTGTGCAGTGTGAGCAGAGTGTGCAGTGTGAGCAGTGTGAGCAGTGTGTGCAGTGTGAGCAGTGTGAGCAGTGTGTGCAGTGTGAGCAGTGTGTGCAGTGTGAGCAGTGTGTGCAGTGAGAGCAGTGTGTGCAGTGAGAGCAGAGTGTGCAGTGAGAGCAGTGTGAGCAGTGTGAGCAGTGTGTGCAGTGAGAGCAGTGTGTGCAGTGTGAGCAGTGTGTGCAGTGTGAGCAGTGAGAGCAGTGTGTGCAGTGAGAGCAGTGTGTGCAGTAGCAGTGAGAGCAGTGTGTGCAGTGAGAGCAGTGTGTGCAGTGTGTGCAGAGTGTGCAGTGATAGCAGTGCGTGCAGTGTGTGCAGTGAGAGCAGTGTGTGCAGTGTGAGCAGTGAGAGCAGTGTGAGCAGTGTGTGCAGTGAGAGCAGTGTGTGCAGTGATAGCAGTGTGAGCAGTGTGTGCAGTGAGAGCAGTGTGTGCAGTGTGAGCAGTGAGAGCAGTGTGAGCAGTGTGTGCAGTGAGAGCAGTGTGTGCAGTGATAGCAGTGTGAGCAGTGTGTGCAGTGAGAGCAGTGTGTGCAGTGATAGCAGTGTGTGCAGTGTGTGCAGTGAGAGCAGTGTGTGCAGTGTGAGCAGTGTGAGCAGTGAGAGCAGTGTGTGCAGTGAGAGCAGTGTGTGCAGTGTGAGCAGTGAGAGCAGTGTGTGCAGTGTGAGCAGTGTGTGCAGTGTGCAGTGAGAGCAGTGTGAGCAGTGTGAGCAGAGTGTGCAGTGAGAGCAGTGTGAGCAGTGTGAGCAGAGTGTGCAGTGTGAGCAGTGTGTGCAGTGTGAGCAGTGTGAGCAGTGTGTGCAATGTGAGCAATGTGTGCACTGTGAGCAGAGTGTGCAGAGTGTGCAGTGTGAGCAGAGTGTGCAGTGTGAGCAGTGTGTGCAGTGTGAGCAGAGTGTGCAGTGTGAGCAGTGTGTGCAGTGAGAGCAGTGTGTGCAGTGTGAGCAGAGTGTGCAGTGATAGCAGTGTGAGCAGTGAGAGCAGTGTGTGCAGTGTGAGCAGTGTGTGCAGTGTGAGCAGAGTGTGCATGGAGAGCAGTGTGTGCAGTGTGAGCAGAGTGTGCAGTGAGAGCAGTGTGAGCAGTGAGAGCAGTGTGTGCAGTGTGTGCAGTGAGAGCAGTGTGAGCAGTGTTTGCAGTGAGAGCAGTGTGTACAGTGTGTGCAGTGAGAGCAGTGTGAGCAGTGTTTGCAGTGTGAGCAGTGTGTGCAGTGTGAGCAGTGTGTGCAGTGAGAGCAGTGTGTACAGTGTGTGCAGTGAGAGCAGTGTGAGCAGTGTTTGCAGTTTGATCAGTGAGAGCAGTGAGAGCAGTGTGTGCAGTGTGAGCAGTGTGTGCAGTGTGTGCAGTGTGTGCAGTGTGAGCAGTGTGTGCAGTGTGAGCAGTGTGTGCAGTGTGTGCAGTGTCTGCAGTGAGAGCAGAGCAGTGTGAGCACTGTGGGCAGTGTGTGCAGTGTGAGCGGTGTGTGCAGTGAGAGCAGTGTGTGCAGTGTCAGCAGTGTGTGCAGTGAGAGCAGTGTTTGCAGTTTGATCAGTGATATCAGTGTGAGCAGTGTGAGCAGTGTGTGCAGTGAGAGCAGTGTGTGCAGTGTGAGCAGTGAGAGCAGTGTGTGCAGTGTGTGCAGTGTGTGCAGAGTGAGCAGTGTGTGCAGTGAGAGCAGTGTGTGCAGTGTGAGCAGTGTGTGCAGTGTGTGCAGTGTGAGCAGTGAGAGCAGTGAGAGCAGTGTGAGCAGTGTGTGCACTGTGTGAGCAGTGTTTGCAGTGTGAGCAGTGAGAGCAGTGTGTGCACTGTGTGAGCAGTGTTTGCAGTGTGAGCAGTGAGAGCAGTGTGAGCAGTGTGTGCAGTGAGAGCAGTGTTTGCAGTGTGAGCAGTGAGAGCAGTGTGTGCAGTGTGAGCAGTGTGTGCAGTGTGAGCAGTGAGAGCAGTGTGTGCAGTGTGAGCAGTAGCAGTGTGTGCAGTGAGAGCAGTGTGTGCAGTGTGTGCAGTGTGAGCAGTGTGTGCAGTGTGAGCAGTGTGTGCAGTGAGAGCAGTGTGTGCAGTGTGAGCAGTGAGAGTAGTGTGTGCAGTGTGAGCAGTAGCAGTGTGTGCAGTGAGAGCAGTGTGTGCAGTGTGTGCAGTGTGTGCAGTGTGAGCAGTGTGTGCAGTGTGAGCAGTGTGTGCAGTGAGAGCAGTGTGAGCAGTGTGTGCAGTGTGTGCAGTGAGAGCAGTGTGAGCAGTGTGTGCAGTGAGAGCAGTGTGTGCAGTGAGAGCACTGTGTGCAGTGTAAGCAGTGTGTGCAGTGAGAGCAGTGTGTGCAGTGAGAGCAGTGTGTGCAGTGAGAGCAGTGTGTGCAGTGTGTGCAGTGAGAGCAGTGTGTGCAGTGCGTGCAGTGTGTGCAGTGTGAGCAGTGTGTGCAGTGAGAGCAGTGTGTGCAGTGAGAGCAGTGTGTGCAGTGTGAGCAGTGAGAGCAGTGTGTGCAGTGTGAGCAGTGTGTGTAGTGAGAGCAGTGTGTGCAGTGAGAGCAGTGTGTGCAGTGAGAGCAGTGTGTGCAGTGTGTGCAGTGAGAGCAGTGTGTGCAGTGAGAGCAGTGTGTGCAGTGAGAGCAGTGTGTGCAGTGAGAGCAGTGTGTGCAGTGTGAGCAGTGAGAGCAGTGTGTGCAGTGTGAGCAGTGAGAGCAGTATGTGCAGTGAGAGCACTGTGTGCAGTGAGAGCAGTGTGTGCAGTGTGAGCAGTGTGAGCAGTGTGAGCAGAGTGAGCAGTGTGTGCAGTGAGAGCAGTGTGTGCAGTGTGTGCAGTGTGAGCAGTGTGTGCAGTGTGAGCAGTGTGTGCAGTGTGTGCAGTGATAGCAGTGTGAGCAGTGTGTGCAGTGAGAGCAGTGTGTGCAGTGTGAGCAGTGAGAGCAGTGTGTGCAGTGAGAGCAGTGTGAGCAGTGTGTGCAGTGAGAGCAGAGTGTGCAGTGAGAGCAGTGTGTGCAGTGTGAGCAGTGTGTGCAGTGTGAGCAGTGTGAGCAGTGTGTGCAGTGTGAGCAGAGTGTGCAGTGTGAGCAGTGTGAGCAGTGTGTGCAGTGTGAGCAGTGTGAGCAGTGTGTGCAGTGTGAGCAGTGTGTGCAGTGTGAGCAGTGTGTGCAGTGAGAGCAGTGTGTGCAGTGAGAGCAGAGTGTGCAGTGAGAGCAGTGTGAGCAGTGTGAGCAGTGTGTGCAGTGAGAGCAGTGTGTGCAGTGTGAGCAGTGTGTGCAGTGTGAGCAGTGAGAGCAGTGTGTGCAGTGAGAGCAGTGTGTGCAGTGTGTGCAGTAGCAGTGAGAGCAGTGTGTGCAGTGAGAGCAGTGTGTGCAGTGTGTGCAGAGTGTGCAGTGATAGCAGTGCGTGCAGTGTGTGCAGTGAGAGCAGTGTGTGCAGTGTGAGCAGTGAGAGCAGTGTGAGCAGTGTGTGCAGTGAGAGCAGTGTGTGCAGTGATAGCAGTGTGAGCAGTGTGTGCAGTGAGAGCAGTGTGTGCAGTGTGAGCAGTGAGAGCAGTGTGAGCAGTGTGTGCAGTGAGAGCAGTGTGTGCAGTGATAGCAGTGTGAGCAGTGTGTGCAGTGAGAGCAGTGTGTGCAGTGATAGCAGTGTGTGCAGTGTGTGCAGTGAGAGCAGTGTGAGCAGTGTGTGCAGTGTGAGCAGTGTGAGCAGTGAGAGCAGTGTGTGCAGTGAGAGCAGTGTGTGCAGTGTGAGCAGTGAGAGCAGTGTGTGCAGTGTGAGCAGTGTGTGCAGTGTGCAGTGAGAGCAGTGTGAGCAGTGTGAGCAGAGTGTGCAGTGAGAGCAGTGTGAGCAGTGTGAGCAGAGTGTGCAGTGTGAGCAGTGTGTGCAGTGTGAGCAGTGTGAGCAGTGTGTGCAATGTGAGCAATGTGTGCACTGTGAGCAGAGTGTGCAGAGTGTGCAGTGTGAGCAGAGTGTGCAGTGTGAGCAGTGTGTGCAGTGTGAGCAGAGTGTGCAGTGTGAGCAGTGTGTGCAGTGAGAGCAGTGTGTGCAGTGTGAGCAGAGTGTGCAGTGATAGCAGTGTGAGCAGTGAGAGCAGTGTGTGCAGTGTGAGCAGTGTGTGCAGTGTGAGCAGAGTGTGCATGGAGAGCAGTGTGTGCAGTGTGAGCAGAGTGTGCAGTGAGAGCAGTGTGAGCAGTGAGAGCAGTGTGTGCAGTGTGTGCAGTGAGAGCAGTGTGAGCAGTGTTTGCAGTGAGAGCAGTGTGTACAGTGTGTGCAGTGAGAGCAGTGTGAGCAGTGTTTGCAGTGTGAGCAGTGTGTGCAGTGTGAGCAGTGTGTGCAGTGAGAGCAGTGTGTACAGTGTGTGCAGTGAGAGCAGTGTGAGCAGTGTTTGCAGTTTGATCAGTGAGAGCAGTGAGAGCAGTGTGTGCAGTGTGAGCAGTGTGTGCAGAGTGTGCAGTGAGAGCAGTGTGAGCAGTGTGTGCAGTGAGAGCAGTGTGTGCAGTGTGAGCAGAGTGTGCAGTGAGAGCAGTGTGTGCAGTGTGAGCAGAGTGTGCTGTGTGAGCTGTGTGCAGTGTGAGCAGTGTGTGCAGTGTGAGCAGAGTGTGCAGTGTGAGCAGTGTGAGCAGTGTGTGCAGTGTGTGCTGTGTGAGCAGTGTGAGCAGTGTGTGCAGTGAGAGCAGTGTGAGCAGTGTGAGCAGAGTGTGCAGTGTGAGCAGTGTGTGCAGTGTGAGCAGTGTGTGCAGTGTGTGCTGTGTGAGCAGTGTGTGCAGTGAGAGCAGTGTGAGCAGTGTGTGCAGTGTGAGCAGAGTGTGCAGTGAGAGCAGTGTGAGCAGTGTGTGCAGTGTGAGCAGTGTGTGCAGTGAGAGCAGTGTGAGCAGTGTGTGCAGTGTGAGCAGAGTGTGCAGTGAGAGCAGTGTGTGCAGTGTTTGCAGTGTGAGCAGTGAGAGCAGTGTGAGCAGTGTGTGGTGTGAGCAGTGTGTGTAGTGTGTGCAGTGAGAGCAGTGTGAGCAGTGTGTGCAGTGAGAGCAGTGTGTGCAGTGTGTGCAGTGTGAGCAGTGTGTGCAGTGTGAGCAGTGTGTGCAGTGAGAGCAGTGTGTGCAGTGTGTGCAGTGTGTGCAGTGTGAGCAGTGTGTGCAGTGTGTGCAGTGAGAGCAGTGTGTGCAGTGAGAGCAGAGCAGTGTGAGCACTGTGGGCAGTGTGTGCAGTGTGAGCGGTGTGTGCAGTGAGAGCAGTGTGTGCAGTGTCAGCAGTGTGTGCAGTGAGAGCAGTGTGAGCAGTGTGTGCAGTGTGAGCAGTGTGTGCAGTGTGTGCAGTGTGAGCAGTGAGAGCAGTGTGTGCAGTGAGAGCAGTGTGAGCAGTGTGTGCAGTGTGAGCAGTGAGAGCAGTGTGTGCAGTGTGAGCAGTGAGAGCAGTGTGTGCAGTGAGAGCAGTGTGTGCAGTGAGAGCAGTGTGTGCAGTGAGAGCAGTGTGTGCAGTGAGAGCATTGTGTGCAGTGTGAGCAGTGTGTGCAGTGTGAGCAGTGTGTGCAGTGTGAGCAGTGTGAGCAGACTGAGCAGTGTGTGCAGTGTGAGCAGTGTGATCAGTGTGAGCAGTGTGTGCACTGTGAGCAGTGTGTGCAGTGAGAGCAGTGTGTGCAGTGAGAGCAGTGTGTGCAGTGTGAGCATTGTCAGCAGTGAGAGCAGTGTGTGCAGTGTGAGCAGTGTTTGCAGTGTGAGCAGTGAGAGCAGTGTGTGCAGTGTGTGCAGTGTGTGCAGTGAGAGCAGTGTGAGCTGTGTGAGTGTGCAGTGAGAGCAGTGTGAGCAGTGAGAGCAGTGTGTGCAGTGAGAGCAGTGTGTGCAGTGTGTGCAGTGTGTGCAGTGTGTGCAGTGTGGGCAGTGTGATTAGTGTGAGCAGTGTGAGCAGACTGAGCAGTGTGAGCAGTGTGTGCAGTGTGAGCAGTGTGTGCAGTGAGAGCAGTGTGTGCAGTGAGAGCAGTGTGTGCAGTGTGAGCAGTGTGTGCAGTGAGAGCAGTGTGGGCAGTGTGTGCAGTGTGCGCAGTGTGAGCAGTGTAAGCAGTGTGTGCAGTGAGAGCAGTGTGTGCAGTGTGTGCAGTGAGAGCAGTGTGAGCAGTGAGAGCAGTGTGAGCAGTGTGTGCAGTGAGAGCAGTGTGTGCAGTGAGAGCAGTGTGTGCAGTGTGAGCAGTGTGTGCAGTGTGAGGAGTTTGTGCAGTGAGAGCAGTGTGTGCAGTGAGAGCAGTGTGTGCAGTGAGAGCAGTGTGTGCAGTGTGAGCAGTGTGTGCAGTGTGAGCAGTGTGTGCAGTGAGAGCAGTGTGAGCAGTGTGTGCAGTGTGAGCAGAGTGTGCAGTGAGAGCAGTGTGTGCAGTGTTTGCAGTGTGAGCAGTGAGAGCAGTGTGAGCAGTGTGTGGTGTGAGCAGTGTGTGTAGTGTGTGCAGTGAGAGCAGTGTGAGCAGTGTGTGCAGTGAGAGCAGTGTGTGCAGTGTGTGCAGTGTGAGCAGTGTGTGCAGTGTGAGCAGTGTGTGCAGTGAGAGCAGTGTGTGCAGTGTGTGCAGTGTGAGCAGTGTGTGCAGTGTGAGCAGTGTGTGCAGTGAGAGCAGTGTGTGCAGTGAGAGCAGAGCAGTGTGAGCACTGTGGGCAGTGTGTGCAGTGTGAGCGGTGTGTGCAGTGAGAGCAGTGTGTGCAGTGTCAGCAGTGTGTGCAGTGAGAGCAGTGTGAGCAGTGTGTGCAGTGTGAGCAGTGTGTGCAGTGTGAGCAGTGTGTGCAGTGTGTGCAGTGTGTGCAGTGTGATTAGTGTGATTAGTGTGAGCAGACTGAGCAGTGTGTGCAGTGTGAGCAGTGTGTGCAGTGAGAGCAGTGTGTGCAGTGAGAGCAGTGTGTGCAGTGTGAGCAGTGTGTGCAGTGAGAGCAGTGTGGGCAGTGTGTGCAGTGTGCGCAGTGTGAGCAGTGTAAGCAGTGTGTGCAGTGAGAGCAGTGTGTGCAGTGTGTGCAGTGAGAGCAGTGTGAGCAGTGTGAGCAGTGTGTGCAGTGAGAGCAGTGTGTGCAGTGAGAGCAGTGTGTGCAGTGAGAGCAGTGTGTGCAGTGAGAGCAGTGTGTGCAGTGTGAGCAGTGTGTGCAGTGTGAGCAGTTTGTGCAGTGAGAGCAGTGTGTGCAGTGAGAGCAGTGTGTGCAGTGAGAGCAGTGTGTGCAGTGTGAGCAGTGTGTGCAGTGTGAGCAGTGTGTGCAGTGAGAGCAGTGTGAGCAGTGTGAGCAGTGTGTGCAGTGTGAGCAGAGTGTGCAGTGAGAGCAGTGTGTGCAGTGTTTGCAGTGTGAGCAGTGAGAGCAGTGTGAGCAGTGTGTGGTGTGAGCAGTGTGTGTAGTGTGTGCAGTGAGAGCAGTGTGAGCAGTGTGTGCAGTGAGAGCAGTGTGTGCAGTGTGTGCAGTGTGAGCAGTGTGAGCAGTGTGTGCAGTGAGAGCAGTGTGTGCAGTGTGTGCAGTGTGAGCAGTGTGTGCAGTGTGAGCAGTGTGTGCAGTGAGAGCAGTGTGTGCAGTGAGAGCAGAGCAGTGTGAGCACTGTGGGCAGTGTGTGCAGTGTGAGCGGTGTGTGCAGTGAGAGCAGTGTGTGCAGTGTCAGCAGTGTGTGCAGTGAGAGCAGTGTGAGCAGTGTGTGCAGTGTGTGCAGTGTGAGCAGTGAGAGCAGTGTGTGCAGTGAGAGCAGTGTGTGCAGTGTGTGCAGTGTGAGCAGTGAGAGCAGTGTGTGCAGTGAGAGCAGTGTGTGCAGTGAGAGCAGTGTGTGCAGTGAGAGCAGTGTGTGCAGTGAGAGCAGTGTGTGCAGTGAGAGCATTGTGTGCAGTGTGAGCAGTGTGTGCAGTGTGAGCAGTGTGTGCAGTGTGAGCAGTGTGAGCAGACTGAGCAGTGTGTGCAGTGTGAGCAGTGTGATTAGTGTGAGCAGTGTGTGCACTGTGAGCAGTGTGTGCAGTGAGAGCAGTGTGTGCAGTGTGTGCAGTGTGAGCATTGTCAGCAGTGAGAGCAGTGTGTGCAGTGTGAGCAGTGTTTGCAGTGTGAGCAGTGAGAGCAGTGTGTGCAGTGTGTGCAGTGAGAGCAGTGTGAGCTGTGTGAGTGTGCAGTGAGAGCAGTGTGAGCAGTGAGAGCAGTGTGTGCAGTGAGAACAGTGTGTGCAGTGTGAGCAGTGTGTGCAGTGTGTGCAGTGTGTGCAGTGAGAGCAGTGTGTGCAGTGTGGGCAGTGTGATTAGTGTGAGCAGTGTGAGCAGACTGAGCAGTGTGAGCAGTGTGTGCAGTGTGAGCAGTGTGTGCAGTGAGAGCAGTGTGTGCAGTGAGAGCAGTGTGTGCAGTGTGAGCAGTGTGTGCAGTGAGAGCAGTGTGGGCAGTGTGTGCAGTGTGCGCAGTGTGAGCAGTGTAAGCAGTGTGTGCAGTGAGAGCAGTGTGTGCAGTGTGTGCAGTGAGAGCAGTGTGAGCAGTGAGAGCAGTGTGAGCAGTGTGTGCAGTGAGAGCAGTGTGTGCAGTGTGAGCAGTGTGAGCAGTGTGTGCAGTGTGAGCAGTTTGTGCAGTGAGAGCAGTGTGTGCAGTGAGAGCAGTGTGTGCAGTGTGAGCAGTGTGTGCAGTGTGAGCAGTGTGAGCAGTGTGAGCAATGAGAGCAGTGTGTGCAGTGTGAGCAGTGTGTGCAGTGTGTGCAGTGAGAGCAGTGTGAGCAGTGTTTGCAGTTTGATCAGTGAGAGCAGTGTGTGCAGTGAGAGCAGTGTGTGCAGTGAGAGCAGTGTGTGCAGTGTGAGCAGAGTGTGCAGTGAGAGCAGTGTGAGCAGTGTGTGCAGTGAGAGCAGTGTGTGCAGTGTGAGCAGAGTGTGCAGTGAGAGCAGTGTGTGCAGTGTGAGCAGAGTGTGCTGTGTGAGCTGTGTGTGCAGTGTGAGCAGTGTGTGCAGTGTGAGCAGAGTGTGCAGTGTGAGCAGAGTGTGCAGTGTGAGCAGTGTGAGCAGTGTGTGCAGTGTGTGCTGTGTGAGCAGTGTGAGCAGTCTGTGCAGTGAGAGCAGTGTGAGCAGAGTGTGCAGTGTGAGCAGTGTGAGCAGTGTGTGCAGTGTGAGCAGTGTGTGCTGTGTGAGCAGTGTGTGCTGTGTGAGCAGTGTGTGCAGTGAGAGCAGTGTGAGCAGTGTGTGCAGTGTGAGCAGAGTGTGCAGTGTGAGCAGTGTGTGCAGTGTGAGCAGTGTGTGCAGTGAGAGCAGTGTGAGCAGTGTGTGCAGTGTGAGCAGAGTGTGCAGTGAGAGCAGTGTGTGCAGTGTTTGCAGTGTGAGCAGTGAGAGCAGTGTGAGCAGTGTGTGGTGTGAGCAGTGTGAGCAGTGTGTGTAGTGTGTGCAGTGAGAGCAGTGTGAGCAGTGTGTGCAGTGAGAGCAGTGTGTGCATTGTGAGCAGTGTGTGCAGTGTGAGCAGTGTGTGCAGTGAGAGCAGTGTGTGCAGTGTGTGCAGTGTGAGCAGTGTGTGCAGTGTGTGCAGTGAGAGCAGTGTGTGCAGTGAGAGCAGAGCAGTGTGAGCACTGTGGGCAGTGTGTGCAGTGTGAGCGGTGTGTGCAGTGAGAGCAGTGTGTGCAGTGTCAGCAGTGTGTGCAGTGAGAGCAGTGTTTGCAGTTTGATCAGTGATATCAGTGTGAGCAGTGTGAGCAGTGTGTGCAGTGTGAGCAGTGTGAGCAGTGTGTGAAGTGAGAGCAGTGTGAGCAGTGTGTGCAGTGTGTGCAGTGTGAGCAGTGAGAGCAGTGTGTGCAGTGAGAGCAGTGTGAGCAGTGTGTGCAGTGTGAGCAGTGTGTGCAGTGTGTGCAGTGTGTGCAGTGTGAGCAGTGAGAGCAGTGTGTGCAGTGAGAGCAGTGTGAGCAGTGTGAGCAGTGTGAGCAGTGAGAGCAGTGTGTGCAGTGTGTGCAGTGTGAGCAGTGAGAGCAGTGAGAGCAGTGTGTGCAGTGAGAGCAGTGTGTGCAGTGAGAGCAGTGTGTGCAGTGAGAGCAGTGTGTGCAGTGTGAGCAGTGTGTGCAGTGTGAGCAGTGTGTGCAGTGTGAGCAGTGTGAGCAGACTGAGCAGTGTGTGCAGTGTGAGCAGTGTGATTAGTGTGAGCAGTGTGGGCAGTGTGATTAGTGTGAGCAGACTGAGCAGTGTGAGCAGTGTGTGCAGTGTGAGCAGTGTGTGCAGTGAGAGCAGTGTGTGCAGTGAGAGCAGTGTGTGCAGTGTGGGCAGTGTGTGCAGTGAGAGCAGTGTGGGCAGTGTGTGCAGTGTAAGCAGTGTGTGCAGTGAGAGCAGTGTGTGCAGTGAGAGCAGTGTGAGCAGTGAGAGCAGTGAGAGCAGTGTGTGCAGTGAGAGCAGTGTGTGCAGTGTGAGCAGTGTGTGCAGTGAGAGCAGTTTGTGCAGTGAGAGCAGTGTGTGCAGTGTGAGCAGTGTGTGCAGTGAGAGCAGTGTGAGCAGTGTGAGCAGTGTGTGCAGTGAGAGCAGTGTGTGCAGTGAGAGCAGTGTGTGCAGTGTGAGCAGTGTGTGCAGTGAGAGCAGTGTGTGCAGTGAGAGCAGTGTGTGCAGTGAGAGCAGTGTGAGCAGTGAGAGCTGTGTGTGCAGTGTGAGCAGTGTGTGCAGTGAGAGCAGTGTGAGTGAGCAGTGTGCAGTGAGAGCAGTGTGTGCAGTGAGAGCAGTGTGAGTGAGCAGTGTGTGCAGTGTGAGCAGTGTGTGCAGTGAGAGCAGTGTGAGCAGTGAGAGCAGTGTGTGCAGTGTGAGCAGTGTGAGCAGTGTTTGCAGTTTGATCAGTGAGAGCAGTGAGAGCAGTGTGTGCAGTGTGAGCAGTGTGTGCAGTGTGTGCAGTTTGATCAGTGAGAGCAGTGTGAGCAGTGTGTGCAGTGTGAGCAGTGTGAGCCTTGAGAGCAGTGTGTGCAGTGTGAGCAGAGTGTGCAGTGTGAGCAGTGTGTGCAGTGTGAGCAGTGTGAGCAGTGTGTGCAGTGTGAGCAGTGAGCATTGAGAGCAGTGTGTGCAGTGAGAGCAGTGAGAGCAGTGTGTGCAGTGAGAGCAGAGTGTGCAGTGAGAGCAGTGTGAGCAGTGTGTGCAGTGAGAGCAGTGTGTGCAGTGAGAGCAGTGTGTGCAGTGTGAGCAGTGTGTGCAGTGTGAGCAGTGAGAGCAGTGTGTGCAGTGAGAGCAGTGTGTGCAGTGTGTGCAGTAGCAGTGAGAGCAGTGTGTGCAGTGAGAGCAGTGTGTGCAGTGAGAGCAGTGTGTGCAGTGTGTGCAGTGAGAGCAGTGTGTGCAGTGTGAGCAGTGTGAGCAGAGTGTGCAGTGTGTGCAGTGTGAGCAGAGTGTGCAGTGTGAGCAGTGTGTGCAGTGTGAGCAGAGTGTGCAGTGTGTGCAGTGTGAGCAGAGTGTGCAGTGTGAGCAGTGTGTGCAGTGTGAGCAGAGTGTGCAGTGTGTGCAGTGAGAGCAGTGTGTGCAGTGTGAGCAGAGTGTGCAGTGAGAGCAGTGTGAGCAGTGAGAGCAGTGTGTGCAGTGTGAGCAGAGTGTGCATGGAGAGCAGTGTGTGCAGTGTGAGCAGAGTGTGCAGTGAGAGCAGTGTGAGCAGTGAGAGCAGTGTGTGCAGTGTGTGCAGTGAGAGCAGTGTGAGCAGTGTTTGCAGTGAGAGCAGTGTGTACAGTGTGTGCAGTGAGAGCAGTGTGAGCAGTGTTTGCAGTGTGAGCAGTGTGAGCAGTGTGTGCAGTGTGAGCAGTGTGTGCAGTGAGAGCAGTGTGTACAGTGTGTGCAGTGAGAGCAGTGTGAGCAGTGTTTGCAGTTTGATCAGTGAGAGCAGTGTGTGCAGTGAGAGCAGTGTGTGCAGTGTGAGCAGAGTGTGCAGTGAGAGCAGTGAGAGCAGTGAGAGCAGTGAGAGCAGTGTGAGCAGTGTGTGCAGAGTGTGCTGTGTGAGCTGTGTGCAGTGTGAGCAGTGTGTGCAGTGTGAGCAGAGTGTGCAGTGAGAGCAGTGTGAGCAGTGTTTGCAGTTTGATCAGTGAGAGCAGTGTGTGCAGTGAGAGCAGTGTGTGCAGTGTGAGCAGAGTGTGCAGTGAGAGCAGTGTGAGCAGTGTGTGCAGTGTGAGCAGAGTGTGCTGTGTGAGCTGTGTGCAGTGTGAGCAGTGTGTGCAGTGTGAGCAGAGTGTGCAGTGTGAGCAGTGTGAGCAGTGTGTGCAGTGTGAGCAGTGTGTGCAGTGTGTGCTGTGTGAGCAGTGTGAGCAGTGTGTGCAGTGAGAGCAGTGTGAGCAGTGTGAGCAGAGTGTGCAGTGTGAGCAGTGTGTGCAGTGTGAGCAGTGTGTGCAGTGTGTGCTGTGTGAGCAGTGTGTGCAGTGAGAGCAGTGTGTGCAGTGAGAGCAGTGTGTGCAGTGAGAGCAGTGTGTGCAGTGAGAGCAGTTTGAGCAGTGTGTGCAGTGTGAGCAGTGTGTGCAGTGAGAGCAGTGAGAGCAGTGTGTGCAGTGTTAGCAGAGTATGCAGTGAGAGCAGTGTGTGCAGTGTTTGCAGTGTGAGCAGTGAGAGCAGTGTGAGCAGTGTGTGGTGTGAGCAGTGTGAGCAGTGTGTGTAGTGTGTGTAGTGAGAGCAGTGTGAGCAGTGTGTGCAGTGAGAGCAGTGTGTGCAGTGTGTGCAGTGTGAGCAGTGTGTGCAGTGTGAGCAGTGTGTGCAGTGAGAGCAGTGTGTGCAGTGAGAGCAGTGTGTGCAGTGTGTGCAGTGTGAGCAGTGTGTGCAGTGAGAGCAGTGTGTGCAGTGTCTGCAGTGAGAGCAGAGCAGTGTGAGCACTGTGGGCAGTGTGTGCAGTGTGAGCGGTGTGTGCAGTGAGAGCAGTGTGTGCAGTGTCAGCAGTGTGTGCAGTGAGAGCAGTGTTTGCAGTTTGATCAGTGATATCAGTGTGAGCAGTGTGAGCAGTGTGTGCAGTGAGAGCAGTGTGTGCAGTGTGAGCAGTGAGAGCAGTGTGTGCAGTGTGTGCAGAGTGAGCAGTGTGTGCAGTGAGAGCAGTGTGTGCAGTGTGAGCAGTGTGTGCAGTGTGTGCAGTGTGAGCAGTGAGAGCAGTGAGAGCAGTGTGAGCAGTGTGTGCAGTGTGAGCAGTGTGTGCAGTGTGAGCAGTGAGAGCTGTGTGTGCAGTGTGAGCAGTGTGTGCAGTGTGAGCAATGAGTGCAGTGTGAGCAGTAAGAGCAGTGTGTGCAGTGAGAGCAGTGTGTGCAGTGAGAGCAGTGTGTGCAGTGAGAGCAGTGTGTGCAGTGTGAGCAGTGTGTGCAGTGTGAGCAGTGTGTGCAGTGTGAGCAATGTGAGCAGACTGAGCAGTGTGTGCAGTGTGAGCAGTGTGATTAGTGTGAGCAGTGTGTGCACTGTGAGCAGTGTGTGCAGTGAGAGCAGTGTGAGCAGTGTGTGCAGTGAGAGCAGTGTGTGCAGTGTGAGCAGTGAGAGCAGTGTGTGCAGTGTGTGCAGTGTGTGCAGTGAGAGCAGTGTGTGCAGTGTGTGCAGTGAGAGCTGTGTGAGCTGTGTGAGTGTGCAGTGTGAGCAGTGTGTGCAGTGAGAGCAGTGTGTGCAGTGTGGGCAGTGTGATTAGTGTGAGCAGACTGAGCAGTGTGAGCAGTGTGTGCAGTGAGAGCAGTGAGAGCAGTGAGAGCAGTGTGTGCAGTGTGAGCAGTGTGTGCAGTGAGAGCAGTGTGGGCAGTGTGCGCAGTGTGAGCAGTGTAAGCAGTGTGTGCAGTGAGAGCAGTGTGTGCAGTGTGTGCAGTGAGAGCAGTGTGAGCAGTGAGAGCAGTGTGAGCAGTGTGTGCAGTGAGAGCAGTGTGTGCAGTGAGAGCAGTGTGTGCAGTGTGAGCAGTGTGAGCAGTTTGTGCAGTGAGAGCAGTGTGTGCAGTGAGAGCACTGTGTGCAGTGTGAGCAATGTGTGCAGTGTGAGCAGTGTGTGCAGTGTGAGCAGTGAGAGCAGTGTGAGCAATGAGAGCAGTGTGTGCAGTGTGAGCAGTGTGTGCAGTGAGAGCAGTGTGAGCAGTGTGAGCAGTGAGAGCAGTGAGAGCAGTGTGTGCAGTGAGAGCAGTGTGTGCAGTGTGAGCAGTGTGTGCAGTGTGTGCAGTGAGAGCAGTGTGTGCAGTGTGAGCAGTGTGTGCAGTGAGAGCTGTGTGTGCAGTGTGAGCAGTCTGTGCAGTGAGAGCAGTGTGAGTGAGCAGTGTGCAGTGAGAGCAGTGTGTGCAGTGAGAGCAGTGTGAGTGAGCAGTGTGTGCAGTGTGAGCAGTGTGAGTGTGCAGTGTGTGCAGTGTGTGCAGTGAGAGCAGTGTGTGCAGTGTGAGCAGTGTGAGCAGTGTGTGCAGTGAGAGCAGTGTGAGCAGTGAGAGCTGTGTGTGCAGTGTGAGCAGTGTGTGCAGTGAGAGCAGTATGTGCAGTGAGAGCAGTGTGAGTGAGCAGTGTGTGCAGTGTGAGCAGTGAGTGTGCAGTGAGAGCAGTGTGTGCAGTGTGAGCAGTGTGAGCAGTGTGAGTGTGCAGTGAGAGCAGTGTGTGCAGTGTGAGCAGTGTGAGTGTGCAGTGAGAGCAGTGTGTGCAGTGTGAGCAGTGTGTGTGTGCAGTGAGAGCAGTGTGTGCAGTGTGAGCAGTGTGAGTGTGCAGTGAGTAGTGTGAGAGGATTCTGTGCAGCTGCAGTGAGCAGACGCTTCTCTTCAGTGAGAAAAGTTGGATCTGTTACTCTGAGTTTGTGTAGTTGCGTATTCTGACGATTCTGGCTGATCCTGTGTGAACCATTCCCCCAGGGAGAGAGGGACGGGGGGTAATTGGGACTTGGCAGGGTGTCTAGCAGAATGTAGAAGTATTGTGCAGTGTGGGCTAAGTGAGATGTGTGTCAGCTGGTAAAACGGGTACAAAGGGACCGAGCACAGTGCACCAGCCGCAACTGAGATATTAGAACAACAGTTTAACAGTGACTCTATTGTTTAGCTCACGATTAGTTTATGCTTGGAGTTCGTGGCAGTAGTGAATATGGCTATTAATACTGCCTGTTATACTGGCAGAATGCACTTTGACCTGCAGCTGTTAGTGTGAAAAAGGAATATTTATAAGCTCATGGAGAGTCATGTTCCCACTGCTGTGTGAATAATTCACTTTTACACACGCCTGTCCCTCCCCTGTGGTGGACTCTGGTCGTCTCGTGCTGTCAGATACTCAGAAGCGCACAGAGGTTGGACTCGTCCCCCATTAGCACCATACGCCAGAGTTAGCGGGAAAAAGGACATTTTACCCACCAGCCACGACGGCAGCTTCACTCTGTTTGGTCCCAGTCCCGCCTCATTCGTTCTGCAGCCACAGGACGCACAGCGTCTGTCTCTGAATCACCCACCACACCGTTACCTCCCGCTCCCTCACTCCGGTGCCGTCTCGGACCTGCAGCCACTCACAGCCCAGGGCTGCTCCACTGAAGACCGGGCCGGGAAAAGCAGGAAGGGTCCAGGGACCCGTCACTGGGATGGTTCGGAGGCTCGCTGGGATGTCCTCTCTCTCCGCTCTGGACACACAAGGTCCAGCTATCTCACCACTCCGACCTGGGAGGCGGTGCCAGTGACGGTCAGTGATGGTCAGTGATGGTCAGTGTCAGTGATGGTCAGTGTCAGTGATGGTCAGTGATGGTCAGTGTCAGTGATGGTCAGTGTCAGTGATGGTCAGTGATGGTCAGTGTCAGTGACGGTCAGTGACGGTCAGTGATGGTCAGTGATTGACAGTGACGGTCAGTGATGGTCAGTGATTGACAGTGACGGTCAGTGATGGTCAGTGACTGATGGTCAGTGATGGTCAGTGTCAGTGACTGTCAGTGATGGTCAGTGATGGTCAGTGATGGTCAGTGATTGACAGTGACGGTCAGTGATGGTCAGTGATGGTCAGTGACGGTCAGTGATTGACAGTGACGGTCAGTGACAGTCAGTGACGGTCAGTGACGTTCAGTGATGGACAGTGACGGTCAGTGATTGACAGTGACGGTCAGTGACAGTCAGTGACGGTCAGTGACGGTCAGTGATGGTCAGTGATTGACAGTGACGGTCAGTGACGGTCAGTGATGGTCAGTGATTGACAGTGACGGTCAGTGATGGTCAGTGATTGACAGTGACGGTCAGTGACGGTCAGTGACGGTCAGTGATTGACAGTGACGGTCAGTGACGGTCAGTGATTGACAGTGACGGTCAGTGACGGTCAGTGATTGACAGTGACGGTCAGTGACGGTCAGTGACGGTCAGTGATGGTCAGTGATGGTCAGTGATTGACAGTGACGGTCAGTGATGGTCAGTGACGGTCAGTGATTGACAGTGACGGTCAGTGATTGACAGTGATGGTCAATGACGGTCAGTGATGGTCAGTGATGTTCAGTGATGGACAGTGACGGTCAGTGACGGTCAGTGATTGACAATGACGGTCAGTGATTGACAGTGACGGTCAGTGATGGTCAGTGACGGTCAGTGATTGACAGTGACGGTCAGTGACGGTCAGTGATTGACAGTGATGGTCAGTGACGGTGAGTGATTGACAGTGACGGTCAGTGACGGTCAGTGATTGACAGTGATTGACAGTGATGGTCAGTGACGGTCAGTGATGGTCAGTGACGGTCAGTGATGGTCAGTGATGGTCAGTGATGGTCTGTGATTGACAGTGATGGTCAGTGACGTTCAGTGATGGACAGTGACGGTCAGTGTTGGTCAGTGTTGGTCAGTGACGGTCAGTGACGGTCAGAGATTGACAGTGATGGTCAGTGACGGTCAGTGATGGTCAGTGACGGTCACTGACGGTCAGTGATGGTCAGTGACGGTCAGTGATTGACAGTGACGGTCAGTGACGGTCAGTGATTGACAGTGACGGTCAGTGATGGTCAGTGACGGTCAGTGACGGTCAGTGATTGACAGTGATGGTCAGTGATTGACAGTGACGGTCAGTGATGGACAGTGCCGGTCAGTGATTGACAGTGATTGTCAGTGACGGTCAGTGACTGTCAGTGACGGTCAGTGACGGTCAGTGATGGTCAGTGGCGGTCAGTGACTCTCAGTGACGGTCACTGATGGTCAGTGATTGACGGTGATGGTCAGTGATTGACAGTGATGGTCAGTGATTGACAGTGATGGTCAGTGATTGACAGTGACGGTCAGTGACGGTCAGTGATGGACAGTGATGGACAGTGATTGTCAGTGATTGACAGTGATGGTCAGTGATGGTCAGTGATTGACAGTGACGGTCAGTGATGGACAGTGACGGTCAGTGATGGTCAGTGATTGACAGTGACGGTCAGTGACGGTCAGTGATGGACAGTGACGGTCAGTGATTGACAGTGATTGTCAGTGACAGTCAGTGATGGACAGTGACGGTCAGTGATTGACAGTGACGGTCAGTGACGGTCAGTGACTCTCAGTGACGGTCACTGATGGTCAGTGATGGTCAGTGATTGACAGTGATGGTCAGTAATGGTCAGTGATTGACAGTGACGGCCAGTGACGGTCAGTGATGGACAGTGATGGTCAGTGATTGACAGTGATGGTCAGTGATGGTCAGTGATTGACAGTGACGGTCAGTGATGGTCAGTGACGGTCAGTGACGGTCACTGACGGTCAGTGATGGTCAGTGACGGTCAGTGATGGTCAGTGATGGTCAGCACCAACATTGCCCAGCAAAGATAAAAGCAAAAAACTGCGGAAGCTGGAAATCCAAAACAGAAACAAAAACAGCTGGAAAAACTCAGCAGGTCTGGCAGCATCTGCGGACAGGAACACAGTTAACGTTTCCAGTCCGTGTGACTCTTCAACAGAACTAAGGAAAAATAGAAAAGGGGTGAAATATAAGCTGGTTTAAGGGGGGTGGGACAGGTAGAGCTGGATAGAGGGCCAGTGATAGGTGGAGATAACCAAAAGATGTCACAGACAAAAGGACAAAGAGGTGTTGAAGGTGGTGATATTATCTAAGGAATGTGCTAATTAAGGGTAGAAAGCAGGACAAGCGAGGTACAGATAGACCTAGTGGGGGTGGGGTGAAGGTACAGATAGACCTAGTGGGGGTGGGGTGAAGGTACAGATAGACCTAGTGGGGGTGGGGTGGGGTGAAGGTACAGATAGCCCTAGTGGGGGTGGGGTGGGGTGAAGGTACAGATAGCCCTAGTGGGGGTGGGGGTGGGGGTGAAGGTACAGATAGCCCTAGTGGGGGTGGGGGTGGGGGTGAAGGTACAGATAGACCTAGTGAGGGTGGGGTGGGGTGAAGGTACAGATAGCCCTAGTGGGGGTGGGGTTGGGTGGGGTGAAGGTACAGATAGCCCTAGTGGGGGTGGGGTGGGGGTGAAGGTACAGATAGCCCTAGTGGGGGTGGGGGTGGGGTGAAGGTACAGATAGCCCTAGTGGGGGTGGGGTGAAGGTACAGATAGACCTAGTGGGGGTGGGGTGGGGGGAAGGTACAGATAGCCCTAGTGGGGGTGGGGGTGGGGTGAAGGTACAGATAGCCCTAGTGGGAGTCGGGGGAAGGTACAGATAGCCCTAGTGGGGGTTGGGTGGGGGTGAAGGTACAGATAGCCCTAGTGGGGGTGGGGTGAAGGTACAGATTGCTCTAGTGGGGGTGGGGTGAAGGTACAGATAGCCCTAGTGGGGGTGAGGTGGGGGTGAAGGTACAGATAGCCCTAGTGGGAGTGGGTTGGGGGTGAAGGTACAGATAGCCCTAGTGGGGGTGGGTGGGGTGAACGTACAGATAGCCCTAGTGGGGGTGGGGTGGGGGTGAAGGTACAGATAGCCCAAGTGGGGGTGGGGTGAGGTGAAGTTACAGATAGCCCTAGTAGGGGTGGGGTGGGGGTGAAGGTACAGATAGCCCTAGTGGGGGTGGGGTGAAGGTACAGGTAGCCCTAGTGGGGGTGGGGTGGGGTGAAGGTACGGATAGCCCTAGTGGGGGTGTGGTGGGGTGAAGGTACAGATAGCCCTATTGGGGATGGGGTGAAGGTACAGATGGACCTAGTTGGGGTGGGGTGGGGGATGAAGGTACAGATATCCCTCGTGGGGGTGGGGTGAAGGTACAGATAGCCCTAGTGGGGGTGGGGTGGGGTGAAGGTACAGATAGCCCTAGTGGGGGTGGGGTGGGCGTGAAGTTACACATAGACCTAGTGGGGGTGGGGTGGGGGGAAAAGTACAGATAACCCTAGTGGGGGTGGGGGGAAGGTACAGATAGCCCTAGTGGGGGTGGGGTGGAGGTGAAGGTACAGATTGCCCTAGTGGGGGTGGGGTGAAGGTACAGATAGCACTAGTGGGGGTGGGGTGGGGTGGGGTGAAGGTACAGATAGCCCTAATCGGGGTGGGGTGCGGGTAAGGTACAGATAGCCCTAGTGGGGGTGGGGTGAAGGTACAGATGGACCTATTTGGGGTGGGGTGGGGATGAAGGTACTGATAGCCCTAGTGGAGGTGGGGTACGGTGAAGGTACAGATAGCCCTAGTGGGTTTGGGGTGAAGGTACAGATAGCCCTAGTGGGGGTGGGGTGAAGGTACAGATAGCCCTAGTGGGGGTGGGGTGGGGGGAAAAGTACAGATAACCCTAGTGGGGGTGGGGTGAAGGTACAGATAGCCCTAGTGGGGGTGGTATGAAGGTACAGATAGCCCTAGTGGGGGTGGGGTGGGGTGGGTTGAAGGTACAGATAGCCCTAATGGTGGTGGGGTGAAGGTACAGATGGACCTATTTGGGGTGGATGGGGATGAAGGTACTGATAGCCCTAGTGGGGGTGGTGGGAAGGTACAGATAGACCTAGTGGGGGTGGGGGTGGGGTGAAGGTACAGATAGACCTAGTGGGGTTGGGGTGAAGGTACAGATAGCCTTAGTGGGGGTGGGGTGGGGTGAAGGTACAGATAGCCCTAGTGGGGGTGGGGTGGGGGTGAAGGTACAGATAGCCCTAGTGGGGGGTGGGGGTGGTGTGAAGGTACAGATAGCCCTAGTGGGGGTGGGGTGGGGGTGAAGGTACAGATAGCCCTAGTGGGGGTGGGGGTGGTGTGAAGGTACAGATAGCCCTAGTGGGGGTGGGGTGGGGGGTGACGGTACTGATAGCCCTAGTGGGGGTGGGGGGAAGGTACAGATAGACCTAGTGGGGTTGGGGTGAAGGTACAGATAGCCCTAGTGGGGGTGGTATGAAGGTACAGATAGCCCTAGTGGGGGTGGGGTGGGGTGGGTTGAAGGTACAGATAGCCCTAATGGTGGTGGGGTGAAGGTACAGATGGACCTATTTGGGGTGGATGGGGATGAAGGTACTGATAGCCCTAGTGGGGGTGGTGGGAAGGTACAGATAGACCTAGTGGGGGTGGGGGTGGGGTGAAGGTACAGATAGACCTAGTGGGGTTGGGGTGAAGGTACAGATAGCCTTAGTGGGGGTGGGGTGGGGTGAAGGTACAGATAGCCCTAGTGGGGGTGGGGTGGGGGTGAAGGTACAGATAGCCCTAGTGGGGGTGGGGGTGGTGTGAAGGTACAGATAGCCCTAGTGGGGGTGGGGTGGGGGTGAAGGTACAAATAGCCCTAGTGGGGGTGGGGGTGGTGTGAAGGTACAGATAGCCCTAGTGGGGGTGGGGTGGGGGTGACGGTACTGATAGCCCTCGTGGGGGTGGGGGGAAGGTACAGATAGACCTAGTGGGGTTGGGGTGAAGGTACAGATAGCCCGAGTGGGGGTGGGGTGGGGGTGAAGGTACCGATAGCCCTAGTGGGGGTGGGGTTGGGGTGAAGGTACAGATAGCCCTAGTGGGGGTGGGGTGGGTTGAAGGTACAGATAGCCCTAGTGGGGGTGGGTTGAAGGTACAGATAGCCCTAGTGGGGGTGGGGTGGGGTGAAGGTACAGATAGCCCTAGTGGGGGTGGGGTGAAGGTACAGATTGCCCTAGTGGGGGTGGGGTGGGCTGGGGTGAAGGTACAGATAGCCCTAGTGGGGGTGTGGTGAAGGTACAGATGGACCTAGTTGGGGTGGGGTGGGGTGGGGGATGAAGGTACAGATAGCCCTCGTGGGGGTGGGGTGAAGGTACAGATAGCCCTAGTGGGGGTGGGGTGGGGTGAAGGTACAGATAGCCCTAGTGGGGGTGGGGTGAAGGTACAGATAGCCCTAGTGGGAGTGGGGGGAATGTACAGATAGCCCTAGGGTTGGGGTGAGGTGAAGTTACAGATAGCCCTAGTGGGGGTGGGGTGGGGTGAAGGTACAGATAGCCCTAGTAGGGGTGGGGTGGGGGTGAAGGTACAGATAGACCTAGTGGGGGTGGGGTGAAGGTACAGATAGCCCTAGTGGGGGTGGGGTGAAGGTACAGATAGCCCTAATCGGGGTGGGGTGCGGGTAAGGTACAGATAGCCCTAGTGGGGGTGGGGTGAACGTACAGATGGACCTATTTGGGGTGGGGTGGGGATGAAGGTACTGATAGCCCTAGTGGAGGTGGGGTACGGTGAAGGTACAGATAGCCCTAGTGGGGGTGGGGTGAAGGTACAGATAGCCCTAGTGGGGGTGGGGTGAAGGTACAGATAGCCCTAGTGGGGGTGGTGTGAAAGTACAGGTATCCCTAGTGGGGGTGGGGTGGGGTGGGTTGAAGGTACAGATAGCCCTAGTGGGGGTGGGTTGAAGGTACAGATAGCCCTAGTGGGGGTGGGGTGTGGTGAAGGTACAGATAGACCTAGTGGGGGTGGGGTGGGGTGGGGTGAAGGTACAGATAGCCCTAGTGGGGGTGGGGTGAAGGTACAGATAGCCCTAGTGGGGGTGGGGTGAAGGTACAGATAGCCCTAGTGGGGGTGGGGTGAAGGTACAGATAGCCCTAGTGGGGGTGGGGTGGGCTGGGGTGAAGGTACAGATAGCCCTAGCGGGGGTGTGGTGAAGGTACAGATGGACCTAGTTGGGGTGGGGTGGGGTGGGGGTTGAAGGTACAGATAGCCCTCGTGGGGGTGGGGTGAAGGTACAGATAGCCCTAGTGGGGGTGGGGTGGGGTGGGGTGAAGGTACAGATAGCCCTAGTGGGGGTGGGGTGAAGGTACAGATAGCCCTAGTGGGAGTGGGGGGAATGTACAGATAGCCCTAGTCGGGTTGGGGTGAGGTGAAGTTACAGATAGCCCTTGTGGGGGTGGGGTGGGGGAAAGGTACAGATAGCCCTAGTAGGGGTGGGGTGGGGGTGAAGGTACAGATTGCCCTAGTGGGGGTGGGGTGAAGGTACAGATAGCCCTAGTGGGGGTGGGGTGGGGGAAAGGTACAGATAGCCCTAGTAGGGGTGGGGTGGGGGTGAAGGTACAGATTGCCCTAGTGGGGGTGGGGTGAAGGTACAGATAGCCCTAATCGGGGTGGGGTGCGGGTAAGGTACAGATAGCCCTAGTGGGGGTGGGGTGAAGGTACAGATGGACCTAGTGGGGGTGGTGTGAAGGTACAGATAGCCCTAGTGGGGGTGGGGTGGGGGAAAAGTACAGATAACCCTAGTGGGGGTGGGGTGAAGGTACAGATAGCCCTAGTGGGGGTGGTGTGAAGGTACAGATAGCCCTAGTGGGGGTGGGGTGGGGTGGGTTGAAGGTACAGATAGCCCTAATGGTGGTGGGGTGAAGGTACAGATGGACCTATTTGGGGTGGGTGGGGATGAAGGTACTGATAGCCCTAGTGGGGGTGGTGGGAAGGTACAGATAGACCTAGTGGGGGTGGGGGTGAGGTGAAGGTACAGATAGACCTAGTGGGGTTGGGGTGAAGGTACAGATAGCCCTAGTGGGGGTGGGGTGGGGGTGAAGGTACAGATTGCCCTAGTGGGGGTGGGGTGAAGGTACAGATAGCCCTAGTGGGGGTGGGGTGGGGGAAAGGTACAGATAGCCCTAGTAGGGGTGGGGTGGGGGTGAAGGTACAGATATCCCTAGTGGGGGTGGGGTGAAGGTACAGATAGCCCTAGTGGGGGTGGGGTGAAGGTACAGATATCCCTAGTGGGGGTGGGGTGAAGGTACAGATAGCCCTAGTGGGAGTGGGGGGAATGTACAGATAGCCCTAGTCGGGTTGGGGTGAGGTGAAGTTACAGATAGCCCTTGTGGGGGTGGGGTGGGGGAAAGGTCCAGATAGCCCTAGTAGGGGTGGGGTGGGGGTGAAGGTACAGATTGCCCTAGTGGGGGTGGGGTGAAGGTACAGATAGCCCTAGTGGGGGTGGGGTGGGGGAAAGGTACAGATAGCCCTAGTAGGGGTGGGGTGGGGGTGAAGGTACAGATTGCCCTAGTGGGGGTGGGGTGAAGGTACAGATAGCCCTAATCGGGGTGGGGTGCGGGTAAGGTACAGATAGCCCTAGTGGGGGTGGGGTGAAGGTACAGATGGACCTATTTGGGGTGGGGTGGGGATGAAGGTACTGATAGCCCTAGTGGAGGTGGGGTACGGTGAAGGTACAGATAGCCCTAGTGGGTTTGGGATGAAGGTACAGATAGCCCTAGTGGGGGTGGGGTGGGGGGAAAAGTACAGATAACCCTAGTGGGGGTGGGGTGAAGGTACAGATAGCCCTAGTGGGGGTGGTATGAAGGTACAGATAGCCCTAGTGGGGGTGGGGGTGGGGTGGGTTGAAGGTACAGATAGCCCTAATGGTGGTGGGGTGAAGGTACAGATGGACCTATTTGGGGTGGATGGGGATGAAGGTACTGATAGCCCTAGTGGGGGTGGTGGGAAGGTACAGATAGACCTAGTGGGGGTGGGGGTGGGGTGAAGGTACAGATAGACCTAGTGGGGTTGGGGTGAAGGTACAGATAGCCCTAGTGGGGGTGGGGTGGGGTGAAGGTACAGATAGCCCTAGTGGGGGTGGGGTGGGGTGAAGGTACAGATAGCCCTAGTGGGGGTATGGTGGGGGGAATGTACAGATAGCCCTAGTGGGGGTGGGGTGAAGGTACAGATACACCTAGTTGCGGTGGTGGTGGGGTGAAGGTACAGATAGCCCTAGTTGGGGTGGGGTGGTGTGAAGGTACCGATAGCCCTAGTGGGGGAGGGGGTGAAGGTACAGATAGCCCTAGTGGGGGAGGGGTGGGGGTGAAGGTACAGATAGCCCTAGTGGGGGAGGGGTGGGGGTGAAGGTACAGATAGCCCTAGTGTGGGTGGGGTGGGGTGAAGGTACAGATAGCCCTAGTGGGGGTGGGGTGGGCTGAAGGTACAGAGAGCCCTAGTTGGGGAGGTGTGGCGTTTAGGTACAGGTAGCCCTAGTGGGGGTGGGGGTGATGGTACAGATAGCCCTAGTAGGGGAGGGGTGGGGGTGAAGGTACAGATAGACCTAGTGGGGGTGGGGGTGAAGGTACAGATAGCCCTAGTGGGGTTGGGGTGAAGGTTCAGATAGCCCTAGTGGGGGTGGGGTGAAGGTACAGATAGCCCTAGTGGGGGTGGAGTGGGGTGAAGTTACAGATAGCCCTAGTGGGGATCGGGTGGGGTGAAGGTACAGATAGCCCTAGTGGGGGTGGGGTGGGGTGAAGGTACAGATAGCCCTAGTGGGGGTATGGTGGGGGGAATGTACAGATAGCCCTAGTGGGGGTGGGGTGAAGGTACAGATACACCTAGTTGCGGTGGTGGTGGGGTGAAGGTACAGATAGCCCTAGTTGGGGTGGGGTGGGGTGAAGGTACCGATAGCCCTAGTGGGGGAGGGGGTGAAGGTACAGATAGCCCTAGTGGGGGAGGGGTGGGGGTGAAGGTACAGATAGCCCTAGTGGGGGAGGGGTGGGGGTGAAGGTACAGATAGCCCTAGTGTGGGTGGGGTGGGGTGAAGGTACAGATAGCCCTAGTGGGGGTGGGGTGGGCTGAAGGTACAGAGAGCCCTAGTTGGGGAGGTGTGGGGGTTTAGGTACAGGTAGCCCTAGTGGGGGTGGGGGTGATGGTACAGATAGCCCTAGTGGGGGAGGGGTGGGGGTGAAGGTACAGATAGACCTAGTGGGGGTGGGGGTGAAGGTACAGATAGCCCTAGTGGGGTTGGGGTGAAGGTTCAGATAGCCCTAGTGGGGGTGGGGTGAAGGTACAGATAGCCCTAGTGGGGGTGGAGTGGGGTGAAGTTACAGATAGCCCTAGTGGGGATCGGGTGGGGTGAAGGTACAGATAGCCCTAGTGGGGGTGGGGTGAAGGTACAGATAGCCCTAGTGGGGGTGGGGTTGGAGTGAAGGTACAGATAGCCCTAGTGTGGGTGGGGTAGGGTGAAGGTACAGATAGCCCTAGTGGGGGTGTGGTGGGGGGATTGTACAGAGAGCCCTAGTGGGGGTGGGGGTGGGGTGAAGGTACAGATAGCCCTAGTGGGGGTTGGGTGAAGGTACAGATAGCCCTAGTGGGGGTGGGGGTGGGGTGAAGGTACAGATAGCCCTAGTGGGGGTGGGGTGAAGGTACAGATAGACCTAGTTGGGGTCGTGGTAGGGTGAAGGTACAGACAGCCCTAGTGGGGGTGGGGTGAAGGTACAGATAGACCTAGTTGGGGTGGTGGTGGGGTGAAGGTACAGATAGCCCTAGTGGGGGTGGGGTGAAGGTACAGGTAGCCCTAGTTTGGGTGGGTGGAAGGTACAGGTAGCCCTAGTTTGGGTGGGTGGAAGGTACAGATAGCCCTAGTGGGGGTGGGGTGAATGTACAGATAGACCTTGTGGGGGTGGGGTGGGGTGAAGATACAGATAGACCTAGTGGGCTAAGGTGGGGTGAAGGTACAGATAGCCCTAGTGGGGGTGGGGTGGGGTGCAGTTACAGATAGCCCTAGTGGGGTTGGGGTGTGGTGAAGGTACAGATAGCCCTAGTGGGGGTGGGGTGAAGGTACTGATAGCCCTAGTTTGGGTGGGGTGAAGGTACCGATAGCCCTAGTGGTGGTGGGGTGGGGTGAAGGTACAGATAGCCCTAGTGGGGGTGGGGTGAAGGTACAGATAGCCCTAGTGGGGGTGGGGTGAAGGTACAGATAGCCCTAGTGGGGGTGGGGTGAAGGTACAGATAGCCCTAGTGGTGGTGGGGTGGGGTGAAGGTACAGATAGCCCTAGTGGGGGTGGGGTGGGGTGAAGGTACAGATAGCCCTAGTGGGGGTGGGGTGGGCTGAAGGTACAGAGAGCCCTAGTTGGGGAGGTGTGGGGGTTTAGGTACAGGTAGCCCTAGTGGGGGTGGGGGTGATGGTACAGATAGCCCTAGTGGGGGAGGGGTGGGGGTGAAGGTACAGATAGACCTAGTGGGGGTGGGGGTGAAGGTACAGATAGCCCTTGTGGGGGCGGGGTGGGGGTGAAGGTACAGATAGCCCTAGTGGGAGTGGGGTGGGGTGAAGGTACAGATAGCCCTAGTGGGGGTGGGGTCATAGTTCAGATAGCCCTAGTGGGGGTGGGGTGAAGGTACAGATATGCCCTAGTGGGGGTGGGGTGAAGGTACAGATAGACCTAATGGGGGTGGGGTGAAGGTACAGATAGCCCTAGTGTGTGTGGTGTGGCGTGAAGGTACAGATAGACCTAGTGGGGTGGGGTGGGTGACGGTACAGATAGCCCTAGTGGGGGTGGGGTGAAGGTACAGATAGCCCTAGTGAGGGTGGGGTGAAGGTGCAGATAGCCCTAGTGGGGGTGGGGTGAAGGTACAGATAGTCCTAGTGGGGGTGGGGTGAAGTTACAGATAGCCCTAGTTGGGGTGGGGTGAAGGTACAGAAAGCCCTAGTGGGGGTGGGGTGAGGTGAAGGTACAGATAGCCCTAGTGGGGGTGGTGTGGGGGGAAGGTACAGATAGCCCTAGTGGGGTTGGGGTGGGGTGAAGGTACAGATAGCCATAGTGGGGGTGGGGTGGGGGGAAGGGATTGAAATTGGCTAAAAGGTGGAGATAAAACAATGGATGGAAATACATATAAAAATTATGGAAAGAGGTGGGAAAAGAAAAATCTATATAAATTATTGGAAAAAGTGGGATCGGAAAGGGGGTGGGGATGGAGGAGAGAGTTCATGATCTAAAGTTGTTGAGCTCAATATTCAGTCCGGAAGGCTGTAAAGTGCCTAGTCGGAAGATGAGGTGCTGTTCCTCCAGTTTGCGTTGTGCTTCACTGGAACAATGCAACTGGCCAAGGACAGACATGTGGGCATGAGAGCAGGGTGGAGCGTTGAAATGGCAGGCGACAGGGTGGTCTGGGTCATGCTTGCAGACAGACCGAAGCTGTTCCTCAAAGTGGTCACCCAGTCTGTGTTTGGTCTCCAATGTAGAGGATACCACCCCGGAGAGTCTGGCCAGAATGAGGATGAATGATCTCATTTGTGCAGCCAGGATAAGGCAACCATCTCATCCCCCTGAACTCACACTCACGAGGCCATCACACATTCACTGGCATCTCACTCACTGCCAACTCAAGGGACATCACCACTCACTCTCTCACACACACCCTCACATCTCCCTCTGGCCTCATCTGCTCTCGAAACTGCCTCCTCAGTCCCCACCCTCTTGAGGTCACTTGCACTGATCAACATGTGCCCCCCAATCACACAGACTCAAATACCACCCCCCCTTCCCCAGTACAGCCCTCGCCCTGCAGCCTCTTCCCTTGCCTGAGGCCAATTCTCCCCCTTCCCCAAAGCAAATCCTAGCCCAGTAGGGGTTAAAAATCCACCTCCACCTTATGGCTGGTCTGGTGGGCAGAGACCTGCCTGTGAATCCCAGTGAAAGTGATGTGGTTTTGCCTGTGAATCCTGGTGAATGTGATGTGGTTCTGCCTGTGAATCCCGATGAAAGTGATGTGGTTTTGCCTGTGAATCCTGGTGAATGTGATGTGGTTCTGCCTGTGAATCCCGGTGAAAGTGATGTGGTTCTGCCTGTGAATCCCGGTGAAAGTGATGTGGTTCTGCCTGTGAATCCCAGTGAAAGTGATGTGGTTCTCTCTGTGAATCCTGGTGAAAGTGATGTGGTTCTGCCTGTGAACCCCGGTGAAAGTGATGTGGTTCTGCCTGTGAATCCCGGTGAAAGTGGTGTGGTTCTCTCTGTGAATCCCGGTGAAAGTGATGTGGTTCTTTCTGTGAATCCTGGTGAAAGTGATGTGGTTCTGCCTGTGGATCCTGGTGAAAGTGATGTGGTTCTGCCTGTGAATCCCGGTGAAAGTGATGTGGTTCTACCTGTGAATCCTGGTGAAAGTGATGTGGTTCTACCTGTGAATCCTGGTGAAAGTGATGTGGTTCTGTCTGTGAACCCCGGTGAAAGTGATGTGGTTCTGCCTGTGAATCCCGGTGAAAGTGATGTGGTTCTGCCTGTGAATCCTGGTGAAAAAGATGTGGTTCTGTCTGTGAATCCCGGTGAAAGTGATGTGGTTCTACCCGTGAATCCTGGTGAAAGTGATGTGGTTCTACCTGTGAATCCTGGTGAAAGTGATGTGGTTCTGTCTGTGAACCCCGGTGAAAGTGATGTGGTTCTGCCTGTGAATCCCGGTGAAAGTGATGTGGTTCTGCCTGTGAATCCTGGTGAAAAAGATGTGGTTCTGTCTGTGAATCCCGGTGAAAGTGATGTGGTTCTGCCTGTGAATCCTGGTGAAAGTGATGTGGTTCTACCTGTGAATCCTGGTGAAAGTGATGTGGTTCTGCCTGTGAATCCTGGTGAAAGTGATGTGGTTCTGCCTGTGAATCCTGGTGAAAGTGATGTGGTTCTGCCTGTGAATCCTGGTGAAAGTGATGTGGTTCTGCCTGTGAATCCTGGTGAAAGTGATGTGGTTCTGCCTGTGAATCCTGGTGAAAGTGATGTGGTTCTCTTTGTGAATCCTGGTGAAAGTGATGTGGTTCTGCCTGTAAATCCTGGCGCTGAGACCCTGAGTGCTGCCCGGAGCGAGACAGACAAACAAACCTCAAAGTCTCGAGTGAAGTGCAGCCCAACAGGTCCATGTCGCTTATGTACAGTTGTGAAACAGGTCGATGTGCCCGAATGATCCAGTGCGAGGGGGGGATCCAGCCCAAGGGGGTGATCCAGCCAGAGGGGGTGATCCAGTGCGAGGGGGTGATCCAGCGTGAGGGGATGATCCAGTGCTAGGGGGTGATCCAGTGTGAGGAGCTGATCCAGTGCGCGGGGTGACCCAGTGCGAGTGGGTGACCCAGTGTGAGGGGCTGATCCAGTGCGCGGGGTGACCCAGTGCGAGGGGGTGACCCAGTGCGAGGGGATGATCCAGCATGAGGGGATCCAGTGCGAGGAGGTGATCCCGGTGTGGGGGGTATCCGGTGTGGGTGGGGGTGATCCAGTGTGGGGAGTGATCCAGTGTGAGAAGGTGATCCGGTGTGGGGGGGTTGATCCGGTGTGAGGGGTGATCCGGTGTCGGGGGGGGGGTGATCTGGTGTGTGGGGGTGATCCGGTGTGAGGGGGTGATCCAGTGTGGGGGGTGATCCGGTGTGGGGGTGATCTGGTGTGGGGGATAATCCAGTGTGAGGGGTGATCCAGTGAGCGGCGGATGATTTCAGTGATCTAGGCGGGGGGGGTGGTGGGTCTGGTACATAGACAAGGAGCTGACTGACCGTCTGGGCTGGCGGTGGGGGCGGGGGGTGTGCGGGTTGGAGGGGGGGGCGGTGTGGGGTTGCTCTGAGACCAATTGTAAGGCTCCAGCTTCCACCCCAGCAAACCCGGCACAGACCAAGAAAACAGTCCGTGATCACTGCACCAGGGCATTTGTTGGCAATCGAGCCATTGCACCAGGCCAGTAACAGGATGCAAACACTGGGGCCTTGCTGTGGTGACGAGTCCTTATAGACCGCAGCAATCCTTTAGAAGTGATGTGTGCTGCAGTGGCTGTGACATTGAGCTTACAGACCAGAAAGTTAGTGTGTGTGTGTGTGTTTGATACCTTGGACCCTCTCCTGGGCTGTCTATGCCCTCAACATCTCAAGGGGTATGTGGCTCTGCTACTTGAAGATATTCAGCATTACTTTATCTGGAGTAGAGTAGGGGGAGAATGAGAATAATGTGTGTGCTATAGCAGTGTCTGTGTACAGACCGGGAGCTGCTCTGTGTAGACAGTGGTAGGGGTCAGACGTGTGTCCTCTCGCAGTGGCTGTGTACAGACCGGGAGGCTGCTCTGTGTAGACAGTGGTAGGGGTCAGTCGTGTGTGCTACAGCAGTGTCTGTGTACAGACCGGGAGCTGCTCTGTGTAGACAGTGGTAGGAGTCAGACGTGTGCGCTATAGCAGTGTCTGTGTACAGACCGGGAGCTGCTGTGTGTAGACAGTGGTAGGAGTCAGACGTGTGCGCTATAGCAGTGTCTGTGTACAGACCGGGAGCTGCTCTGTGTAGACAGTGGTAGGAGTCAGACGTGTGCGCTATAGCAGTGTCTGTGTACAGACCGGGAGGCTGCTCTGTGTAGACAGTGGTAGGAGTCAGACGTGTGCGCTATAGCAGTGTCTGTGTACAGACTGGGAGCTGCTCTGTGTAGACAGTGGTAGGGGTCAGACGTGTGTGCTATAGCAGTGTCTGTGTACAGACTGGGAGGCTGCTCTGTGTAGACAGTGGTAGGAGTCAGACGTGTGTGCTATAGCACTGTCTGTGTACAAACCGGGAGGCTGCTCTGTGTAGACAGTGGTAGGAGTCAGATGTGTGCGCTATAGCAGTGTCTGTGTACAGACCGGGAGGCTGCTCTGTATAGACAGTGGTAGGAGTCAGACGTGTGTGCTATAGCAGTGTCTGTGTACAGACCGGGAGGCTGCTCTGTGTAGACAGTGGTAGGAGTCAGACGTGTGCGCTATAGCAGTGTCTGTGTACAGACTGGGAGGCTGCTCTGTGTAGACAGTGGTAGGAGTCAGACGTGTGCGCTATAGCAGTGTCTGTATACAGACCGGGAGCTGCTCTGTGTAGACAGTGGTAGGGGTCAGACGTGTGCGCTATAGCAGTGTCTGTGTACAGACTGGGAGGCTGCTCTGTGTAGACAGTGGTAGGAGTCAGACGTGTGCGCTATAGCAGTGTCTGTGTACAGACTGGGAGGCTGCTCTGTGTAGACAGTGGTAGGGGTCAGACGTGTGCGCTATAGCAGTGTCTGTGTACAGACCGGGAGCTGCTCTGTGTAGACAGTGGTAGGGGTCAGACGTGTGCGCTATAGCAGTGTCTGTGTACAGACTGGGAGGCTGCTCTGTGTAGACAGTGGTAGGAGTCAGACGTGTGCGCTATAGCAGTGTCTGTGTACAGACTGGGAGGCTGCTCTGTGTAGACAGTGGTAGGAGTCAGACGTGTGCGCTATAGCAGTGTCTGTGTACAGACCGGGAGCTGCTGTGTGTAGACAGTGGTAGGAGTCAGACGTGTGCGCTATAGCAGTGTCTGTGTACAGACCGGGAGCTGCTCTGTGTAGACAGTGGTAGGAGTCAGACGTGTGCGCTATAGCAGTGTCTGTGTACAGACCGGGAGGCTGCTCTGTGTAGACAGTGGTAGGAGTCAGACGTGTGCGCTATAGCAGTGTCTGTGTACAGACTGGGAGCTGCTCTGTGTAGACAGTGGTAGGGGTCAGACGTGTGTGCTATAGCAGTGTCTGTGTACAGACTGGGAGGCTGCTCTGTGTAGACAGTGGTAGGAGTCAGACGTGTGTGCTATAGCACTGTCTGTGTACAAACCGGGAGGCTGCTCTGTGTAGACAGTGGTAGGAGTCAGACGTGTGCGCTATAGCAGTGTCTGTGTACAGACCGGGAGGCTGCTCTGTATAGACAGTGGTAGGAGTCAGACGTGTGCGCTATAGCAGTGTCTGTGTACAGACCGGGAGGCTGCTCTGTGTAGACAGTGGTAGGAGTCAGACGTGTGCGCTATAGCAGTGTCTGTGTACAGACCGGGAGGCTGCTCTGTGTAGACAGTGGTAGGAGTCAGACGTGTGCGCTATAGCAGTGTCTGTGTACAGACTGGGAGGCTGCTCTGTGTAGACAGTGGTAGGAGTCAGACGTGTGCGCTATAGCAGTGTCTGTGTACAGACCGGGAGCTGCTCTGTGTAGACAGTGGTAGGGGTCAGACGTGTGCGCTATAGCAGTGTCTGTGTACAGACTGGGAGGCTGCTCTGTGTAGACAGTGGTAGGAGTCAGACGTGTGCGCTATAGCAGTGTCTGTGTACAGACTGGGAGGCTGCTCTGTGTAGACAGTGGTAGGGGTCAGACGTGTGCGCTATAGCAGTGTCTGTGTACAGACCGGGAGCTGCTCTGTGTAGACAGTGGTAGGGGTCAGACGTGTGCGCTATAGCAGTGTCTGTGTACAGACTGGGAGGCTGCTCTGTGTAGACAGTGGTAGGAGTCAGACGTGTGCGCTATAGCAGTGTCTGTGTACAGACTGGGAGGCTGCTCTGTGTAGACAGTGGTAGGGGTCAGACGTGTGCGCTATAGCAGTGTCTGTGTACAGACTGGGAGGCTGCTCTGTGTAGACAGTGGCAGGGGTCAGACGTGTGCGCTATAGCAGTGTCTGTGTACAGACTGGGAGCTGCTCTGTGTAGACAGTGGTAGGAGTCAGACGTGTGCGCTATATCAGTGTCTGTGTACAGACTGAGAGGCTGCTCTGTGTAGACAGTGGTAAGGGTGAGACGTGTGCGCTATAGCAGTGTCTGTGTACAGACCGGGAGCTGCTCTGTGTAGACAGTGGTAGGGGTCAGACGTGTGCGCTATAGCACTGTCTGTGTACAGACTGGGAGCTGCTCTGTGTAGACAGTGGTAAGGGTCAGACGTGTGCGCTATAGCAGTGTCTGTGTACAGACTGGGAGCTGCTCTGTGTAGACAGTCGTAAGGGTCAGACGTGTGCGCTATAGCAGTGTCTGTGTACAGACCGGGAGCTGCTCTGTGTAGACAGTGGTAGGAGTCAGACGTGTGCGCTATAGCAGTGTCTGTGTACAGACCGGGAGGCTGCTCTGTGTAGACAGTGGTAGGGGTCAGACGTGTGCGCTATAGCACTGTCTGTGTACAGACTGGGAGCTGCTCTGTGTAGACAGTGGTAAGGGTCAGACGTGTGCGCTATAGCAGTGTCTGTGTACAGACTGGGAGCTGCTCTGTGTAGACAGTGGTAAGGGTCAGACGTGTGCGCTATAGCAGTGTCTGTGTACAGACCGGGAGGCTGCTGCTTGCTCATTGGAAATGATCAACTGAAAGGACATGACTAAAGCTTTCATTCATTGGTTAGTTTTGAAATTGTGAGTGTAAAGATAGAATATCCTTCCAGCCAGTGAGCACGATCGTTCCTACAATGCGATATGTGCTTTTCCATTAACTGCCTTCGTTTCAGTGTGAATTTCCAGGTTGTGTTGTACCCTTCTGATTCTGAGAGTTAGCAGTGACATTGCTCACTTGGGGCAGCTCAGCCCATCCTCACTTCATCCCCTACGGCTTTCTGTAAAGCACCAGGAAATAGCGAATCTAGTGGCAGCTCCTGAGAACCACATCGGCTTGGGGATGAGATGTTGAACTGAGGCCCCATCTGCTCTGTCAGGTGGAAGTAGAAGGCCCCACAGTCACTATTTCAAAGACGAGGAGGAAAGCTCTCCCCAGTGTCCTGGGGACCAATATTTATCCCTCAACCACCATCACTTGATAAAAACAGATGACCTGGTCTTAATGACATTGCTGTTTGTGGGAACCTTGCCCTGCACAACTTGGCTGCCGCGTTTCCTACGTTAGAGCGATTGCTGCACTTCGAAAGCTCTCCATTGGCTGAGGAGCATTTTGGGATTGTCCTGAGGTGGTGAAAGAGGAGTTTGAGTCTGACTTTCTACGTGAGGGTGGTTCTCCAGGCCAGGGGGCTAATAGCTGGAGTCACGGTGAGGGAAGTGTGTGTTTAGAGAATTTTTGAGACACATCATTCCGTTATCACAAACTGAAAGTGTACTTTTGGCTTGCTGCCTACTCCCCAGTTGTAGATAAAGAGAATGTGAAACGCAGAGTGCTGATTCTCAAGAGAGCTGCTGGTGTGTGTACTCGCACAGCAAAGGCTGATCCTTGGGTCTTTCTCTGCTATTGCACAGCACTTGCTGCCTGCCAGCTCTCTCACCCCACCCTCCCCTTCCCAAAGTTTTGACTGGAATCTATTGATGAGCTCCTCCTGTCCATCAGCAGCAGCAGCTCGCATGTGGCAGTGAACTCATTAAGCAACTGACTTGAAAACTAGCTCGGAGGAGGCGTGGGGGATGGGCGGGCAGACCGGTTAGTAGGCGGGTAGGCTGGTTCACACAACAGCAGCCTGCAGTCCAGCTCCACTTGTGGCTATTTTGGTACAGGGAGGAGGGAGGGAGGGCCCGCTTTGATTTGTCATAATGCAGGAGTAAGTGCAGCATTCTGCGGAGGATAAGAGACAGGGTTTTTTTTAACCCCCCCTTCCCTCTCTGGAAAATAACTTTGAATGGAGATGAAAGAGCTGCCTGTGGGCCATTAGTCATGGTGAAGTTTACAAGGTGGATCAGCGCCACCTCATCGATTTGACCCTGTCTGCACATGTGACATTTAGCGGGACAGTAAGTGCCTTGCTGCACTGTGCTGAGCTGCTCTTTCTCCAAGAGCCGGGGATGCCAGCAGTCTGCGGACGGCCCTGACACTACCTTCCATCGGTTTTTTTTTAACAAAAAGCAGGTTTCTGGTTTGCCCCCCCGCCGGTCTTTTCAATCTCAGAAATAGAGGTGAGCCAGGTGAGCAGAAACCCACAATAACTCCCGGAGTTAACTCACGGAGCCGCTAGGGGAAGAGGAACAGAGAGGGAGAGAGAGACCTGTGGGAGTGAAGGAGGTAAACTTGCTGTAGTTTTGAACTGTTTTGCGCACCTCGTCTCAGGTGAGAAGATGGATCAGGAGAGTGAAGGTAAGTTGGCCAACTTGTGTGTCGTGTTTGCAAGGCAGGAGTTGAGCTGGAGTTGAGTAATCTTGGTGGAGTTTTGTGCTTTGGAGGTTCCACCTGTAACGCTGTCCCTCCCCCCCCCCCCCTCCACCCCTTGTGTCTGCTTCACTTTGGATTAAGAGTTGGATCCAGTGCCGCTTGTTAATTGCCTGTAATGCAGAGAGAGAGAGAGAGAGAGGGCATCGTGCATGCTGAAGGTGCCATTTCTGACTGAGTGCCGGGGGATTGCTGGCTGGTGATTATGAATGAATGGAAATGACCTGAAGTCACCTGTCAGGTGCTGCAGGAAGTGATTGGCAGCTCTCAGCCTGTATGGGTACTGTCAGTCTCTCAGCCTCACTCTCTGCATCAGTTGGTACACTTTGGAGGGCTAGTCTGCATCCTCTGCTGTAAAACAAAGGGCTGGGAGCAAAGGATTTGCCCAGTGGGCTGTCAGAAGCAGTAATGCTGAGTTTGATGGGAATCCGAGACACAGGTGCACCAAGGAATTAGCGCTGGGATCAACCTGGCCAAGGTGATGCTCCAAAATGGGGCAAAGTAACAAAGCCATGTACCTGCTAGCTGTGTCGGTGCAAAGCTGTCAGCTACTTGCACAGAGAAATAGCTTTCTAAATATAAAACCTTAAAATGGGAGGAAGATACAACATGTTTCATTCTGTCTTAGATTACAGTTGATTACTGATCATGGAAGATGACTGTGTGTCCCTGTGTGACTGTGTGTGTCCCTGTGTGACAGTGTGTGTCCCTGTGTGACAGTGTGTGTCCCTGTGTGATAGTGTGTGTCCCTGTGTGACAGTGTGTCCCTGTGTGACAGTGTGTGTCCCTGTGTGTGTCCCTGTGTGACAGTGTGTGTCCGTGCGCGTGTGTGTCCATGTGTGTCTGTCTGTATCCGCGTGTGTGTCCGCGTGTGTGTCCCTGTGTGACAGTGTGTGTCCGCGTGTGTCCCCGCGGGTGTGTCTGTGTCCGTGTGTGTGTCTGTGTCCGCGTGTGTCCGCGTGTGTGTGTCTGTCCGCATGTGTGTGTGTATGTGTCCACGTGTATGTGTCTGTGTCGGTCTGCGTGTGTGTCCCTGTGTGACAGTGTGTGTTCCTGTGTGATAGTGTGTGTCTGCGTGTGTATTCCTGTGTGTGTGTCTGTGTCAGTCTGTGTGTGTGTCCCTGTGTGACAGTGTGTGTCCGTGTGTGATAGTGTGTGTCCGCGCGTGTCCGTGCGTGTCTGTGTCCGCGCGTGTGTGTCTGTGTCTGCGTGTCTGTGTCCGCGTGTGTGTGTCTGTATCCGCGTGTGTCCGCGTGTGTGTGTCCCTGTGTGACAGTGTGTCCGTGTGTGTGTCCGCGTGTGTGTCTGTGTCCACGTGTGTGTGTCTGTGTCCACGTGTGTGTGTCTGTGTCCGCGTGTGTGTGTCTGTATCCGCGTGTGTGTCTGTGTCGGTCTGTGTGTGTGTCCCTGTGTGACAGTGTGTGTCCCTGTGTGATAGTGTGTGTCCGCGTGTGTATTCCTGTGTGTGTGTCTGTGTCAGTCTGTGTGTGTCCCTGTGTGTATGTGCGTGTCTCCATGTGTGTGTGTATGTCTCTGCGTGTGTGTATGCAAGTCTCTCTCTTCTTGTGTGTGTGTGTCTCTCCTTGTGTGTGTGTGTGTCTCTCCTTGTGTGTCTCTCTCCTTGTGTGTGTGTGTGTCTCTCCTTGTGTGTGTGTATGTGTCTCTCCTTGTGTGCATCTCTCCTTGTGTGTCTGCGTGTGTCTCCTTGTGTGCATGTGTCTCCTTGTGTGTGTGTATGTGTCTCCTTGTGTGTGTGTATGTGTCTCCCCGTGTGTATGTGTACATGTGTGTCACCCTGTGTAAGTGCCTCTGTGTGCGTGTGTGTGTATGTGTATCTGTGTGTCTCCCCGTGTCAGTGTGTGTGTGTGTGTGCGCTGTCTGTGTAGAACAGTGCAAATTATGTCGGGCTTCACATATTTTACAAGCATCCCGTTGAGTGACACTGTCACTTCCGAGTTCATTTCCAATGTGCCTGTTAAGTGCAGAGCGTCTGCTCACCAGTTTAAACTGCATGTCACCCTTTTCTGCTATTGTCAAAGAAACAATATGTGCTCGATGTCCGCATGTGATAGATTATATCTACACCAAAGCACTAGGTCTGGCCAGAGATATCAAGCTGAGAGACAGTGCTGCACTTAACATGGACCAGGTTGCTGTAAATCCAACGCGATATTGGAGACTGAAGCTCGGGGCAAAAGAAATTTGTTCAACATATGTAGGTCATTCAGCTACCAGAGGAAGTCTTGTGGGTGATCAGACAAGCCCAGTCCACACACACGAGATTGAAATGAGAATGTAGCCATCATTAAAATACTGCTTGATATTGATATTGAGCGATCGAGGATGTGATATACAATTGGGACAGGTAGTGTTGGTGTAACCAGGCTTCAGACCCCAGTATGAACGCTGGCCGTTGCTGGTCAGTCAGGGACAGGCTGTACTGTGCTGTATTCTCTGACTGAGGGAGGAATGCGTGAGTGGACTCTAGGGGCATATCTCACACTAATTCACACTACCGTATCTCCTTCCTCCCTGTCCTGGACCCAGATGTCACTCCCGCCATCAATATCGCAGCTTTCAGGGTACAGCACAGCCTCACGGCAATGTGTTCAAGATCAAAGCAGAAAAACTGTGGCACAGGAGTATTTGCAGGGACTGCATCTGACTCACATGTGTAATCCTACTCTCAGCAGTGAGAATAACTCCAATCATGGAATTAGAATGGGTCTTGCTTTATGATTCAAAAATGTCCTCATTAGCAGACTTTGTGTCAACTTCCATTGTAGTGGCTGGACGGGACAGTGTGGGGGCTGTAACGGCTGGACGGGGCAATGTGGGGTCTGTAACGGCTGGACGGGGCAGTGTGGGGGCTGTAACGGCTGGACGGGGCAGTGTGGAGGCTGTAACAGCTGGAAGGGTCAGTGTGGGGGCTGTAACAGCTGGACGGGGCAATGTGGGGGCTGTAACAGCTGGAAGGGGCAGTGTGGGGGCTGTAACGGCTGGACGGGGCAGTGTGGGGGCTGTAACGGCTGGACGGGGCAGTGTGGGGGCTGTAACGGCTGGTCGGGGCAGTGTGGGGGCTGTAACGGCTGGACGGGGCAGTGTGGGGGCTGTAACGGCTGGACGGGGCAGTGTGGGGGCTGTAACGGCTGGACGGGGCAGTGTGGGGGCTGTAACGGCTGGACGGGTCAGTGTGGGGACTGTAACGGCTGGACGGGGCAGTGTGGGGGCTGTAACGGCTGTGGAAGGGGCAGTGTGGGGGCTGTAACGGCTGTGGAAGGGGCAGTGTGGGGGCTGTAACGGCTGAACTGGTCAGTGTGGGGGCTGTAACGGCTGGACGGGGCAGTGTGGGGGCTGTAACAGCTGGACGGGGCAGTGTGGGGGCTGTAACGGCTGGACCAGGCAGTATGGGGGCTGTAACGGCTGGACGGGGCAGTGTGGGGGCTGTAACGGCTGGAAGGGGCAGTGTGGGGGCTGTAACGGCTGGAAGGGGCAGTGTGGGGGCTGTAACGGCTGGAAGGGGCAGTGTGGGGGGCTGTAACGGCTGTGGAAGGGACAGTGTGGGGGCTGTAATGGCTGGACCAGGCAGTGTGGGGGCTGTAACAGCTGGAAGGGGCAGTGTGGGGGCTGTAACGGCTGGACCAGGCAGTGTGGGGGCTGTAACGGCTGGACGGGGCAGTGTGGGGGCTGTAACGGCTGGAAGGGACAGTGTGGGGGCTGTAACGGCTGGACAGGGCAGTGTGGGGGCTGTAACGGCTGGACGGGGCAGTGTGGGGGCTGTAACGGCTGTGGAAGGGGCAGTGTGACCTTTCATCAGAGTTGCTGCCTCTGCCACTCTCCTCAACTCTCCTTGGGTGAGGTAGTGGAAGGGTGGAAGGTGACTGGCACCTGTGGGAGGGAGTGTCAGGGAGAGGGAGAGAGGATGAGCAGGAGGATGGAACTGTGTTGAATCTAACCTTCCCCTACATTCCTATTGTTCAGACAATCAGTTCAGGATGTCGATCCTGGAGCGACTGGAGCAGATGGAAAAGCGAATGGCAGAGATGACAGCTTCGAACTCAAGCCAGCAACAAAAAGTGGGAACTGGAGACAAGATGCACATCCAGGTACGGACAGTGTACTAGAGTTCCAGTGTGCACAGTGTACTAGAGTTCCAGTGTGGACAGTGTACTAGAGTTCCAGTGTGCACAGTGTACTAGAGTTCCAGTGTGGACAGTGTACTAGAGTTCCAGTGTGGACAGTGTACTAGAGTTCCAGTGTGCACAGTGTACTAGAGTTCCAGCGTGGACAGTGTACTAGAGTTCCAGTGTGGACAGTGTATTAGACTTCCAGTGTGGACAGTGTACTAGAGTTCCAGTGTGCACAGTGTACTAGAGTTCCAGTTTGGACAGTGTACTAGAGTTCCAGTGTGGACAGTGTACTAGAGTTCCAGCGTGGACAGTGTGCTAGAGTTCCAGCGTTGACAGTGTACTAGAGTTCCAGTTTGGACACTGTACTATAGTTCCAGCGTGGACAGTGTGCTAGAGTTCCAGCGTGGACAGTGTACTAGAGTTCCAGTTTGGACACTGTACTAGAGTTCCAGTTTGGACACTGTACTAGAGTTCCAGTGTGGACAGTGTACTAGAGTTCCAGTGTGGACAGTTTACTAGAGTTCCAGTGTGGACAGTGTACTAGAGTTCCAGTGTGGACAGTGTGCTAGAGTTCCAGCGTGGACAGTGTACTAGAGTTCCAGTTTGGACACTGTACTAGAGTTCCAGTGTGGACAGTGTACTAGCGTTCCAGTGTGGACAGTGTACGAGAGTTCCAGTGTGGACAGTGTACTAGAATTCTAGTACGGACAGTGTACTAGAGTTCCAGTACGGACTGTGTACTAGAATTCCAGTGTGGACAGTGTACTTGAGTTCCAGTGTGGACTTGTACTAGAGTTCCAGTGTGGACAGTGTACGAGAGTTCCAGTGTGGACAGTGTACTAGAATTCCAGTACGGACAGTGTACTAGAGTTCCAGTGTGGACAGTGTACTAGAGTTCCAGTGTGGACAGTGTACTAGAGTTCCAGTGTGGAAAGTGTACTAGAGTTCCAGTGTGGACAGTGTACTAGAGTTCCAGTGTGGACAGTGTACTAGAGTTCCAGTGTGGACAGTGTACTAGAGTTCCAGAATGGACAGTGTATGGAGTTCCAATATTGAAAGTGTACTTGAGTTCCAGTAAGGACAGTGTATTTGAGTTCCAGTGTGGACAGTGTACTAAAGTTCCAGTATGGACGGTGTACTCGAGTTCCAGTATGGACGGTGTACTAGAGTTCCAGTGTGGCCGGTGTACTCGAGTTCCAGTGTGGACGGTGTACTCAAGTTCCAGTGTGGACGGTGTACTCGAGTTCCAGTGTGGACGGTGTACTCGAGTTCCAGTGTGGACGGTGTACTAGAGTTCCAGTGTCAGTGGTGTACTAGAGTTCCAGTGTGGAGTGTCCTAGAGTTCCAGTGTGGAGTGTCCTAGAGTTCCAGTGTGGAGAGTGTCCTAGAGTTCCAGTGTGGAGAGTGTACTAGAGTTCCAGTGTGGAGAGTGTACTAGAGTTCCAGTGTGGATAGTGTACTCGAGGTCCAGTATGGACAGTGTACTCGAGTTCCAGTGTGGACGGTGTACTCGAGTTCCAGTGAGGACAGTGTTGCTCAGAGCAGTTGTGAAAAGTGAGGGTTGATAGAGTAGTGCTGCTGAAACTGTGCTAACACTGTACAGGGTAGTGTAATGTGACACTACAACTCAGAGGATTTAAACCCATTGTTCCACTGCTATTTGGTTATGTAAAAAGTGCCTGGTGTAAATCCTGTTCACCTCTGAACTTTATGTTCAAACCTTCTCATCTGAGAACCCAGTTAACCACATCCCATTCCAGATGTGGCTAATCTGTTACAGGGCATTTAGAGTAGGGATCACTGGACAGTGATCAGGAGCAGGAACCCTGGCTGATGTTTGTTCTCTCTATCTCTATCTCTCTACCTCTATCTATAATAGGGGTCAGTACCCCTCGATACCACACCAGGTAATGCATTTAGAACATTGAATTTTAAAACATTCCACGGAGTTTATGTAATCTCACAGTGATCACTGACAGAGCACCCAGTGCAGACTGAATCACTACATAATCTCAGTGATCACTGACAGAGCGCCCAGTGCAGACTGAATCACTGTGTAATCTCACAGTGACCTGACAGAGTGCCCAGTGCAGACTGAATGATTTACATTGTGGCCACACAGTGTTTTTATCCAATTTTGCCATTTTGTTGGTTTCTGGTGATTTGTATCTGAACTCCACATCAACTGCCTTCGATAGCTTTGCCCAGCAAAAATCTATCCATTTGAGTCCTCAATCAATCCCCCAACATTCACAGTCTTTCAGGGAGAGAGTTCCAGACTCCCGCTCCCCTCTGTGAGATGCTTCCTGACATCACCCCCCGGACAGCCAGGCTCCAATTGGAAGATTCTGCCGCCTTGTTCCAGACTCCACTCCACCCCCCTGTGCCCCCCCGCCATCCCCAAACACACCAGAGCAAATAGTTTCTCTATAACGACCCCATCAAATTCTTCTCACAATTTAAACACTTTGAGATCACCACTCAGCTTTCTAAATCTCAGAATGTAAACTAACTTTGTGCAGACGAATCTCACACATTTTAACCACTTTAGCACTGGTATCATTCTGATCAATCTGTGTTGGACCCACTCCCAGAGCTTCTCAAGGCGAGGTGCTGAACTCTGTTACTTCGGATGGGGGCTGTCCAATATTGTACATGTTCGAAGCATCGCTTTTGTATTCCATCCCTCTCGAGATTATGGCCAACCTTCAGTTAGACTTTTTGGTTTCTGGCTGTACCTGTCCACTGGTTTCTTGTGGTCCGTGTATTTGGGTGTGTAAATCCCTTTGCTTCTGCATTTTCTCACCAGTTTGAAAATATTCCAGTCTGTCTGTCTCAGATCCAGGCTGAACGACCTCACACTTTTCCACAATGAACTCCATCTGCCATAGTTTTGCCCACTCACAATCTGTCAGTGGTAACTTTACTGCTTCATCTACATAGCCCGACCTGTCCATGTGCTTTGGAACTCAAACCCAACATGGGTCAGTTCCTTTGGAAACTGAGCCAAGGATAATGTTTCCTCTAAGCTTGTAGCTATGAGGCATCCTGAGTGTCCCCGTGCAGGTCACACACAAACCCACCTTTAAACTACCGGACATATGTGACCAATCAAAGAAACTTAAAGGGACCAAGCGGTTGAACCCTCAGATCAGTTAGAGGGAACGTGAGTGCTGAATCGTGGTATTAGCAAGCTAATGCTATCTGATTTAACTCCCCTTTCCCTTGCTGATGCCCACTCCATGGGCCTTGGACCTTCCTTTGCGTTCTCACTGTGAGGAATCGCTCACCCTCGCTCCGCCTGATGGAGAGGAAGGCGATGGTGACGTATCCCTGCCCCCATTCACCTTATTTTAAACGAAGCAGCCATGATTATAAGTGGGGGTTGTGATCACATTAATACAATCCAGCGGCTTGACCACCGCACTGCAGGCCCCAGCCCAGTGGTGGCAGGATCTGAGTCACAGTCCCATGGGTTCATTAGTGACCCAGGGTCGAGTGTGGTGAGCGTTGTGCCGTGTGCCCTCTCGATGTCAGTGTGTGAATGTTTCCTCCTGTGCAGACCCTGCCTCGCTGTGAGAGACAGGCGATGGAAGAATGAAGCATATTGATGGAACGATTGCAGCAGTTGTTGTAGAAATGACCGCATGCAAACAGACCATTCAAATTGTTCAAAAACTTCACACTTTAAGAAATATTTCAGTGGCTGGATGTCCAATGGTCATGACAGGTGCTATATAAATGCAAGTCTTTCATTTTCATTCTGCCTCACCAGTCCATGTTGCCCTTCATCCTCTGAGAGAAATTTCATTGCCGGCTACCCACTCCGGCCCACATCCCTTTATCTTGCTTTTCTGACCAGCACTTATTGAACTGATTGTTAAACCTCGATGTGATTTCAGCTTCAATCACCGACTCTGATCGAGTATCCCACAACCTCGCGAAGCCTCTCGAAAAAGGGAAAGCTTCCTCACTCTCCATTCTAATTCTGTTATGTTTCACACTAAACCTTTGTCCTAGTTCTACACCACTCAACCCTTGGGAATTGTCCGTTTCCATCTACTCTGCCCCATCCCATCCCTTTATGATTCCAAATGTCCTCTTCAGCTCCCTTGTCCCGATGAGACTGGCCCCAATTTCTCAGGTTATTCTTTGTAGCTGTATTCCCTCAGATCGGACAACATCCTCGTGAGTCTGTGCTCTTCACTCTCTAGCACCTCAACTTAGAAGTTACCATCTCACACTTGGTAAGATCTGCCACTGTTTTCCCAGTACACCGTCTTGCCAGTGCTTCTTAGTTTCCTTTGGCCCATAGAATTATTTATTGTGCCTTCTATTTCAGAATCATCTGGAGATGTGGATACCACTTCCTCTAACCTTATATCCAAATTATTACATAGTATTACACAGAGTCCAGCACACAGAAACAGGCCATTCGGCCCATCTGCTCTGTGCTGGTGTTTCTGCTCCACACGAGCCTCCTCCCCACCCCGCTCTCCGTCTCCCCCCATCCCCATATCCTTCTGTTCCTTTCCCCCTCACATGTTTATCCAGCTTCCCCTTAAATGTATCGATACTCTTCACCGCAACGACTCCCTGGGGTACCACTCTCTGGGTAAAAAAAGCTTCTCCTGAATTCCCGATTGGATTCACTTGTGACAATCTTATATTTATGGCCGCTAGTGCTGGTCTCCTCCACGACTGGAAACATCTCTCCGTCTACCCTATCAAACTGGTTCATAATCTTAAAGATCTCTATCAGGTCACCCCTCAGCACTTCTCTTTAAAAAGAGCCCTAGCCTCTCGAGCCTGGTCTCATTCTGGTGACCCTTTTCTTCATCCTGTCTGCCATGATGTCCTTTGTATAAAATGGACATTGGGCACAGTATTCCAAGTGTCGTCTAATCAGGACTCTAACAAGTGTAACATGACTCCTCTGCTTTTCAGTTTTCTCTCTCTAGAAGTGAAGTCAATTCCTTTTTTATAGCCACATCATCTTACATCACCACTTTCAGGAATCTGTTTATCTTTGCGCCTGGACTCTCACTCTCTCTACCCCAATAAGGCATGTATTTTCCAAGGGGAAAAAATGACCTCTTTATTCTTCCAACTAAATGTTCAGCCTCACAGTTACCTGTAGCGAGGTCCATTTACCAATTACATGCTCAATCTGCAACGCCTTGATGTATTTTGTCAGCCTTCCTCTGTATTAACTGCACCTCCCGAATTGGTATCAGCTGCAACTTTTGGAATTGTGTTTCTGATTCCCGAGTTCAAAGCGTTGGTGTAGATGCCGACGAATAATGATCCCAGCGCTGATCCCTGTGGAACGCCACCTTTCTGTCCATTTTGCTACTTGTCCCTTGGCTCTGCCTTCGTGTTGAATCTATTACACAGCATCTTATTGCAGAGCTTTTGAAAATCCAGATATATTACATCTACAGCGTCACCCTCATCTACCCTCTTAGTTACTTTCCCAAAGAATTAGGGAAGGTTAACCCTTTGGGAATCCATGCCGACTAGTTTCTGTTTTGAAGTGTTTTTCTGTTACACCTTCCAGTAAGAATTCCATTATCTATCCTACCACAGATGTTAAATTAATGGGTCAATAGTTTCTTGGAGTTAATCATTTTTCCTTTTTTATAAGAACCATATTAGTCATCTGCCAATAGTGTGGCACTCTTCCCATTTCTAATGATTTTTACATCTGTTATTCTAACCTTGCCATCTCTTATCCGTCTTATTTGAATCTTACACAGGTGCAGTCCAACCAGCTCAGCTTTCTGAAACAAAAACAAAAACAGCTGGAAAAACTCAGCAGGTCTGGCAGCATCTGCGGAGAGGGACACAGTTAATGTTTCCAGTCCTAAGAACTAAGAAAAAATAGAAAAGGGGTGAAATATAAGCTGGTTTAAGGGGGGTGGGACAGGTAGAGCTGGATAGAGGGTCAGTGATAGGTGGAGATAACCAAAAGATGTCACAGACAAAAGGACAAAGAGGTGTTGAAGGTGGTGATATTATCTAAGGAATGTGCTAATTAAGGGTAGAAAGCAGGACAAGCAACGTACAGATAGCCCTAGTGGGGGGTGGGGTGAAGGTACAGATAGCCCTAGTGGGGGTGGGGTGGGGGGAAGTTACAGATAGCCCTAGTGGGTGTGGGGTGGGGTTAAGGTACAGATAGCCCTAGTGGGGGTGGGGTGAAGGTACAGATAGCCCTAGTGGGGGGTGGGGGTGGGGTGAAGGTACAGATAGCCCTAATGGGGGTGGGGTGAAGGTACAGATAGCTCTAGTGGGGGTGGGGTGAAGGTACAGATAGCTCTAGTGGGGGTGGGGTGAAGGTACAGATAGCCCTAGTGGGGGTGGGGTGAAGGTACAGATAGACCTAGTGGAGGTGGGGTGGGGTGAAGGTACAGATAGCCCTAGTGGGGGGGTGGGGGTGGGGTGAAGGTACAGATAGCCCTAGTGGGGGTGGGGTGGGGTGAAGGTACAGATAGCCCTAGTGGGGGTGGGGGTGGGGTGAAGGTACAGATAGCCGATAGATCGAAATAAATTTAAAAATAGGTGGGAAAAGAAAAATATATCCCCTTTTTACATTAATTTATAATTTTTAAAATATATTTTTCTTTTCCCACCTATTTTTAAATTTATTTCGATCTATTGTTTTATCTCCACCTTTTAGCACATTTCGATCCCTTCCCCCCACCCCACCCCCACTAGGGCTATCTGTACCTTCACCCCACCCCCACTAGGGCTATCTGTACCTTCACCCCACCCCCACTAGGGCTATCTGTACCTTCACCCCACCCCCACTAGGTCTATCTGTACCTTCACCCCCACCCCCACTAGGTCTATCTGTACCTTCACCCCACCCCCACTAGGGCTATCTGTACCTTCACCCCACCCCCACTAGGGCTATCTGTACCTTCACCCCACCCCCACTAGGGCTATCTGTACCTTCACCCCACCCCCACTAGGGCTATCTGTACCTTCACCCCACCCCACCCCCACTAGGGCTATCTGTACCTTCCCCCCCACCCCACCCCCACTAGGTCTATCTGTACCTTCACCCCACCCCCACTAGGGCTATCTGTACCCCCAACCCACCCCCAGTAGGGCTATCTGTACCTTCACCCCACCCCCACTAGGGCTATCTGTACCTTCACCCCACCCCACGCCCACTAGGGCTATCTGTACCTTCACCCCACCCCACCCCCACTAGGGCTATCTGTACCTTCACCCCACCCCCACTAGGGCTATCTGTACCTTCACCCCACCCCCCACTAGGGCTATCTGTACCTTCACCCCATCCCCACCCCCACTAGGGCTATCTGTACCTTCACCCCACCCCCACTAGGGCTATCTGTACCTTCACCCCACCCCACCCCCACTTGGGCTATCTGTACCTTCACCCCACCCCCACCCCCACTTGGGCTATCTGTACCTTCACTCCAACCCCACCCCCACTAGGGCTATCTGTACCTTCACCCCACCCCTACTAGGGCTATCTGTACCTTCCCCCCCACCCCACCCCCACTAGGGCTATCTGTACCTTCATCCCACCCCCACTAGGTCTATCTGTACCTTGCTCATCCTGCTTTCTACCCTTAATGTCACCATTAGCACATCTTTTAGACAATATCACCACCGTCAACACCCCTTTGTCCTTTTGCCTATGACATCTTTGGCAATCTCTCCTTTGCCTCCACCTATCACTGGTCCTCTATCCAGCTCTACCTGTTCCCCCCCCCCCCCCCCCTTAAACCAGCTTATATTTCACTTCATTTCTATTTTTCCTTAGTTCTGTTGAAGAGTCATACGGACTGGAAACGTTAACTGTGTCCCTCTCCGCAGATGCTGCCAGACCTGCTGAGTTTTTCCAGCTGTTTTTGTTTTTGTTTCAGATTTCCAGCATCTGCAGTATTTTGCTTTTATCCATCAGCTCAGTTTTCTTAAACTAATCAAAGTTTGAGAGAATATCAATTATCTCTCCCTAATTTCCACCTTAAATATCTTATTATCTTTTTTGATCGCCTCTTATAAATGTCATGTCCACCATGTTATTCTTAAATACAGAGACAAAATATTTATTATTGTAAATATGCCATTTCACTGCCATTACTTTGGAATTTATTGTGTGTATGATTTAGTGGCTTTATCCCTATCCTGAAGTTTCTCAGTTACTTATGTCCTTGTCGCAACACTGGAGTCAATGGGAATCAGGGGGAAACTCTCCACTGGTTGGAGTCATACCCAGCACAAAGGAAGATGGTTGTGATTGTTGGAGGTCAGTCATCTCAGCTCCAGGACATCACTGCAGGAGTTCCTCAGGGTAGTGTCCTCGGCCCAACCATCTTCAGAGAGTCGGGGGGAGGGGGAGAGATTTGGGAGGAAGAGAGTCATGGGGAGGGGAGAGACGAGGAAATTCGGGGGTAGGGGAGCGATGGGGGCAAGGGAGAGATGGGAAGAGTCAGTGGGGGAGAGGCGAGGAGAGTGACAGATTTGGTGGGGGGGGGGGCAGATGGGTGGGAGATGGGGCGAGTGTTGGGGGAGAAAGGGTATGTGACAGGGAGAGTGGGGGGGGAGAATGAGTGGGAGATGGGGAGAGTTGGGTGGAGAATGGGTGGGAGATGGGGAGAGTGGGGCGGGAGAATGGGTAGGAGACGGGGAGAGTTGGGTGGAGAATGGGTGGGAGACGGGGTGAGTTGGGGTGGAGAGTTGGGGGGGAGACGGGAAGAGTTGGGGGGGTGGAGAATGGGTGGGAGACGGGGTGAGTTGGGATGGAGAATGGGTGGGAGCTGGGGAGAGTTGGGGGGTGAGAGACGGGGAGAGTTGGGATGGAGAATGGGTGGGAGACGGGGTGAGTTGGGATGGAGAATGGGTGGGAGATGGGGAGAGTGGGGTTTGGAGAATGGGTGGGAGATGGGGAGAGTCGGCGGGGGGGGAGAATGGGTGGGAGATGGGGAGAGTTGTGGGGGAGAATGGGTGGGAGATGGGGAGAGTTGGGGGGGAGAATGGGTGGGAGATGGGGAGAGTTGGGGGGGAGAATGGGTGGGAGATGGGGAGAGTTGTGGGGGAGAATGGGTGGGAGACGGGGAGAGTTGGGGGGGAGAATGGGTGGGAGATGGGGAGAGTTGGTGGGGTGGAAAATGGGTGGGAGATGGGGAGAGTTGTGGGGGAGAATGGGTGGGAGATGGGGAGAGTTGGCGGGGTGGAGAATGGGTGGGAGATGGGGAGAGTTGTGGGGGAGAATGGATGGGAGATGGGGAGAGTTGTGGGGAGAATGGGTGGGAGATGGGGAGAGTTGTGGGGGAGAATGGGTGGGAGATGGGGAGAGTTGTGGGGGAGAATGGGTGGGAGATGGGGAGAGTTGGGGGGTGAGAATGGGTGGGAGACGGGGAGATTTGGTGTGGAGAATGGGTGGGAGATGGGGAGAGTTGGGTTTGGAGAATGGGGAGATGGGGAGAGTTGGGGGGTGGAGAATGGGTGGGAGATGGGGAGAGTTGGGGGGTGGAGAATGGGTGGGAGATGGGGAGAGTTGGGGGGTGGAGAATGGCTGGGAGACGGGGAGAGTTGGGGGGTGGAGAATGAGTGGGAGATGGGGAGAGTTGGTCGGGGGGAGAATGGATGGGAGTTGGGGAGAGTTGGGGGGTGGAGAATGAGTGGGAGATGGGCAGAGTTGGTCGGGGGGAGAATGGGTGGGAGATGGGGAGAGTTGGGTTTGGAGAATGGGGAGATGGGGAGAGTTGGGGGGTGGAGAATGGGTGGGAGATGGGGAGAGTTGGTCGGGGGGAGAATGGATGGGAGATGGGGAGAGTTGGGGGGTGGAGAATGGGTGGGAGATGGGGAGAGTTCGGGGGTGGAGAATGGGTGGGAGATGGGGAGAGTTGGGGTTGGAGAATGAGTGGGAGATGGGGAGAGTTGGGTTTGGAGAATGGGGAGATGGGGAGAGTTGGGTTTGGTGAATGGGGAGATGGGGAGAGTTGGGGGGTGGAGAATGGGTGGGAGACGGGGAGAGGTCGGGGGTGGATAATGGGTGGGAGACGGGGAAAGTTGGTGGGGGGGAGGGGGAGCGTGGGGGGTGAGAATGGGTGGGAGATGGGGAGAGTTGGGGAGGGGGAGAATGGGTGGGAGGTGGGGAGAGTTGGTGGGGGGGAGGGGGAGCGTGGGGGGTGGGGGGTGAGAATGGGTGGGAGGTGGGGAGAGTTGGTCGGGGGGAGAATGGGTGGGAGACGGGGAGAGTTGGGGAGGGGGAGAATGGGAGGGAGACAGGGAGAGTTGCTGGGGGGGAAGGGGAGAGGAGGGGAGAGTTGGGAGGTGAGAATGAGTGGGAGACGGGGAGAATTGGTGGGGGGGAGGGGGAGAGTGGGGGGTGAGAATGGGTGAGAGACGGGGAGAGTTGGTCGGGTGGAGAATGGGTGGGAGACGGGGAGAGTTGGTGGGGGGAGGGGGAGAGTGGGGGGTGCGGGGTGAGAATGGGTGGGAGACGGGGAGAGTTGGTGGGGGGGAGGGGGAGAGTGGGGGGTGGGGGTTGAGAATGGGTGGGAGATGGGGTGAGTTTGGGGGGTGGGGGGTGAGAATGGGTGAGAGACGGGGAGAGTTGGGGGGTGAGAATGGGTGGGAGACGGGGAGAGTTGGTGGGGGGGGAGGGGGAGAGTGGGGGTGGTGCAGAGCAGACCTGGGGAAAGGCTGCAGAGTGGGATATGAACAGCAGATGGAAGAAGCAACTGGTTTGCACTATGCCAGAGGACAAGGGGAGAGAGTGAATGATGTGTAGTGACAGCTTTCAAATATCTTGGAGAATGACGTGCAGCTTGTACACCCTTGACGTTGCTGACACCTAAAGCCTCGATCTTTGTTTCTATATTTGACTGTGCAAATAGAGCTTTAGTTAGTTAAGCAATTTAAACTCGCTTTGAGTCTTGCATCCTTGTTAATTTTAGATATGCTGAAGCCATTCTGCGTGTCCGGCTTGGTGGGGGGTGGGTGCTGCTTATATATCATCTCCCAGCCATGCTGCATGTCCGAAGGCGGTGGGGGTGCTGCTTATAAATCATCTCCCAGCCATGCTGCATGTCTGGGGGAGGGGAGTGGGGGGCTGCTTATATATCGACTCCCAGCCACACTGCATGTCTGGGGGGTGCTGCTTATGTATTAACGCCCAGCCATGCTACATGTCAGGTGGGCGGGGTGCTGCTTATACATTATTTCCCAGCCATGCTGTATACAGGGGGTGCTGCTTATATATTATCTCGCAGCCATGCTGCACGTCCGGGGGGAGGTTGCTGCTTATATATTATCTCCCAGCCATGCTGTATACCAGGGGTGCTGCTTATATATTATCTCCCAGCCATGCTGTATACCAGGGGTGCTGCTTATATATTATCTCCCAGCCATGCTGTATACCAGGGGTGCTGCTTATATATTATCTCCCAGCCATGCTGTATACTAGGGGTGCTGCTTATATATTATCCCCCAGCCATGCTGCATGTCCAGTGGCTGCTTATAAATCATCTCCCAGCCATGCTGCATGTCCAGTGGCTGCTTATATATTATCTCCCATCTATTTATGGCAAGGTTGTTGAAGGAAGGTGATTAAGTCAAGGGTTTGCAAAGTAGGATCAAAGTGACTGTTTATCTCCTGTCACACACTGAGCCAAGAGAAATGGTTCCGAGGGGAATAAATATGTTTGTGAGGCAACATGGAATTCATTTTTTCCATTTGTGGGTAGTGGAAAATGTTCGACCTGCTTCCAGCTTCTCATCTAACATCTCAGTGTCTCCTCTTGCCATCTGTATCTCTGGCCCAGGAAGGATATCGTGCTCCTGGAGGGAGTGCAGCGCAGATTGACCAGAATGATACCTGGACTCCAAGGTTTAAATTACAGGGAGAGATTAAACGTGAACTAGAGATTGTATTCCCTGCAATTTCAAAGGTGAAGAGGTGATTTGATCAAAGTTTTCAAGATTTTGAGGGAAACAGACAGGATTGATAGATAGATAGATAGATTGATTGATAGATTGATTGATTAATTGATAGAGAGAAACTGTTTCCACTGGTTGTGAAGTCTGGGCCTGAAAATGAGAGGCAGACTGTTCAGGAGTGAAATGAGGAAACGCTTTTACACACAGAAAGATGGCAGAAGTTTGGATCATTTCTGCAAACGGCAATTGATCCTGGATCAAGAGTTAATTTTAAATCTGAAATTGATCGTTTTTTTTTTGTTATCCAGAGGGACTGTGGGATCTGGGGCACTCTGACTTGTCTGTTCTCGCTTGACTGTCCCGTCCTGCTGTACCAGCTGTTCACTGTGCTGCTCTGGCCTCTGTGCGTACGTGGGTCTTAACTCTGTCAATGTGTCCGGCGTCAGACCAGCAATGACTAAATCTTTCCTGGACATCAAGACCAGTTCTGTTGTGATTTTGTTTGTTACACCACAGAGAGAAGCAACGGAGCCACCAGCTCAGGAGTTATTAAATGTCGCTGTTGCTGTTGCAGTTTCTAATCAGTTAACTCACATCACTTGACACAAGGGTAATCTTAATCACCATGAAAAAGGGTTGTGTAGCAGTGAGGGTCCTTGCACTTGTGCATAGAGCTCATTCACCTCTGCCAGCAATTATTGTGTTGGTTACGGGATAATTATTGGTGGGAGCAGTAACGTGACAAGTGTGAATGAGCTTGATCGTCTGAGGATGTGAACGGTGCTATAGAAATGCAAGCCTTCCCTTCTGTTGACTCTCTGACTATCTTTCCTTGCTAAGGAGAGTCTGTGTGAGGCTGAGAGGAGCTGAGCCAATTGCTTGTCCAGCTTCTGCTTGTTTCAGTTTCGCAGTGAGAGACTCAGCCATTGAACTCAGCTGGGGGTTGTCACTGAGAATGTGGCTTGGACAGAAGGATTGGATTGAGGTGCTGGACATCGTCCCTTCTGACGGTATTGAGCACCTGCTGGGCTTCAGATCCATGACTGCTGTTCCATCAGCACCTCACACCGGTAGCTGTTCCACTGGTGGGTGTCACAACAATCGGCCTCTCAATCCCGCTGAACTTGACTTTCACGCGTGTGAGAATGGGCTGTGAGGATGGAGATGGGGAGCAGGAAACCTGGCTGCTATTCCTATTCTTGACGGTGTTGTAGCTGCAAACAAAGGCCAAGTCAGGGATGGCTCCAAAACCATCCCTTATAACGGAGTCAGCAGAGAACACTCGAAGGGTTTGAGTATCTCGTGGACTCCTTCAAGGGCTCTGACATCGAAACTGTTCTAACATCGCCTTCCCACAGATTGAAAGCAAATTGTGTTCATGTGAACGTAAGAAATAGGAGCAGGAGTGGGCCATTCGGCCCCTCTACCCCGCCCCACCCTTCAATAAGATCATGGCTGATCTACCCCAGGCCTCAACTCCTCTTTCGTGCCAGTTCCTCATAACCCTCAACTCCCTGATCGTTCAAAAATCTACCTACCTCCTCTTTAAATACTTTCAGTGATCCAGTCTCCACATTCACTGCCCTCAGAGAGAAGAAATTCCTTCATATCTCAGTTTTAAATGGGTGTCCCCTTATTCTGGAACTATGTCCCCGAGTTCGAGATTCCCCCACTAGTGGAAACATCTCCTCAACATCTAACCTGTCAAAGCCCCTCAGAGTCAGAACAATTGTGTAGTATGTGTTTCTCTTCCCTCCACAGGCCTCTTCAGACTCGTTTGAGGAACGAATCATTGCTGTCTGCGAGACCATGATGTCCCGCTCCTGTTGGCTCCGCTCTGAGCGCCTCATTCACGGCATCAGTTTCCGTGGCATGACACTACTGCACCTTGCTGCGGCACAGGGATACGGCCGGCTCATTCAGACCCTCATCAAATGGAGGCAAGCACCTTGATGCTGTAACACAGCCCCGGTTACACCCAGTACCTCACACTCAGTGCTGTAATCACAGCCCCGGTTACATCCAACACCTCTCCCTCGGTGCTGTAATCACAGCCCCGGTTACACTCAATACCTCACACTCAGTGCTGTAATCACAGCCCCAGTTACATCCAACACCTCTCCCTCGGTGCTGTAATCACAGCTCCGGTTACATCCAACACCTTTCCCTCGGTGCTGTAATCACAGCCCCGGTTACACACAACACCGCTCCCTCAGTGCTGTAATCACAGCCCCGGTTACACCCAACACCTCTCCCTCGGTGCTGTAATCACAGCTCCGGTTACACCCAACACCTCTCCCTCGGTGCTGTAATCACAGCCCCGGTTACACCCAACACTTCTCCCTCGGTGCTGTAATCACAGCTCCGGTTACATCCAACACCTCTCCCTCGGTGCTGTAATCACAGCTCCGGTTACATCCAACACCTTTCCCTCGGTGCTGTAATCACAGCCCTGGTTACACCCAACACCTCTCCCTCGGTGCTGTAATCACAGCTCCGGTTACACCCAACACTTCTCCCTCAGTGTTGTAATCACAGCTCCGGTTACATCCAACACCTCTCCCTCAGTGCTGTAATCACAGCTCCGGTTATACCCAACAACTCTCCCTTGGTGCTGTAATCACAGCTCCGGTTACATCCAACACCTTTCCCTAGGTGCTGTAATCACAGCCCTGGTTACACCCAGCACCTCACACTCAGTGCTGTAATCACAGCCCTGGTTACACCCAGCACTTCACACTCAGTGCTGTAATCACAGCCCTGGTTACACCCAGCACCTCACACTCAGTGCTGTAATCACGGTTCTGGTTCCACCAGCACCTCTACCTCGGTGCGATAATCACAGTCCCGGTTACACCCAGCACCTCACACTCAGTGCTGTAATTACAGCCCTGGTTACACCCAGCACCTCTCTGTTGGTGCTGTAATCATAGTTCCGGTTGTACCCAGCACCTCTCCCTCGGTGCAGTAATTACAGTCCCGGTTACACCCAGCACCTCACACTCAGTGCTGTAATTACAACTCTGGTTACACCCAGCACCTCTCCGTTGGTGCTGTAATCATAGTCCCGGTTACACCCAGCACCTCTCTCTCGGTGCAGTAATTACAGTCCCGGTTGTACCCAGCACCTCACATTCAGTGCTGTAATCACAGCCCCGGTTGTACCCAGCACCTCTCCCTCGGTGTTGTAATATGGTGATAAATGTAACCATACCAGGCAGGAAATGGCTTGCCTTGGTGAAACCATGTTTTCTTGGATTTGAGGTTTTGGTTGTAATATTTACCATGTTTTCTAATCCTGCAGGATGGTTAATGCAGAAAGTTTAGATCTGGAGCAAGAGGTGGATCCCCTGAACGTTGACCATTTCTCGTGTACCCCTCTGGTGAGTCCTGTCAATTCCTGGGAAAGAATTGGCAAATCTTCTGGCTGGTGTTTAGTTTATTTAAGTGGGTGAAGGACAGGAGGAGCTGCCAGATGTGGTGGACAGCTCACTCCTGGCAGAGGAGGTCCTTCACCCACCTAAATCAATCAGGGAGCCCAGTTGGCTGATGGCTGGTTTGTGACGCTAACGGTGTGAGTTCAACTTACCGGCTGAGCTCATCCATGAAGGCCCCGCCTCTCAACCTCGCCCCTGGCCTGAGGTGTGGTGACCCTGGGGTTAAACGCACCACCAGTCGTCTCTCTGTGACGAGAGAGCAGCCTGTGGTCCTTCTGGCTGGAAGGAGCAGCGGCTCCGAGCCCTGAGTCTTTGCTGAAACAGCTGCTCACAACCAGGCATCGGCTGGTCTCAGTTTGACTGGACACTCCGTGTGTGGGTATCAGTGAAACTGGGGACCAGGGATCAGCCCAGAATCAGCAGCAGGGGTGAAGAATGGTGCCTGTGGAAACTGGGGAGGAGGGGAGAAACCCAGCTGATCGGGCATGGACAGCACACTTCGCCAGAACATGTCTCAATGAGCCTCGGTAGGGGATGGTCAGAGAGGTTTGAGGAAACATCCCAGAGGGGAAGTGAGAGGGAGACGGAGAGGGTTAGGGAGGGAATTCCAGAGCTCAGGGCCCCCAGGTAGCTGAAGGCCCGGCCGCCAATGGTGGAGCGATGGGAATCGGGTGCGGGGGGGGGGGGTGGATGCTCGGAGGGTTTTACAGCCAGAGGAAGTTAGAGAGATGGGGAGGGGCTGCGGGGTTGTGGAGGCATTTGAAAACAAGGATAACATTTTTAAAAATCAAGACACGGCCAGACTGGGAGCCGATGCAGATCGCTGAGCAGTGAGGGTATGAGGTGAACGGCACTTGGTGCAAGTTGGGATACAGACAGCAGAGGAGCGGGGTGAGCTGAAAGCATGATTGCAGAATGTATCGGAGTGTGAATTGAAGGCTGTTCCTTTCTAGTTGATGAGCTACTGGCCTTGTTTCTATTTCTACAGATGTGGGCCTGCGCGTTGGGGCATGTTGAAGCAGCTGTTACCCTCTATGGATGGAACAGCCAAGCACTTGCCATCCCGGACTCGTTGGGACGCCTCCCTTTGCATGTGGCACGTTCCCGTGGCCACGTGAGACTGGCTGTGTGTCTCGAGGAGCTGCAGAGACAGGACACTCAGGTCCATGGGAGCTCACTGAGGGCCAGGATACCTGACATCAATGGAACGGACACAAACTGGCAGCTGTGGATGGGCAGCAATCCTGAAGCGAGCAAGGCCCCTTCACCCCTGTCAGTGAGCCCAGATACAGGTACAAGTGCGCTTTCCAGCTCTCTGTCTGCCTTCTCTAAACCCCTGCTCTGTTGACAGTGTCTGTTTCTGCACTGGACCCAGGATTAATTCGTTCATCTTTGCAGGTTCTGGATTAAATTTCTATTGGAGCACTGAACTCTCGAACCGTGGGACACAGAGTTCCACACAGGCCTCTGCTTTGGGACTGCACAGAGATAGACTTCCCATTTCGCTTTGTGACGCTGTATTTTACAGCAGAAAGTAGAGATTCAAAGTCAGGTTTTTTTGTTAAAAACTGGCGTGTACGTTTACAGCTCCCAGTCGGTAGCTGTGCTGTTATGTTTGTTGTAATCTGCCTCTTATCCTTCCACACAGGCCTGAGCACCGTGAGCAGTAACTCATCTCCATCCTCATTGTCCGAAGGCTCGGGGCCTCTGTCAGTGACCTCTGCGTACTCCAGTGGCTCTGTGCACAGAGACACGCCAGTGACCAGCCCTGAACTCTGCCCGACAGCTGAGAGAGATGTCGCGATGGAGGTCTGTGAGCCGCAGCAGCAGCCGGCTCTCACCACCGTGTCCTCTGCACCAAAGGATCACGACAGGACAGCCCTCTGCATCGAGAATTCCGCTGTTGCAGGAAGTAAGGATAAGCCTGGTAACCTGTGGTACCTGCACGAGGACAGTGAGCCTCACAAAACACAGAATGGCGGCACTGCAGAATCACACTTCTTCCTGGACTACGAGGCTACTTTAGTGACTAACAGCACGAGGCAGTTTGCTTTGGCAACAGGCAGAGATTCCATGGAGACTGAACTCCTACGATTCAGCGAAAATGTCGAGAATGAAGAGTTCTTGCCCTCCGTCGATGTATTACAGGTGAAAGAGAAAGCTTGCACCCAACTAGCAACTCCCTGTGCTCTCCCCGCTATCCTCACCAGCTCCACCCCATATCCCACCCCTGCCCCTCGATCCAGTCCTGTTTGTTGCTTTCTCTGGAAACCTCCACTTGTTCCCTGTCTCCCAGAACGTTTATGGCAAAGTTCTTTTCATTTATCGATCACAGTAAGAGTTCGGTCCACCTCAGCCTTCTCTAACCTTGCGTCTCTTTGACCTGGTGATTGGCCAGCTATGTCCAGTTTGCTGATGGAGCAATGAGCAATCCCATCCGTGCACTTGGGGAATCTCCCTAAACCCATCAACCGCGCTGGTCAACAGCGGGCTTGGAAACATCTCTCAAAGATTATCCCCCTGACCTTCTGAACCCAAACTCTTCATTGGTGTCCATTCGTTCCCCTTCCCCCACCCCTTCTGTGAAATAATTTTCATGCAACATGTCAGGCAGTGACCATCTCTAACAAGAGAGAATCTAACCTTTGCCCCTTGATGTTCAATGGCATTACCATCACTGAATCCCCCACTATCAACATCCTGGGGGATTACCATTGACCAGAAACTGAACTGGACCAGCCATATAAATACAGTGGCTACAAGAGCAGGTCAGAGGCTGGGAATCCTGCAGTGAGTAACTCACCTCCTGACTCCCCAAAGCCTGTCCACCATCTACAAGGCACAAGTCAGGAGTGTGATGGAATACACTCCACTTGCCTGGATGAGTGCAGCTCCTACAACACTCAAGAAACTCAACACCATCCAGGACAAAGCAGCCCCGCTTGATTGGCACCCCATTCACAAACATTCACTCCCTCCACCACCAACACACTGTAGCAGCAGTGTGTGTACCATCTACAAGATGCATTGCAGGAATTCACCAAGGCTCCTTAGACAGCACCTTCCAAACCCACGACCTCTACCATCTGGAAGGACAAGGGCAGCAGACACATGGGGAACACCACCACCTGGAAGTTCCCCTCCAAGTCACTCACCATCCTGACTTGGAAGTATATCACTGTTCCTTCACTGTCGCTGGGTCAAAACCCTGGAACTCCCTCCCTAACAGCGCTGTGGGTGTACCTACACCACGTGGACTGCAACGGTTCAAGAAGGCAGCTCACCCACCACCTTCTCAAGGGGCAGTTTTTTAAAAAAATTCTTTCTAGGGTGTGGACTTCACTGGCTGGGCCCAGCGTTTATTGCCCATCCCTAATTGCCCCTTGAGAAGGTGGGGGTGAGCTGCCTTCTTGAACCGCTGCAATCCATGTGGTGTAGGTACACCCACTGTGCTGTTAGGGAGGGAGTGCCAGGATATGGACCCAGCGACAGTGAAGGAATTAGGGGTGAGCAGTGAAACGTTGCCCTTGCCAGTGACACTCGTCCCATGAACAATTTGTTTTAAAAGAAACAGGATATTAAAGTCTTGAGCACAAGTTGCTGCATTTGTACTGGTGGCTTGAATCTGATCTTCCCCACTCCACAAGATGATCCAGTTATCGTTTTCTAATCTGAAATCTCTTATCATCCACCTCCTTTCCCACCAGGTGGATATGATAACTTTGGCTGAACAGATTATCGATGCTACTCCAGAACGTATTAAACAGGAAGATTTCAACACAGTCGACACACCTCTGAAAGAGCGACAGGACAATGCAGCTATCAGCAATACCATGAGCTGGCTGGCCAGCTACCTGGAGAATGTAGACCAGCTGCCCAATTTCTCTCAGCACAGGTAACTCCTGCCCTCGGAGGGCCCAGCAAGTACCTCCTGTCCCTGGAGGACACAGCAAGTACCTCCTGTCCCTCGGAGGGTCCAGCAAGTACCTCCTGTCCCTCGGAGGGCCCAGCAAGTACCTCCTGTCCCTCGGAGGGCCCAGCAAGTACCTCTTGTCCCTTGGAGGGCACAGCAAGTACCTCCTGTCCCTCGGAGGAAACAGCAAGTACCTTCTGTCCCTCGGAGGGCACAGCAAGTACCTCCTGTCCCCGGAAGACACAGCAAGTACCTCCTGTCCCTCGGAGGGCTCAGCAAGTACCTCCTGTCCCTCGGAGGGCCCAGCAAGTACCTCCTGTCCCCGGAAGACACAGCAAGTACCTCCTGTCCCTCGGAGGGCCCAGCAAGTACCTCCTGTCCCTCGGAGGGCCCAGCAAGTACCTCCTATCCCCGGAAGACACAGCAAGTACCCCCTGTCCCTCGGAGGGCACAGCAATTACCCTTACCTTGGACAGTTTCTGCTGAGACCTTCCAGCCATTGTGAAATATGAGGATATTGGGACAGGGGATCTGATGGGAATCACTGGGACAGGGGATCTGATGGGATCACTGGGACAGGGGATCTGATGGGATCACTGGGACAGGGGATCTGATGGGATCACTGGGACAGGGGATCTGGTGGGGATCATTGGGACAGGGGATCTGATGGGATCACTGGGACAGGGGATCTGATGGGGATCACTGGGACAGGGTACAGTACTGGTGGGGATGGGTCTGTCACATAATAACACTGGGGTACAGTACTGGTGGCGACGGGTCTGTCACTGTATAACACTGGGGTACAGTACTGGTGGGGACGGTTCTGTCACTGTATAACACTGGGGTACAGTACTGGTGGCGACGGGTCTGTCACTGTATAACACTGGGGTACAGTACTGGTGGGGACAGGTCTGTCACGGTATAACACTGGGGTACAGTACGGGTGGGGACGGGTCTGTCACTGTGTAACACTGGGGTACAGTACTGGTGGGGACAGGTCTGTCACTGTGTAACACTGGGGTACAGTACTGGTGGCGACAGGTCTGTCGCTGTATAACACTGGAGTACAATACTGGTGGGGACAGGTCTGTCACTGTATAACACTGGGGTACAGTATTGGTGGGGACGATTCTGTCACTGTATAACACTGGGGTACAGTACTGGTGGGGACAGGTCTGTCACTGTATAACACTGGGGTACAGTACTGGTGGGGAGGGGTCTGTCACTGTGTAACAGTGGGGAACAGTACTGGTGGGGACAGGTCTGTCACTGTATAACACTGGGGTACAGTATTGGTGGGGACGATTCTGTCACTGTATAACACTGGGGTGCAGTACTGGTGGGGACAGGTCTGTCACTGTATAACACTGGGGTACAGTACTGGTGGGGAGGGGTCTGTCACTGTGTAACACTGGGGAACAGTACTGGTGGGGACAGGTCTGTTAGTGTGTAACACTGGGGTACAGTACTGGTGGGGATGGGTCTGTCACTGTATAACGCTGGGTTACAGTACTGGAGGGGACAGTGTCTGTCAGTGTATAACATTGGGGTACAGTACTGGTGGAGGTAGGTCTGTCACTGTGTAACACGGGTACAGTACTGGTGGGAACAGGTCTGTCACTGTATAGCACTGGAATACACTACTGGTGGGGACAGGTCTGTCACTATAACACTGGGGTACAGTACTGGTGGGGATGGGGCTGTCACTGTATAACACTGGGGTACAGTACTGGTGGGGACAGGTCTGTCACTGTATAACACTGGGGTACAGTGGTGGGGACAGGTCTATCACTGTATAACACTGGGGTACAGTACTGGTGGGGACAGGTCTGTCACTGTATAACACTGGGGTACAGTGGTGGGGACGGGTCTGTCACTGTATAACACTGGGGTACAGTACTGGTGGGGACGGGTCTGTTACTGTATAACACTGGGGTACAGTACTGGTGAGGACAGGTCTGTCACTGTATAACACTGGGGTACTGTACTGATGGGGACAGGTCTGTCACTATAACACTGGGGTACAGTACTGGTGGGGACGGGTCTGTTACTGTATAACACTGGGGTACAGTACTGGTGAGGACAGGTCTGCCACTGTATAACACTGGGGTACAGTACTGGTCGGGACGGGTCTGTCACTGTATAACACTGGGGTACATTTTTGGTGGGTACTGGTCTGTCAGTGTATAACACTGGGGTACAGTACTGGTGGGGACAGGTCTGTCACTGTATAACACTGGGGTACAGTACTGGTGGGGACAGGTCTGTCACTGTATAACAGTGGGATACAGTACTGGTGGGGACAGGTCTGTCACTGTATAACACTGGGGTACAGTACTGGTGGGGACAGGTCTGTCACTGTATAACACTGGGGTACAGTACTGGTGGGGACAGGTCTGTCACTGTATAACACTGGGGTACAGTACTGGTGGGGACAGGTCTGTCACTGTATAACACTGGGGTACAGTACTGGTGGGGAGGGGTCTGTCACTGTATAACACTGGGGTACAGTACTGGTGGGGACAGGTCTGTCAGTGTATAACACTGGGGTACAGTACTGGTGGGGACGGGTCTGTCACTGTATAATACTGGGGTACAGTACTGGTGGGGACAGGTCTGTCACTGTATAACACTGGGGTACAGTACTGGTGGGCAGATGTAATTCCCCAGTGGAGGGGCTGAACATTGCCTGTTTATATCGAAGTGTTAAGTGGAAGTGTCCCTTAGCTGTGGCTCCCCATCGCTTGATGAGCAGTGTGACACTGTCTATTAATGAGAGATCTGTGCGGTACAATTTGCTGCTGCCACTGGGCAGAGGTGACATTGAGTTTAGGTCAGGATGATGCAGCCTGAACATGATTTGCTTCCCTGCCCACTGGGATTCATATCAAGCGAGGCTGATTCTGCTGGTGTGTCCACCAGTATTAGATTCCCAGCCTGACGCACATGCTGACTGTTCCATTTCATTAGAACATGCCAAACAGCCTGCGATCTGTGCGGACTGGGTGAGGGCAAGTCAGCAACCACACCCCTCCTCGCCCCCCCACCCCTCCCCCCCCCCAAACCTCTGAGGTAAACTGGAGGGAGCGTTTACTGTGTAATTTGAACCCAGTTAGTTATTGAGCAACTTCAGTTCCAGGACACACTGAGGCATTCTGCAGTGCAGCCAGACTGTCAATGCAGCACAGCACGAGCGCTCCCAGTGGCTCTGTGGTTGTGAGCAGTTACTGGCTCCAAGCTGTAAGAGTGCTGTTTCCACCTGGCTCTGTGCTGTTGATCTGATTTCGCCCAGGGCAGCTTTTGGGCATTCAGTCTGACCAGTCCGTGTTGGTCTATATGTCCCACTCAAGCCTCCTCCCATCTTCTCTCATCTAAATCTGTCATCGTATTCCCTTCTCATTCATGTCCAAGTCACTGGACTTGTCCAGAGACCCAGGCTAATGCTCTGGGGACAGGGATTCAAATCCCTCCACAGTAGCTGGTGGAATTTAAATTTCATTAATAAATCTGGAGTACGAAGCTGTCTCAGTAATTGTGACCATGAGACTTTGTCGATTGATGTAAAAACCCATCTGTTCTGAAGGGAAGAAAATATCCTCTGTCCTTACCCTGTATAGAACCTTGGTTAGGCTACATTGGGAATATTGTGTGCAATTCTGGTCACCACATTACCAGAAGGATATGGGGACGTTGGAGAGAGTGCAGAGGAGGTTTACCAGGATGCTGCCTGGTCTGGAGGTTATTAGCTATGAGGAGAGGTTGGAGAAACTCGGATTGTTCTCACTAGAGCGACGGAGATTGAGGGGCGACTTGATAGAAGTTTACAAAATTATGAGTGGCATAGACAGAATAGATAGTCAGAAGCTTTTACCCAGGGTGGAAGAGTCAATTACTAGGGGACATAGATTTAAGGTGAGAGGAGAAAACTATAGAGGAGATGTGCGGGGCAGGTTTTTTACACAGAGGGTAGTGAGTGTCTGGAATTGGCTGCCAGAGGAGGTGGTGGAAGCAGGTACGATAGTGGTGTTTAAGAGGCAGCTGGACAAATACATGAATAGGATGGGAATAGAGGGATATGGACACAGGAAGTGCAAAATGTTTTAGTTGATGGGCAATATGATCGGCGCAGGCTTGGAGGGCTGAAGGGCCTGTTCCTGTGCTGTAATTTTCTTTGTTCTTTGTTCTTTGTACCCGGTCTGGTCCACGTCTGATTCCAGACCCACAGCAATGTGGTTGACTTTGAACTGCCCTCTGAAATGGCAGAGCAAGACACTCAGTTCGAGGGCAATTAGAAATGGGCAACAAATGCTGATCTTACCAGTGATGCCCACAGTCCATCAACAAATAAAGAAATAAAGGTCCATCTTCCTCTTAAATACATCTGTCCTCATCCCTTCAACCACTGCCCTGAGTAACAACTTCCACATTCTCACCCCTCTCTGGGTAAAGACATTTCTCATGAATTGCCAATTGGATTTCTTGGAGACAATCTTATATTGACGTTCTGTAGCTCTGCTCTCCCCTACAAGGGGAAACATTCTCCCTGCATCCACTCCATTATTATAATTTTAAAGACTTCTATTAGTTCGCCTTTATAATCAGCTTGTTCATGTATACCCAGGTTTACTCTATATCTAACCCCGTGCTGTACCTGTCCTGGGAGTGTTTAATGGGGACAGTGTAGAGGGAGCTTTACTCTGTATCTAACCCCGTGATGTACCTGTCCTGGGAGTGTTTGATGGGGACAGTGTAGAGGGATTTTTACTCTGTATCAAACCTCGTGCTGAACTGTCCTGGGAGTGTTTGATGCGGACAGTGTAGAGGGAGCTTTACTCTGTATCTAACCCCGTGCTGTACGTGCCCGGGGAGTGTTTGATGGGGAAGGTGTAGAGGGAGGTTTACTCTGTATCTATTCCCGTATTGTACCTGTCCTGGGAGTGTTTGATGGGGACAGTGTAGAGGGAGCTTTACTCTGTATCTAACCCCGTGCTGTACCTGTCCTGGGAGTGTTTGATGGGTGCAGTGTAGAGGGAGCTTTACTCTGTATCTAACCCCGTGCTGTACCTGTCCTGGGAGTGTTTGATGGGACCTGTGTAGAGGGAGCTTTCTACTGTATCTAACCCCGTGCTGTGCCTGTCCTGGGAGTGTTTGATGGGGACAGTGTAGAGGGAGCTTTACTCTGTATCGAACCCCGTGCTGTACGTATTCTGGGAGGGTTTGGATCATTCTGATTTGTTGTTGAGATAATTGCCGGATGCTGGAAGTTTTGCTGATTGTAATATTTGCATCTTTCTCAGATCCGCCTGTAATCAGCCACTGACCCCACCATCAAACCCTTGTCTCAGCCCCGTCAGCTCTCCTCTGAGCGATATCACCTTCGAGAAAGTTGATACTCCCGCCAACACTGATTGGTCAGATTTCCTGAATGCATCAGCGAATGGGAAGATGGAGAGCGAGTTTGCCCTGCTGACCCTGTCAGACCATGAGCAGCGAGAGCTGTACGAGGCAGCCCGCATCATTCAGACTGCCTTCCGCAAATACAAGGTAAGGCCAGTGTCTCATCTCGTTCACTGATTCTACACTCACTCTCTCTCTCTCCCCCGACTGCTCACACTCACTCTCTCTCTCTCCCCCGACTGCTCACACTCTCTCTCTCTCCCCCGACTCCTCACACTCACTCTCTCTCTCTCCCCCGACTGCTCACTCTCTCTCTCTCTCTCTCCCCCGACTGCTCACACTCTCTCTCTCTCCCCCCGACTGCTCACACTCACTCTCTCTCTCTCCCCCGACTGCTCACACTCTCTCTCTCTCTCTCTCCCCCGACTGCTCACACACACTCTCTCTCTCTCCCCCGACTGCTCACACACTCTCTCTGTCCCCTGACTGCTCACACTCTCTCTCTCTCTCCCCCGACTGCTCACACTCACTCTCTCTCTCTCCCCCGACTGCTCACACTCTCTCTCTCTCTCTCCCCCGACTGCTCACACTCACTCTCTCTCTCCCCCCGACTGCTCACACTCACTCTCTCTCTCTCCCCCGACTGCTCACACTCTCTCTCTCTCTCCCCCGGCTCCTCACACTCACTCTCTCTCTCCCCCGACTGCTCACACTCACTCTCTCTCTCTCCCCCGACTGCTCACACTCTCTCTCTCTCTCCCCCGGCTCCTCACACTCACTCTCTCTCTCTCCCCCGACTGCTCACACTCACTCTCTCTCTCTCCCCCGACTGCTCACACTCACTCTCTCTCTCTCCCCCGACTGCTCACACTCACTCTCTCTCTCTCCCCCGACTGCTCACACTCTCTCTCTCTCTCCCCCGGCTCCTCACACTCACTCTCTCTCTCTCCCCCGACTGCTCACACTCACTCTCTCTCTCTCCCCCGACTGCTCACACTCACTCTCTCTCTCTCCCCCGACTGCTCACACTCTCTCTCTCTCTCTCCCCCGACTGCTCACACTCACTCTCTCTCTCTCCCCCGACTGCTCACACTCTCTCTCTCTCCCCCGGCTCCTCACACTCACTCTCTCTCTCTCCCCCGACTGCTCACACTCACTCTCTCTCTCTCCCCCGACTGCTCACACTCACTCTCTCTCTCTCCCCCGACTGCTCACACTCACTCTCTCTCTCTCCCCCGACTGCTCACACTCTCTCTCTCTCTCCCCCGGCTCCTCACACTCACTCTCTCTCTCTCCCCCGACTGCTCACACTCACTCTCTCTCTCTCCCCCGACTGCTCACACTCACTCTCTCTCTCTCCCCCGACTGCTCACACTCTCTCTCTCTCTCTCCCCCGACTGCTCACACTCTCTCTCTCTCCCCCGACTGCTCACACTCACTCTCTCTCTCTCCCCCGACTGCTCACACTCACTCTCTCTCTCTCCCCCGACTGCTCACACTCTCTCTCTCTCCCCCCGACTGCTCACACTCACTCTCCCTCTCCTCAATCCTCACACTCACTCAATCCCTCTCTCCTGACTCTTCACACTTCCACTCCCTCTCCCTGATTCCTCATACTCATTCTGTCCCAACTCCTCCCTCTCCCTCTCCTCAATCCTCACACTCACTCACTCCCTCTCTCCCGACTCCTCACTCTCACTCACTCCTGACTCCTCACACTCCCTCTCTCCCGACTTCGCACACTTATTCTCTCCTGACTCCTCACGCTCACTCTCTCCCAACTCTTCACACCCACTCTTTCCCTCTCCCCCGACTGCTCACACTCTCTCTCTCTCTCTCTCTTCCCCCCGACCAGCCCTGGTCACTGACATTGTACAATCACTTTTCTCCCTTACTCACTCATCCTGCTCTCTTGCTCACACTCACCTCTGTTTCTGTGGATTATGAATAAGTTTCTCTGCCTGTGTTTATTAATTGCTGCAGAATTTTAATTTGCAGAATACCTAATGATATAATGTGATCTGAAAGGTATGTATCTTCCCTCTTTAATTTTATATGAATGTACTGGTGATATGAGAACTGCTCATTCTGTGTTCTCACTCTCGGCTGAGCGCTGACTGTGATCCTGAACAGGGTAAGGATTAGGTTTGGGTTCTGCACCTTCTGACAGGCAGCAGGCAGTGAACCGTCTCCTTCCTCCATGTCCCTCGGGTTCTTTGACTGGTGGGTCAGTGATATGATTAGAAAATTGCTTTGCAGCAGCTGCAGGCAGTTTGGAGAGTGTTCAGAGAGAGAGCAAGCGTTCAGAGAGAGAGCAAGCGAGCATTCAGAGAGAGCGAGCGTTCAGAGGGAGAGCGAGCATTCAGAGGGAGAGAGAGCGAACGTTCAGAGAGAGAGCGTTCAGAGAGAGAGAGCGAGCGTTCAGAGAGAGAGCGAGCGTTCAGAGAGAGAGCGAGCGTTCAGAGAGAGTGCGAACGTTCAAAGGGAGAGCGAGCGTTCAGAGAGAAAGCGTTCAGAGAGATCGGGCGTTCAGAGAGAAAGCGTTCAGAGAGAGCGAGCGTTCAGAGAGAGATCGAACGTTCAGAGAGAGCGAGCGTTCAGAGAGAGAGAGCAAGCGTTCAGAGAGAGAGCGAGCTTTCAGAGAGAGTACGATCGTTCAGAGAGAGAGAGCAAGCGTTCAGAGAGAGAGAGTGCGAACGTTCAGAGAGAGAGAGTGAGCGTTCAGAGAGAGAGAGTGCGAACGTTCAGAGAGAGCGAGCGAACATTCAGAGGGAGAGCGAGCGTTCAGAGAGAGAGAGCGAGCGTTCAGAGAGAGTGCGAACGTTCAGAGGGAGAGCGAGCGTTCAGAGAGAGAGCGAGCGTTCAGAGAGAGAGCGGGCGTTCAGAGAGAGAGCGGGCATTCAGAGAGAGAGCAAACGTTCAGAGAGAGCGAGCATTCAGAGAGAGAGTGGGCGTTCAGAGAGAGAGCGGGCGTCCAGAGGGAGAGCGAGCGTTCAGAGAGAGCGAGCGTTCAGAGAGAGCGAACGTTCAGAGAGAGAGAGAGTGAGCTTTCAGAGAGAGAGAGCGAGCTTTCAGAGAGAGTATGAACGTTCAGAGAGAGCGAGCGAACATTCAGAGGGAGAGCGAGCGTTCAGAGAGAGAGAGCGAGCGTTCAGAGAGAGAGAGCGAGCGTTCAGAGAGAGAGAGCGAACGTTCAGAGAGAGAGAGAGTGAGCTTTCAGAGTATGAACGTTCAGAGAGAGAGAGCGAGCGTTCAGAGAGAGAGAGTGAGCTTTCAGAGAGAGAGAGCGAACGTTCAGAGAGAGCGAGCGAGCGTTCAGAGAGAGAGAGCAAGCGTTCAGAGAGAGAGTGAGCTTTCAGAGAGAGTATGAACGTTCAGGGAGAGTGAGCGAACATTCAGAGGGAGAGCGAATGTTCAGAGAGAGAGAGAGCGAGCTTTCAGAGAGAGTATGAACGTTCAGAGAGAGAGAGCGAGCGTTCAGAGAGAGAGCGAGCGTTCAGAGAGAGAGAGCGAACGTTCAGAGAGAGAGAGCGAACGTTCAGAGAGAGAGAGCGAGCGTTCAGAGAGAGAGAGTGAGCGTTCAGAGAGAGAGAGCGAGCGTTCAGAGAGAGAGAGCGAGCGTTCAGAGAGAGAGAGCGAGCGTTGAGAGAGAGAGAGCGAGCGTTCAGAGAGAGAGAGCGTTCAGAGAGAGCGAGCATTCAGAGAGAGAGAGCGTTCAGAGAGAGCGAGCGTTCAGAGAGAGAGAGCGAGCGTTCAGAGAGAGTATGAACGTTCAGAGAGAGAGCGCGAACATTCAGAGGGAGAGCGAACGTTCAGAGAGAGAGAGAGTGAGCTTTCAGAGAGAGTATGAACGTTCAGAGAGAGAGAGCGAGCGTTCAGAGAGAGAGCGAACGTTCAGAGAGAGAGAGCGAGCGTTCAGAGAGAGAGAGCGAGCGTTCAGAGAGAGAAAGCGAACGTTCAGAGAGAGAGCGAGCGTTCAGAGAGAGCGAGCATTCAGAGAGAGAGCGCGTTCAGAGAGAGCGAGCGTTCAGAGAGAGAGAGCGAGCGTTCAGAGAGAGAGAGCGAGCGTTCAGAGAGAGAGAGAGAGCGTTCAGAGAGAGCGGGCGTTCAGAGAGAGAGTGAGCTTTCAGAGAGAGTATGAACGTTCAGAGAGAGCGAGCGAACATTCAGAGGGAGAGCGAACGTTCAGAGAGAGCGAGCGAACGTTCAGAGGGAGAGCGAACGTTCAGAGGGAGAGCGAACGTTCAGAGGGAGAGCGAGCGTTCAGAGAGAGCGAACGTTCAGAGAGAGAGAGAGCGAACGTTCAGAGAGAGAGAGAGCGAACGTTCAGAGAGGGAGAGCGAGCGTTCAGAGAGAAAGAGCGAGCGTTCAGAGAGAGAGAGCGAACGTTCAGAGAGAGAGAGCGAACGTTCAGAGAGAGAGAGCGAGCGTTCGGAGAGAGAGTGCGAACGTTCAGAGAGAGAGCGAGCGTTCAGAGAGAGAGTGCGAACATTCAGAGAGAGAGAGTGCGAACGTTCAGAGAGAGAGCGAACGTTCAGAGAGAGAGAGCGAGCGTTCAGAGAGAGAGAGTGCGAACGTTCAGAGGGAGAGCGAGCGTTCAGAGAGAGAGAGTGCGAACGTTCAGAGGGAGAGCGAGCGTTCAGAGAGAGAGAGTGCGAACGTTCAGAGGGAGAGCGAGCGTTCAGAGAGAGAGAGTGCGAACGTTCAGAGGGAGAGCGAGCGTTCAGAGAGAGAGAGTGCGAACGTTCAGAGGGAGAGCGAGCGTTCAGAGAGAGAGAGTGCGAACGTTCAGAGGGAGAGCGAGCGTTCAGAGAGAGAGAGTGCGAACATTCAGAGAGAGTGCGAACGTTCAGAGGGAGAGCGAGGGTTCAGAGGGAGAGCGAACGTTCAGAGGGAGAGCGAGCGTTCAGAGAGAGAGCGGGCGTTCAGAGAGAGAGCGAGCGTTCAGAGAGAGAGAGCGAGCGTTCAGAGGGAGAGCGAGCGTTCAGAGAGAGAGCGAACGTTCAGAGAGAGAGAGCGAGCGTTCAGAGAGAGAGCGGGCGTTCAGAGAGAGAGCGAGCGTTCAGAGAGAGAGTGCGAACGTTCAGAGAGAGAGAGTGCGAACGTTCAGAGAGAGAGAGTGCGAACGTTCAGAGAGAGAGCGAACGTTCAGAGAGAGCGAACGTTCAGAGAGAGCGAGCGTTCAGAGAGAGAGTGCGAACGTTCAGAGAGAGAGAGTGCGAACGTTCAGAGAGAGAGAGCGAACGTTCAGAGAGAGAGTGCGAACGTTCAGAGAGAGAGCGAGCGTTCAGAGAGAGAGAGTGCGAACGTTCAGAGAGAGCGAACGTTCAGAGAGAGAGAGAGCGAACGTTCAGAGAGAGAGCGAGCGTTCAGAGAGTGAGAGAGCGAACGTTCAGAGAGTGAGAGAGCGAACGTTCAGAGAGAGCGAGCGTTCAGAGAGAGAGAGTGCGAACGTTCAGAGAGAGAGCGAGCGTTCAGAGAGTGAGAGAGCGAACGTTCAGAGAGCGAGGTTCAGAGAGTGAGAGAGCGAACGTTCAGAGAGAGCGAGCGTTCAGAGAGAGTGCGAACGTTCAGAGAGAGAGCGAACGTTCAGAGAGAGAGTGTGAACGTTCAGAGAGAGAGCGAGTGTTTAGAGAGAGAGCGAGCGTTCAGAGAGAGAGAGCGAGCGTTCAGAGAGAGAGAGCGAACGTTCAGAGAGAGAGAGCGAACGTTCAGAGAGGGAGAGCGAACGTTCAGAGAGGGAGAGCGAGCGTTCAGAGGGAGAGCGAGTGTTCAGAGAGAGAGAGCGAACGTTCAGAGAGAGAGAGCGAACGTTCAGAGAGAGAGAGCGAGCGTTCAGAGAGAGAGAGCGAGCGTTCAGAGATAGTGTGAACATTCAGACAGAGAGTGAGCGTTCAGAGAGATCGAGCATTCAGAGAGAGAGAGCGAACGTTCAGAGAGAGAGAGCGAACGTTCAGAGAGAGAGAGCGAGCGTTCAGAGGGAGAGCGAGCGTTCAGAGAGAGAGAGCGAACGTTCAGAGAGAGAGCGAGCGTTCAGAGAGAGAGAGCGAGCATTCAGAGAGAGAGCGAGCGTTCAGAGAGAGAGAGCGAGCGTTCAGAGAGAGAGAGCGAGCGTTCAGAGAGAGAGAGCGTTCAGAGAGAGAGAGAACGAACGTTCAGAGAGAGAGAGCGAACGTTCAGAGAGAGAGAGCGAGCGTTCAGAGGGAGAGCGAGTGTTCAGAGAGAGAGAGCGAACGTTCAGAGAGAGAGAGCGAACGTTCAGAGAGAGAGAGCGAGTGTTCAGGGAGAGAGAGAGCGAATGTTCAGAGAGAGAGAGCGAGCGTTCAGAGGGAGAGAGCGAGCGTTCAGAGAGAGAGAGCGAGCGTTCAGAGAGAGTGAGCGAGCGTTCAGAGAGAGTGAGCGAGCGTTCAGAGAGAGAGTGAGCGAGCGTTCAGAGGGAGAGAGCGAGCGTTCAGAGAGAGAGAGCGAGCGTTCAGAGGGAGAGCGAGTGTTCAGAGAGAGAGAGCGGGCGTTCAGAGAGAGAGAGCGAGCGTTCAGAGGGAGAGCGAGCGTTCAGAGAGAGAGAGCGAACGTTCAGAGAGAGAGCGAGCGTTCAGAGAGAGAGAGCGAACGTTCAGAGAGAGAGAGCGCGCGTTCAGAGAGAGAGCGAGCGTTCAGAGAGAGAGAGCGAGCGTTCAGAGAGAGAGAGCGAGCGTTCAGAGAGAGCGAGCGTTCAGAGAGAGCGAGCGTTCAGAGAGAGAGAGCGTTCAGAGAGAGAGAGAACGAACGTTCAGAGAGAGAGAGCGAACGTTCAGAGAGAGAGAGCGAGCGTTCAGAGGGAGAGCGAGCGTTCAGAGAGAGAGAGCGAACGTTCAGAGAGAGAGAGCGAACGTTCAGAGAGAGAGAGCGAGTGTTCAGAGAGAGAGAGCGAGTGTTCAGAGAGAGAGTGAGCTTTCAGAGAGAGTGAGCTTTCAGAGAGAGCGAGCGTTCAGAGAGAGAGCGAGCGTTCAGAGAGAGAGAGCGAGCGTTCAGAGAGAGAGAGCGAGCATTTAGAGAGAGCGAGCGTTCAGAGAGAGAGAGAACGAACGTTCAGAGAGAGAGAGCGAACGTTCAGAGAGAGAGAGCGAGCGTTCAGAGGGAGAGCGAGTGTTCAGAGAGAGAGAGCGAACGTTCAGAGAGAGAGAGCGAACGTTCAGAGAGAGAGAGCGAGTGTTCAGAGAGAGAGAGAGCGAATGTTCAGAGGGAGAGAGCGAGCGTTCAGAGAGAGAGCGAGTGTTCAGAGAGAGAGTGAGCTTTCAGAGAGAGCGAGCGTTCAGAGAGAGAGAGCGAGTGTTCAGAGAGAGAGTGAGTTTTCAGAGAGTGCGAACGTTCAGAGAGAGAGAGCGAGCGTTCAGAGGGAGAGAGCGAGCGTTCAGAGAGAGAGAGCGAGTGTTCAGAGAGAGAGTGAGCTTTCAGAGAGAGCGAGCGTTCAGAGAGAGAGAGCGAGCGTTCAGAGAGAGAGCGAACGTTCAGAGAGAGAGCGAGTGTTCAGAGAGAGAGAGAGCATTCAGTGACAGCACACTGACCTTGTAAATATCTATGGGCACAGAAGGGTCCCAACAGTATTTTCAAACTCTGATTCATCTGTCTCCAGATGTACATCACACTGAGCACAGGCCAGAGTGGCAACAACAGCACTTCTCAGTGGGACTGAACACCAACTCCGGGCACATCTGGTGACTGGGACTGCATCCATCCAGCCCGTATGTCTAATCTGGGACCTTCCAGTCCAATGGAAAGATCATTGCCCTGAACCTCTCTGTAGATGTTCCAAGTCCCATTGAGTCCAGCATGTTCTGGTTTTTATTTCAGATTGCCAGCATCTGCAGCACTTTGCTTTTGTCAGAGAGAAGGAATCGATACACAAATTTTTACGCAGCTTAAAAAGGTGAACCATTTTCTAACCAGCAGCCTTTACTTGTTGCACAGGGTCGGAGACTGAAGGAACAGCAAGAGGTTGCTGCGGCTGTGATTCAGCGCTGTTACAGGAAGTACAAACAGGTAGAGTGTGCTGAGACTCCTGTTAGATCCAGTGGAGACGCTGCTGTGTGTTACTGTGAGGCCGTGGTATTAATGTCACTGTCACTGTCACCCTGTAACGTTGGACAAGAAAGGCACTAGACACACACAAGCATTTCATGGAGAATCCTCCACTCCTCCCTCCCTCCCATTGGGGCAGCCTTTCTGGTGACCCCTGTTTGTAATAAGCATTCTCGTGTAACGGTACTTCCCCAGTTATTAGAAAAAGCTATGCAGACGCTGACACAGCAGCTGTGAGTCTTTTGCCTGCTTGTCTTCTTCAGTGACCCTAAAGCTAAGTTTGAGGTAATACAATCCACGCTGTACATGCTGATAAACAGCTCCGTCGGCAGGGAGAGAGAGACTTGCTGCCTCTTTGGGTTTCCTGACCCTTGTCCCAAAAACGTGAATATAGTTTCTTGTTTTCACTGTTCATTAATGTTCTGGAAACGCTGCACACACCAGGCCATGGAATGCACCACATCATCCTTAATGGCCATTCTGAGCCCTGTCCTACTGTCCCGTGTCTGTTCCAGTTCTGTGCAGCTTTTGTGTTTAATCCTGTACACTTGCTTGCCTTTAATGCAGAATGCTGGACCACATTGTGTATGTTTCCCACTTCCGGTCTGGTGTCTCCAGTTCCAAGCGACGCTGTGGATCAGGTTGTGCGAATCATCGCAAGGAGAAGTGACAAGCACCTCTCACATCTACTGTCCCAAAGTTGCAGACAATTTATGCACAGCAAGCTCCCACAAACAGCGTTCTGAGCTTCAACAATATTAGTTGAAGGATAACTCCCTCCTCTTTGAAATCGTGCCCAAAGCAGGGCAGACTTGGTTCAACGTCTCATCTAAAAGGTGGCACTCCGACAGTACAGCACTCCCCCAGTACTGACCCTCCGATAATACAGCACTCCCTCAGTACTGACCCTCCGACAGTGCAGCACTCCTTCAGTACTGACCCTCCGACAGTGCAGCACTCCCTCAGTATTGACCCTCCGACAGTGCGGCACTCCCTCGTACTGATCCACCAACAGTGCTGCACTCCCTCAGTACTGACCCTCCGACAGTGCAGCACTCCCTCAGTACTAACCCTCCGACAGTGCAGCACTCCCTCAGTACTGACCCTCTGACAGTGCAGCACTCCCTCAGTATTGACCCTCCGACAGTGCGGCACTCCCTCAATACTGACCCTCTGACAGTGCAGCACTCCCTCAGTACTGACCCTCCGACAGTGCGGCACTCCCTCAGTACTGACCCTCCGACAGTGCGGCACCCCCTCAGTACTGACCCTCTGACAGTGCGACGCTCCCTCAGTACTGACTCTCCGACAGTGCAGCAATCCCTCAGTACTGACCCTCCAACAGTGCAGCACTCCCTCAGTATTGACCCTCCGACAGTGCGGCACTCCCTCGTACTGATCCACCAACAGTGCTGCACTCCCTCAGTACTGACCCTCCGACAGTGCAGCACTCCCTCAGTACTAACCCTCCGACAGTGCAGCACTCCCTCAGTACTGACCCTCTGACAGTGCAGCACTCCCTCAGTATTGACCCTCCGACAGTGCGGCACTCCCTCAGTACTGATCCTCCAACAGTGCTGCACTCCCTCAGTACTGACCCTCCGACAGTGCAGCACTCCCTCAGTACTAACCCTCCGACAGTGCAGCACTCCCTCAGTACTGACCCTCTGACAGTGCAGCACTCCCTCAGTATTGACCCTCCAACAGTGCGACACTCCCTCAGTACTGACCCTCCGACAGTGCGACACTCCCTCAGTACTGACCCTCCGACAGTGCGACACTCCCTCAGTACTAACCCCCCGACAGTGCGGCACTCCCTCAGTACTGACCCTCCGACAGTGCAGCACTCCCTCAGTACTGACCCTCCAACAGTGCGGCACTCCCTCAGTACTGACCCTCCCACAGTGACACATCACCCAGATCCCGATCCAATTCCAACCACATAATATTCCCAGTGAAGCTAATAACTGGGAGGAGTTCTCTGCCAATCGTTTAAATGATGATAACTTGTCCATCAAGCTGCGTCACACTTTGAGTCCCAACATTTTAATGATGAGGCAGAGTGATGGCAGAGGAGGAGAGAAAACGAAACAATTCCTCCACTCCCGATCCCGCCATCTGATGGGACATGCTGACCCATGTGCTCAAAGATCTGGAGCTGGAGAATCAGTCAGTTCAGTTATATGATCACCGCTGGCAGAAACTCGCAACCCTAAGTGGACATCATCCTCAAACCAAGGGGCGGCCCACGACATAACCCAGCAACTGAATAGTGTCACCAAAGAGCAGGGGGGCAGACTGCTCAGATCAGAAGGGATTAGTGGGCTTGTGAAAGGAGACCAAGGGCTTGTGGTGGGGGGTGGGGGAGATACACTGTGACCTGGTCAAGCTGCCTTGTGCTTCCTGTGGTGGAGTGTTCTTCATGACTCTCACTAACGCTGCTCTCTTCATTTCACTAGCTGACATGGATAGCACTGAAGGTAAAATAACGTTCAAGGTTCACAACTTCTGTTTGCTATTTTAACTGTTTGACGGAGCTCTGTCTTGCCACCCCCCAGCCCTCTAGTGATCCTCAGCACGTTGAGTCTCTTCAAATTCTTATCCGCCTATTTGTGAAAATCTCTGCTTCAAATTTACCTTCCATTCTGAAAGGTATTTAACACATTCTGTTCAATGGTGTTACAATTGTGAAATGCCGCTTTGCAAAAGATGTGTTTCCCCTCCAATTCTCAGTGATGTACCCAGGGTTAATCACTTCCGGGCTACGCTAAATATTGACCTGTGATCTTGTTACATTTACTCAGTCAGCAAAAGCCTCCATACAGGCGCCTCCAGAGCAAGTGGTGCAAACAAAGCAAGAGCGAGCATCAGGGCAAAGGGAATGTTTCCAAACAGAGGAACAAGGTTCACTTGGGAAAGAAGTCAAGTTACTGCTGCAGTCTGAGAGTGCGTTGTCTCCCCGGATTGGGACTGTCTGAGAGTGATGTCTCCCCGGATTGGGACTGTCTGAGAGTGATGTCTCCCCGGATTGGGACTGTCTGAGAGTGATGTCTCCCCGGATTGGGACTGTCTGAGAGTGCGGTGTCTCCCCGGATTGGGACTGTCTGAGAGTGATGTCTCCCCGGATTGGGACTGTCTGAGAGTGATGTCTCCCCGGATTGGGACTGTCTGAGAGTGCGGTGTCTCCCCTGGATTGGGACTGTCTGAGAGTGATGTCTCCCCGGATTGGGACTGTCTGAGAGTGATGTCTCCCCGGATTGGGACTGTCTGAGAGTGATGTCTCCCCGGATTGGGACTGTCTGAGAGTGATGTCTCCCCGGATTGGGACTGTCTGAGAGTGCGGTGTCTCCCCGGATTGGGACTGTCTGAGAGTGATGTCTCCCCGGATTGGGACTGTCTGAGAGTGATGTCTCCCCGGATTGGGACTGTCTGAGAGTGATGTCTCCCCGGATTGGGACTGTCTGAGAGTGATGTCTCCCCGGATTGGGACTGTCTGAGAGTGATGTCTCCCCGGATTGGGACTGTCTGAGAGTGCGGTGTCGCCCCGGATTGGGACTGTCTGAGAGTGATGTCTCCCCGGATGGGGACTGTCTGAGAGTGCGGTGTCTCCCCGGATTGGGACTGTCTGAGAGTGATGTCTCCCCAGATTGGGACTGTCTGAGAGTGATGTCTCCCCGGATTGGGACTGTCTGAGAGTGATGTCTCCCCGGATGGGGACTGTCTGAGAGTGATGTCTCCCCGGATTGGGACTGTCTGAGAGTGATGTCTCCCCGGATGGGGACTGTCTGAGAGTGATGTCTCCCCGGATTGGGACTGTCTGAGAGTGATGTCTCCCCGGATGGGGACTGTCTGAGAGTGATGTCTCCCCGGATTGGGACTGTCTGAGAGTGCGGTGTCTCCCCGGATTGGGACTGTCTGAGAGTGATGTCTCCCCGGATTGGGACTGTCTGAGAGTGATGTCTCCCCGGATTGGGACTGTCTGAGAGTGCGGTGTCTCCCCGGATTGGGACTGTCTGAGAGTGCGGTGTCTCCCCGGATTGGGACTGTCTGAGAGTGCGGTGTCTCCCCGGATTGGGACTGTCTGAGAGTGATGTCTCCCCGATTGGGACTGTCTGAGAGTGCGTTGTCTCCCCGGATTGGGACTGTCTGAGAGTGATGTCTCCCCGGATTGGGACTGTCTGAGAGTGATGTCTCCCCGGATTGGGACTGTCTGAGAGTGCGGTGTCTCCCCGGATTGGGACTGTCTGAGAGTGATGTCTCCCCGGATTGGGACTGTCTGAGAGTGATGTCTCCCCGATTGGGACTGTCTGAGAGTGCGTTGTCTCCCCGGATTGGGACTGTCTGAGAGTGCGGTGTCTCCCCGGATTGGGACTGTCTGAGAGTGATGTCTCCCCGGATTGGGACTGTCTGAGAGTGATGTCTCCCTGGATTGGGACTGTCTGAGAGTGATGTCTCCCCGGATTGGGACTGTCTGAGAGTGCGGTGTCTCCCCGGATTGAGACTGTCTGAGAGTGATGTCTCCCCGGATTGGGACTGTCTGAGAGTGATGTCTCCCCGGATTGGGACTGTCTGAGAGTGCGGTGTCTCCCCGGATTGGGACTGTCTGAGAGTGATGTCTCCCCGGATTGGGACTGTCTGAGAGTGATGTCTCCCCGGATTGGGACTGTCTGAGAGTGATGTCTCCCCGGATTGGGACTGTCTGAGAGTGATGTCTCCCCCGATTGGGACTGTCTGAGAGTGATGTCTCCCCCGGATTGGGACTGTGAGAGTGCGGAGTCTCCCCAGATTGGGACTGTCTGAGAGTGATTTCTCCCCCGGATTGGGACTGTGAGAGTGCGGTGTCTCCCCGGATTGGGACTGTCTGAGAGTGCGGTGTCTCCCCGGATTGGGACTGTCTGAGAGTGCGGTGTCTCCCCGGATTGGGACTGTCTGAGAGTGATGTCTCCCCGGATTGGGACTGTCTGAGAGTGATGTCTCCCCGGATTGGGACTGTCTGAGAGTGCGGTGTCTCCCCGGATTGGGACTGTCTGAGAGTGATGTCTCCCCGGATTGGGACTGTCTGAGAGTGATGTCTCCCCGGATTGAGACTGTCTGAGAGTGATGTCTCCCCGGATTGGGACTGTCTGAGAGTGATGTCTCCCCTGATTGGGACTGTCTGAGAGTGATGTCTCCCCGTATTGGGACTGTCTGAGAGTGATGTCTCCCGGGATTAGGACTGTCTGAGAGTGATGTCTCCCGGGATTAGGACTGTCTGAGAGTGATGTCTCCCGGGATTAGGACTGTCTGAGAGTGATGTCTCCCCGGATTGGGACTGTCTGAGAGTGATGTCTCCCTGGATTGGGACTGTCTGAGAGTGATGTCTCTGCTGATTGGGACTGTCTGAGAGTGATGTCTCCCCGTATTGGGACTGTCTGAGAGTGATGTCTCCCCGGATTGGGACTGTCTGAGAGTGCGGTGTCGCCCCGGATTGGGACTGTCTGAGAGTGATGTCTCCCCCGATTGGGACTGAATGAGAGTGATGTCTCCCGGGATTAGGACTGTCTGAGAGTGCGGAGTCTCCCCGGATTGGGACTGTCTGAGAGTGACGTCTCCCCGGATTGGGACTGTCTGAGAGTGATGTCTCCCCGGATTAGGACTGTCTGAGAATGCGGAGTCTGCCCCGATTGGGACTGTGTGAGAGTGCGGTGTCTCCCCGGATTGGGACTGTCTGAGAGTGATGTCTCCCCGGATTGGGACTGTCTGAGAGTGATGTCTCCCCGGATTGGGACTGTCTGAGAGTGATGTCTCCCCGGATTGGGACTGTCTGAGAGTGCGGTGTCTCCCCGGATTGGGACTGTCTGAGAGTGATGTCTCCCCGGATTGGGACTGTCTGAGAGTGATGTCTCCCCGGATTGGGACTGTCTGAGAGTGATGTCTCCCCGGATTGGGACTGTCTGAGAGTGATGTCTCCCGGATTGGGACTGTCTGAGAGTGATGTCTCCCCCGATTGGGACTGTCTGAGAGTGATGTCTCCCCGGATTGGGACTGTCTGAGAGTGATGTCTCCCCGGATTGGGACTGTCTGAGAGTGATGTCTCCCCGGATTGGGACTGTCTGAGAGTGCGGTGTTTCTCTGGTCCTACAGCAGTGTCAGTGCTGTAGTTTGTTGTGTTGGTTTGTGTTGAACAGAGTGTTGCTGTTGGCTTATACAGAGACTTTCAGCCACAATGTTTAAGAGCCACAGTCATCTAGGACTATTTATCCATGTTGTGGAAGGAGAGAGGTTTATTAAGCAGCATTCACCAGGCATGAAACATTATAGCATCAATCAAGCAGGGGACAATTTTGTGTAATTTGTAGAGTGCACTGTCATTCCCTGTCTGTGCCCAGTCCAGTAATATTCTAATGGCCCCAGGTGCTTGTAGAATTCCTGCTTTTTTTAAGACAAGGTGACATGGTGATACTAGTTCCGTGAAATAACGTAGATGACAGGAGCTGAATCCTAACTGTGAGGCCACTCCCTAATCCTCTTCCTTCTCTCCTCTCACTTTCTCTCCACACAGTACGCACTTTATAAGAAAATGACACAGGCTGCCATTCTGATCCAGAGCAAGTTCCGCAGTTACTATGAGCAGAAGAGGTTCCAGCAGAGCAGACGTGCAGCAGTTCTGATCCAGCAGTATTACCGCAGCTACAAGGAGTATGAGAAACTCAAACAGGGTCACCGTGGGAGCGGCCCCTTGCAACAGAAACTCAAGTATGTGCTGGGAATATATCTCTGCTCTCATCGATCCCTGTCACAATCTCTCCCACACAACCTGAAACCATTTATAAATCACTGGATTATTGTGTTCAATTCTCAAGATGGTGGCATAGCGGTATTGTCTCTGGGCTAGTAACCCAGAGAGCCAGGGTACTGCTCCAGGGTCCCAGGGTACTGCTCTGGAGACCCAGGGTACTGCTCTGGAGACCCAGAGTACTGCTCTGGAGACCCAGGGTACTGCTCTGGAGACCCAGGGTACTGCTCTGGGGGCCCAGGGTACTGCTCTTTGGGCCCAGGGTACTGCTCTGGAGACCCAGGGTACTGCTCTGGGGATGTTCTGGGGACCCAGGGTACTGCTCCGGGGACCCAGGGTACTGCTCCAGGGACCCAGAGTACTGCTCTTTGGGCCCAGGGTACTGCTCTGGAGACCCAGGGTACTGCTCTGGAGACCCAGGGTACTGCTCTGGGGACCCAGGGTAATGCTCTGTGGACCCAGGGTACTGCTCTGGGGACCCAGGGTACTGCTCCGGGGACCCAGGGTACTGCTCCAGGGACCCAGAGTACTGCTCTTTGGGCCCAGGGTACTGCTCTGGAGACCCAGGGTACTGCTCCGGGGACCCAGGGTACTGCTCCAGGGACCCAGAGTACTGCTCTTTGGGCCCAGGGTACTGCTCTGGAGACCCAGGGTACTGCTCTGGAGACCCAGGGTACTGCTCTGGGGACCCAGGGTAATGCTCTGTGGACCCAGGGTACTGCTCTGGGGACCCAGGGTACTGCTCCGGGGACCCAGGGCCCTGCTCTGGGGACCCAGGGTACTGCTCTGTGGACCCAGGGTACTGCTCTGTGGACCCAGGGTACTGCTCTGGAGACCCAGGGTACTGCTCTGGAGACCCAGGGTACTGCTCTGGAGACCCAGGGTACTGCTCTGGGGATGTTCTGGGGACCCAGACTACTGCTCTTTGGGCCCAGGGTACTGCTCTGGAGGCCCAGGGTACTGCTCTGGAGACCCAGGGTAATGCTCTGTGGACCCAGGGTACTGCTCCGGGGACCCAGGGCCCTGCTCTGGAGACCCAGGGTACTGCTCTGTGGACCCAGGGTACTGCTCCAGGACCCAGGGCCCTGCTCTGTGGACCCAGAGTACTGCTCTGTGGACCCAGGGCCCTGCTCTGGAGACCCAGGGTACTACTCTGTGGACCCAGGGTACTGCTCTGTGGACTCAGGGCCCTGCTGTGGAGACCCAGGGTACTGCTCTGTGGACCCAGGGTACTGCTCCAGGACCCAGGGCCCTGCTCTGTGGACCCAGGGTACTGCTCTGTGGACCCAGGGCCCTGCTCTGGAGACCCAGGGTACTACTCTGGGGCTGTTCTGGGGACCCAGGGTACTGCTCCGGGGACCCAGGGTACTGCTCCGGGGACCCAGGGTACTGCTCCGGGGACCCAGGGTAATGCTCTGGGGATCCAGGCTTGAATCCCATCACAACAGATGGTGGAATTTGAATTCAGTAAAAGTCTGGTATTAAAAGTCTGATGATGATGAAGCAACCCTGGTCAATTGTGGTAAAAACACATCTGGTGCTGCAGTGGGTAACAGCCCTACCTCTGGACCGGGAGCTCCAGGTCCACGTCCCACTTCAGGACTAGATGCCATGGACGGTGTGTTCATAACATAGCCCAGCAGCTCGATTATGAGCCTGTAAATCCTTCCAAGACGCCTGATGGAAGGTGGTAAGAGTGGGAGAGTGTACAGCAGAAGGCAAAGGCAGTACTTTGCCAAGCGTAACCATGGATCAGTGCAATGGAAGTCCGCGATCACCAACTCCCTGCTAAGGGCCGTGGAGGAGGAGGTCACTGTCACAAAGAATGTTGGGCCGTTCCATGCTGCGGGTTGGTTGACAAAGGAAACACTCAAACATCTTGGAAAGGAAAGATATTTGAAGTAATGCCCTTTAGGGAAGGGAATCTGCTGTCCTTACCTGCTCTGACTCCAGACCCACAGCGATGTGGTTAACTCTTCACTGCCCCCTGAAATGGCCAAGCAACTCACTCACTTTCCTATGAATGAATTTTTTTAAAAAATCTGGGCTCCACACTTTCTCCACCTTGGGGAGGGTGCGGAGGGAGATTTACTAGAATGTTCCCAGGGCTGAGGGAGTTCAGTTCATGTGGAGAGACTGGAGAAGCTGGGATTGTTCTCCTTAGAGCAGAGAAGGTTAAGGGGGAGATTGAATCGATGCATTCAAAATCATGAGGGGTTTGGATAGAGTAAATCAGGAGAAACTGTTTCCAGTGGCAGGAGGGTTGGTAACCAAAGGGACACAGATTGAAGAGAATCGGGAAAAGAACCAGAGGGGAAGGTTTATTTACACAGCGAGTTGTTGTGATCTGGAAGGCGCTGCCTGAAAGGGCGGTGGAAGCAGATTCAACAGGAACTTTCAACAGGGAATTGGATAAAAACCTGAAAAGGACAAATTCACGTGACTGTGGGGAAAGAGCAGGAGTGAATTAAACTAATGGGATAACTCTTTCCAAGAGGCTAGTACGGGCATGATGGGCTGAATAACTTCCTGTGCTGAATCTCACTTGGGAATAGTCGGCAGCACCTTTCCCTCCAACTGTTTCTTCTCTCTCTCTTTCCCACTTCCTCTCTTCCCCCACCCCTCTCATACTCCCTACCACCCTCCATCCCCCTCACTACGTCCCCACCACCACCCTCCACCTCCCCTCTCCCTCCCTCCCCCCTACCCTTCCTGTCTCTCTCCTTCCATCCCCCTCCCCTCCTTCCCCCTCCCTCTCCACCTACTCCACCCACTCTCCTTCTGCCTCCCCATTCCCTTCCCTCCCCTCCCCTCCCCATCTCTCTCCCTCCCCATCTCTCTCCCTCCCCATCCCCTGTCCCTCTCACTCCCCCCACATATTCCTTCCTCTCTCCCTCATATTCCTGCCCTCTCTCTTGCCCCCCTCTTTTCCCCCCCCTCTCTCTCCCCCCTCTCTCTCCCCCCCTCTCTCTTCCCCCTCCACACTCTCTTCCCAGCCCCTCTCCCCCTCTCACCCCCTCTCTCCCAACACCCATCCTTTCTGCCATCCCCTCTGTACCCCCCTCTCTGGTCCTCTCTCTCCCTGCTCTCCACCTCTCCCACCCCTTCTCCCTCCCCCTCCCCCTCCCTCTACCCCCTGCCCCCCTCAGCCCCCCTTCCCCCCTCTTTGCCAACCCGCCTCCCTCCCTGCCCCTCCCCTCTCTGATGCCCCGTCTCTCTGTCTCCCTTTCTTACCCCCTCTCTCCCCTACTCCCCACTCTCACCTCTTCTCCCCACCACTCCCCTCTCTCCTCTCCTTTCCCCCACTCCTCTCTGCCCCCACTCTCCTCTATCTGCCCCACTCCCCTCTCTCTCTCTCTCTCTGCCCCGCTCCCCTCTCTCTTTCTCCCTGCCCCGCTCCCCTCTTTCTCTCTCTCCCTGCCCCGCTCCCCTCTCTCTCTCTCCCTGCCCCGCTCCCCTCTCTCTCTCTCTCTGCCCCGCTCCCCTCTCTCTCTCTCTGCCCCGCTCCCCTCTCTCTCTCCCTGCCCCGCTCCCCTCTCTCTCCCTCTGCCCCGCTCCCCTCTCTCTCTCTCTCCCTGCCCCCCTCCCCTCTCTCTCTCTCTGCCCCGCTCCCCTCTCTCTCTCTCTGCCCCGCTCCCCTCTCTCTCTCTCTCCCTGCCCCGCTCCCCTCTCTCTCTCTCTGCCCTGCTCCGCTCTCTCTCTCTCTCTGCCCCGCTCCCCGCTCCTCTCTCTCTCTCTCTGCCCCGTTCTCCTCTCTCTCTCTCTCTCTCTCTGCCCCGCCCCCCTCTCTCTTTGTCTGCCCCGCTCCCCTCTCTCTCTCTCTTCCCTGCTCCGCCCTCTCTCTGCCCGCTCCCCTCTCTCTCTGCCCCGTTCTCCTCTCTCTCTCTCTGCTCCGCGACCCCCTCTCTCTCTCTCTTCCCTGCTCTGCCCTCTGTCTGCCCCGCTCCCCTCTCTCTCTCTCTCTCTCTGCCCCGCTCCCCTCTCTCTCTGCCCCGTTCTCCTCTCTCTCTCTCTGCCCCGCTCCCCTCTCTCTCTCTCTGCCCCGTTCTCCTCTCTCTCTTCCCCGCTCCCTCCTCTCTCTCTCTTCCCTGCTCCCCCCTCTCTCTCTCCCTTCCCCGCTCCCCTAGCTTTTCAGCTCCCACCCTCACACTCTTATCGGTTATTTTATGGGGGATCTGTATGGGGAGGGGAATAATTTGGAATGTGTGCGTCGAGTAAATGCTGACTGGAATCTTCCTGTTCTTGTTGCAGAGCCACACTCCTAACCAAGAGACAAGACCAGGCTGCGCGCAAGATCATGAGATTCCTGAGACGCTGCCGACACAGGTACGGACTCAGGGATCGTCCTGGATTCCGAACTGGGAGTGACTGATTCTGTGGCTGAATCAGTGGGGGGTCTTTGACAAGAATCTTCATTTGTTTAATAAACTCTTGTTGTCTTTCAGGATGAAGGAGCTGAAACAATCTCAGGAGTTGGAGGGAGTGCAGAAACATGGCCTAACAACTTAAAACCCAATTGCGACTTACAGACTTGTGGGGAAAAGCTTTGTAACTGAAGCTGGGACTGCCCTGGGAGAAGAAGGGTTTCAGCGAATGATTCTACTGTCGGGGAGGAAGCGAAACTGCCTTTATTGTTCCCACCAGTTCAAAACCTTCAGATAACAAAATGTACTTATTTTCTTGCACTTTGAGTCTTCGAGACTAACCGGAGAAATTTACCACGGTTTTGCTTTGTCTTATTACGGAGAGAAAGGGTGATCGTTTCACTCTCAACCTCGAATACTTTGTTACCTGAACTTGTGCAGGAGGTGGAGAAGTGATTAAAGCATCTGATAGACTGGGGACTGACCAAGGAACTTAGAGACAGAGGAGGAATTATGTGCTTGGTGATGATTGAAGATTACTTTAACAGAGGGGGGAGGATTGAAGATTAATTTAGCAGGGCCCCTCCCCCCCCAGCCCCACTCTATACCCCCTCTCTTTCCCCCAGCCCCACTCACTCTCCTTCCCCCCTCTCCCTTCCCCCCTCTCCCTTCCCCCGCCGCTCCCTTGCCCCTCCCACTATCCCTCCCCCCGCTCTCTAACCCCCCCCTGCCCCCGACACTGCTCTCTTTGGATCCCCACTTTCTTCACCCCACACCTCCCTGGTTTTCTCCTCCCCCACCACCCACCCCACTCTTCCCCGCTCTCTCTTCCCCCGCTTCCCTCCACCCCGCTTTCCCAAACCCCCACTTCTCCCCTCCCCCATTCTCCCCACCCCCGCTCTCCCCTCCCCCGCTTCTCCCCTCCCCCAATCTCCCCACCCCTGTTTCTCCCCTCCCCCATTCTCCCCACCCCCGCTCTCCGCTCTCCCCACTCCCCCCCAGGTCTCTCCACTCCCCCCTGCTCTCCCCTCCCCCCTGCTCTCCCCTACCCCGCTCTCCCCTCCCCCAATCTCCCCACCCCCACTTCTCCCCTCCCCCATTCTCCCCACCCCCGCTCTCCCCACTCCCCCCCCAGCTCTCCCCACTCCCCCCCCTGCTCTCCCCACTCCCCCCTGCTCTCCCCTCCCCCGCTTCTCCCCTCCCCAATTCTCCCCACCCCCGCTCTCCCCTACCCCGCTCTCCCCCTCCCCCAATCTCCCCACCCCCACTTCTCCCCTCCCCCAATCTCCCCACCCCCACTTCTCCCCTCCCCCAATCTCCCCACCCCCACTTCTCCCCTCCCCAATTCTCCCCACCCCCGCTCTCCCCTCCCCCAATCTCCCCACCCCCACTTCTCCCCTCCCCAATTCTCCCCACCCCCGCTCTCCCCACTCCCCCCCTGCTCTCCCCACCCCACTTCTCCCCTCCCCCATCCTCCCTTCCCCCTCCTGCTCCTTTAGCCCTCCTGCCTTCTCTCCCCTCTCACTCCCTTTGCCCCCCCTCCCCCCCCCAGTTCCTTTCCCCACCCCCTCATGGTGGACCCTGCTCTCTTTTGCTCCATCCTTCCCTCCTTTCTCTTTACCCTGTCCGTCCGCCTCTTCTCCCCCGCTGCTCACTTTCCCCCGGGGCCCTCCCTTGTCTGTACCTTTCTGCCCCTCCCCCTCTCTCTATTCCTCCCCTGGTGTAACAGACAGAGCTGCCCAAACATTGGGGAATAAATCTCTCTGTAAGAATCATTCACCTGACTAACAAAGGGACTCGGCACAAACAAGAACTGAACGGTGAAATGATGGGTTTCTGCCTGTACGTTGATCCATTATCATTCTTACCCAGCTCCCTCTCTCTATCTCTCTCTCCATCTTTCTCACTGTCTCTCCTGGTCCCTCCAACTCTCTCTCTCTCTCTCTCTCTGTGTCTCCCTCCCTCTGTCTGAGTCTCTCATTGTCTCTTTCACATTCCCTTTCTCTCACCTCTCTCTCTCTCTCTCTCTCACACCTTCTCTCTGTCCCCTCTCCTTCTTCACCCCCCCCACCCCTCTCTCTTGCTCCCACCCCTCTCATCTCCCCCGCTTTCTCTCAGCCCCCCCCCACCCTCTCTCAGTTCCCCCTTCACCTCTCTTGCCTCTGCCCCTCTCAGTCTCCCCCATCCCACCTTTCTCTCTCTCTCTGTCCTCCTTACTCCCATCCTCCCCTTTGTGTGTGTGTCTGCACTGTTTGAGTTCCTTTAGCATGGTTATTTGACCACCCTGAGCCTACACGGAGTGAGGTGTGTGTTCTGGGGGATGTGCCCGGCTGTTGTCAATCCTGAAACACAGTGATACGGCCTCCCCAGACTCCTCACTCTGTACACTCCCCTGAATTTATCCATACTGTGTATAATTGATGACAAACCACATTGTAGAGACAGTGTAACTTAAAACAAGATGTATAAAGTCTTAGGATATGCGGCAAAGACTGTAAATACTGTACATAAAGTTGATATATTCAATATGGACTGAGCTTGATGTTTAAAGGAGCTTTAGCTGCTGATTGGTTCTTTGGGGTACGGAACAGCTTCTCACCATTTATATCATTGCACGATTTTCTTATCTGAATTTGTATGAAGGATAACTTGTATAAACGTGACACTACATCAGGATGGACCGAGAATGAGGGTGCTGGCTGCACATGGAGGCTGTAGAGAGAAGGGGACTCGGGAGCCCTTCAGATCATTGGGTAGATTCAGTGACGTGTCTCAAATGGAAGCCTAATATTTCTACCTGACACGTGGGTACCAGATCAGGTATGGTCTAGCTGCCCATGTTTCTCCTGAAAAACTAAGGAACCAGAATAGGTTCCTGGAACCCACAGCGCAGAATTCAGCGTCGGACACGGAAGACTGCACAATATTTACATTTCACAGTTTTCAGCTACAGATCAATCAGTCCAGCCAGCTGAGGACTCGTGGACCCAGTGTGCAGTCAGGTGATGAATGTACTGTATACAGCACGTTCCCATTCTCACCCGCTCAGTCCTGCACATACAAGATCTCTCCAACTGTAACAGGCATTATGTGAGCCAGTGAGATCCATGCCGTGACAGTGTCTGTCTCCCTGCTGATTTGAGCTCATGTTTTATTGCTGTTACCCCCAGGTTGGAGCTGCTTGTGTGATTCATTGGACTGTGTCGGACTGCAGAGTGAAGACTGGGGAATACCCAAGTGTAGACCACCTCAGTACGTGAGTGGGATGGAATTACCCCAGGGAGGGCAGGTTGCAGGTCAGGTCTAGGCAAGTACACATATATACCTTAATAAACTGCCTCTGAAAATATTCCACATTTCACCTTGGAGTTGGGGCTCGTATAACAGAACAGTCACAGGGCAAGTCAAACAAGCTTATTACTGAGTGAAATGTAAATATTGTGCAGGGTTTAATTTTGTTAGCCCATGAGCTGCTGCGAAGTCCCTTCTGTGTCCTGCCAAGGGAAGGTGATCACTGTGCACTGTACATGTCACACTCTATTCATGGACAAGCCACATTAAAGCAGCTGAGGCTATAACCAAATTGCCCATTCAGGAGGTGGCAGGTTTCGGGCTCCCTATCTCCATGTTCAATTGATCTTCACCTGACTTGGGTATTTTCCTGAATCACTTTCAATGCTTTTATTTTTGCACTGAACAGGATTGAAACTGATGCTGAACAGGATTGAATGAGACGCTGAACAGGATTGAATGTGAAGCGGAACGGGATTGAATGTGACGCTGAACGGGATTGAATGTGAAGCGGAACGGGATTGAATGTGAAGGTGAACAGGATTGAATGTGACGCTGAACGGGATTGAATGTGAAGGTGAACGGGATTGAATGTGAAGGTGAACAGGATTGAATGTGAAGCGGAATGGGATTGAATGTGAAGCGGAATGGGATTGAATGTGAAGGTGAACAGGATTGAATGTGAAGCGGAATGGGATTGAATGTGAAGCGGAATGGGATTGAATGTGAAGGTGAACAGGATTGAATGTGAAGCGGAATGGGATTGAATGTGAAGGTGAACAGGATTAATTGCGACACTGATTATGTTTTTCGGGCTCTGATATCTCACAAAAATATAACAGGATTGTTTATGTACAAGAAAACAGCTTTCGATCTGAATGATTACATGTTGGTTGTGATGCACTACTGATCGATTTGTTTAAATGTTTGCTAATTTAAACTTCATAAAATCTGATTAATTTCTGTTGTCTGTCTCACATTCTTGACAAGCAAAGGGATGATTAGACTGTGAGAAAACAGCTGCATAACTGCTCGGATTGTAGATTCTGGGTAATCTTATTATGCAGGAGGTCAGTACATCAATCCGTCTCCTGTTTCATAATCTCTGTAAGGGGAAACTGTAATAAGGTGCTGGGAGTTTTATTCTGTATCTAAACCCCGTGCAGTACGTGTCCAGGGAGTGTTTGATGGGGATAGTGTAGAGGGAGCTTTACTCTGTATCTAACCCCGTGCTGTACCTGTCCTGGGAGTGTTTGATGGGGACAGTGTAGAGGGAGCTTTACTCTGTATCTAACCCCGTGCTGTACCTGTCCTGGGAGTGTTTGATTACCACAGTGAAGATGGAACTTTACTCTGTATCTAACCCCGTGCGGTAGTAGTCCTGGGAGTGTTTGATTGGGACAGTGTAGAGAGAGCTTTACTCTGTGTCAAACACCGTGCTGTACCTGTCCTGGGAGTGTTTGATGGGGACAGTGTAGAGAGAGCTTTACTCTGTATCGAACCCCGTGCTGTACCTGTCCTGGGAGTGTTTGATGGGGACAGTCTAGAGGGAGCTTTACTCTGTATCTAATCCCGTCCTGTACCTGTCCTGGGAGTGTTTAATGGGGACAGTGTAGAGGGAGCTTTACTCTGTATCTAACCCTGTGCTGTACCTGTCCTGGGAGTGTTTGATGCGGACAGTGTAGAGGGAGCTTTACTTTGTGTCTAACCCCGTGCTGTACCTGTCCTGGGAGAGTTTGATGGGAACAGTGTAGAGGGAGATTTACTCTGTATCTAAACCGGTGCTGTTTCTGTCCTGGGTGTGTTTGATGCGGACAGTGTAGAGGGAGTGTTACTCTGTAGCTAACCCCGTGCTGTACCTGTCCTGGGAGTGTTTGATGGGGCGGTGTAGAGGGAGCTTTACTCTGTATCTAACCCCGTGCTGTACCTGTCCTGGGAGTGTTTGATGGGGACAGTGTAGAGGGAGTGTTACTCTGTAGCTAACCCCGTGCTGTACCTGTCCTGGGAGTGTTTGATGGGGCGGTGTAGAGGGAGCTTTACTCTGTATCTAACCCCGTGCTGTAGCTGTCCTGTGAGTGTTTGATTGGGACAGTCTAGAGGGAGTTTCACTCTGTATCTAACTCCGTGCTGTACCTGTCCTGGGAGTGTTTGATGGGGACAGTGTAGAGGGAGCTTTACTCTGTATCTAACCCCGTGCTGCACCTGTACTGGGAGTGTTTGATGGGATCAGTGTAGAGGGAGCTTTACTCTGTATCTAACGCAGCGCTGTTTCTGTCCTGGGAGAATTTGATGCGGACGGTGTAGAGGGAGCTTTACTTTGTGTCTAACCCCATGCTGTACCTGTCCTGGGAGTGTTTGATGGGGACAGTGTTGAGGGAGCTTTACTCTGTATCTAACCCCCGTGCTGTACCTGTCCTGCGAGTGTTTGATGGGGATAGTTTAGAGGGAGCTTTACTCTGTATCTAACCGCGTACTGTATCTGTCAGGGAGTGTTTGATTGCCACAGTGAAGATGGAACTTTACTCTGTCTCTAACCCCGTGCTGTACCTGTCCTGGGAGTGTTTGATGGAGAGAGTGTAAAGCGAGATTTACTCTGTATCTCACCTTGTGCTGTAACTGTCCTGGGAGTGTTTGATGGGGACTGTGTAAAGCGAGATTTACTCTGTATCTAACCCTGTGCTGCGACTGTCCTGGGAGTGTTTGATGGGGACAGTGTAAAGCGAGATTTACTCTGTATCTAACCCCGTGCTGTACCTGTCCTGGGTGTGTTTGATGGGGACAGTGTAGAGGGAGCTTTTCACTGTATCTAACCCCATGCTGTACCTGCCCTGGGAGTGCTTGATGGGGACAGTGTAGAGGGAGCTTTACTCTGTATTTAAACCCATGCTGTACCTGTCCTGGGAGTGTTTGATGGGGACAGTATAGGGGGAGCTTTACTCTGTGTTATCCCCGTGCTGTACCTGTCTTGGGAGTGTTTAATGGGGACGGTGTAAAGGGAGATTTACTCTGTATCTAACCCCGTGCTGTGCCTGTCCTGGGAGTGTTTGATGGGGACGGTGTAGAGGGAGCTTTACTCTGTATCTAACCCCGTGCTGTACCTGTCCTGTGAGTGTTTGATGGGGACAGTCTAGAGGGAGCTTCACTCTGTATCTAACCCCGTGCTGTACCTGTCCTGGGAGTGTTTGATGGGGACAGTGTAGAGAGAGCTTTACACAGTATCTAACCCTGGGCTGCACCTGTCCTGGGAGTGTTTGATGGGGACAGTGTAGAGGGAGCTCTACTTTGTGTGTAACCCCGTGCCGTACATGTCCTGGGGGTGCTTAATAGGGACTGTGTAAAGGGAGCTTTACTCTGTATCTTACCCCGCGCTGTACCTGTCGTGTGAGTGTTGGATGGAGACCATGTAGAGGGAGCTTTACTCTGTCTCTAACCCCGTGCTGTACCTGTCCTGGGAGTGTTTGATGGGGAGAGTGTAAAGCGAGATTTACTCTGTATCTAACCTTGTGCTGTACCTGTCCTGGGAGTGTTTGATGGGGACAGTGTAAAGCGCGCTTTACTCTGTATCTAACCTTGTGCTGTACCTGCCCTGGGAGTGTTTGATGGGGACTGTGTAAAGCGAGATTTACTCTGTATCTAACCCCGTGCTGTACCTGTCCTGAGTGTGTTTGCTAGGGACAGTGTAGAGAGAGGTTTACTCTGTATCTAATCCGGTGCTGTACCTGTCCTGGGAGTGTTTGATGGAGACAGTATAGACGGAGCATTACACTGTATCTAAACCCGTGCTGTACATGTCCTGGGAGTGTTTGATGGGGACAGTGTAGAGGGAGCTTTACTTTGTGTCTAACCCCATGCTGTACCTGTCCTGGGAGTGTTTGATGGGGACAGTGTAGAGGGAACTTTACTCTGTATCTAACCCCGTGCTGTACCTGTCCTGGGAGTGTTTGATGGGGACAGTGTAAAGCGAGATTTACTCTGTATCTAACCTTGTGCTGTACCTGTCTTGAGTGTGTTTGCTAGGGACAGTGTAGTGAGAGCTTTACTCTGTATCTAACCCCATGCTGTACCTGTCGTGTGAGTGTTGGATGGAGACAGTGTAGAGGGAGCTTTACTCTGTCTCCAACCCCGTGCTGTATCTGTCCTGGGAGTATTTGATGGGGACGGTGTAGAGGGAGCTTTGCTCTGTATCTAAGCCCCTGCTGTACCTTTCCTGGGAGTGTTTGATGGAGACAGTATAGACGGAGCATTACACTGTATCTAACCCCGTGCTGTACATGTCCTGGGAATGTTTGATGAGGACAGTGTAGAGGGAGCTTCACTCTGTATCTAACCCTGTGCTGTATCTGTCCTGGTAGTGTTTGATTGGGACAGTCTAGAGGGAGCTTTACTCTGTATCTAAGCCCTTGCTGTACCTGTCCTGGGAGCATTTGATGCGGACGGTGTAGAGGGAGCTTTACTCTGTATCTAATCCCGTGCTGTACCTGTCCTGGGAGTGTTTGATGGGGACAGTCTAGAGGGAGCTTTACTCTGTATCTAAGCCCTTGCTGTACCTGTCCTGGGAGTGTTTAATGGGGACAGTGTAGAGGGAGCTTTACTCTGTATCTAATCCCGTGCTGTACCTGTCCTGGGAGTGTTTGATGGGGACAGTATAGAGGGAGCTTTACTCTGTATCTAACCCCATGCTGTACCTGTCCTGGGAGTGTTTGATGGGGTCAGTGTAGAGGGAGCTTTACTCTGTATCTAATCCCGTGCTGTACCTGTCCTGGGAGTGTTTGATGGGGACAGTCTAGAGGGAGCTTTACTCTGTATCTAACCCCTTGCTGTACCTGTCCTGGGAGTGTTTAATGGGGACAGTGTAGAGGGAGCTTTACTCTGTATCTAACCCTGTGCTGTACCTGTCCTGGGAGTGTTTGATGCGGACAGTGTAGACGGAGCTTTACTTTGTGTCTAACCCCGTGCTGGACCTGTACTGGGAGAGTTTGATGGGAACAGTGTAGAGGGAGCTTTACTCTGTATCTAAACCGGTGCTGTTTCTGTCCTGGGAGTGTTTGATGCGGACAGTGTAGAGGGAGTTTTACTCTGTAGCTAACCCCGTGCTGTAACTGTCCTAGGAGTGTTTGATGGGGACAGTGTAGAGGGAGATTTACTCTGTGTTATCCCCGTGCTGTACCTGTCCTGGGGGTGTTTAATGGGGACGGTGTAAAGGGAGATTTACTTTGTATCTAACCCCGTGCTGTGCCTGTCCTGGGAACGTTTGATGGGGACAGTGTAGCGGGAGCTTTACTCTGTATCTAACCCCGTACTGTACCTGTCCTGGGAGTGTTTGACGGGGACAGTGTTGAGGGAGCTTTACACTGTATCTAACCCCGTGCTGTTACTGCCCTGGGAGTGTTTGATGGGGACAGTGCAGAGGGAGCTCTACTCTGTATCTAACGCCACGCTGTACCTGTCCTGGGAGTGTTTGATGGAGACAGTATAGAAGGAGCTTTACTCTGTATCTAACCCCGTGTTGTACCTGTCCTGGCTGTGTTTAATGGGGATCGTGTAAAGGGAGATTTACTCTGTATCTAATCCCGTGCTGTATCTGTCCTGTGAGTATTTGATGGGGTCAGTGTAGAGAGAGCTTTACTCTGTATCTAACCCCGTGCGTTGCCTGTCCTGGGAGTGTTTGATGGGGATGGTGTAGAGGGAGATTTATTCTGTATCTAACGCCGTGCTGTACCTGTCCTGGGAGTGTGTGATGGGGACAGTGTAGAGAGAGCTTTACTCTGTATCGAACCCCGTGCTTTGCCTGTCCTGGGAGTGTTTGATGGGGACGTTGTAGAGAGAGCTTTACTCTGTATCTAACCCTGTGCTGTACCTGTCCTGGGAGTATTTGATGGGGACGGTGTGGAGGGAGCTTTATTCTGTATTTAACCCCTTGCTGTAACTGCCCTTGGAGTGTTTGATGGGGACAGTGTAGAAGGAGCTTTACTCTGTATCTAATCCTGTGCTGTACCTGTCCTGGGGGTGTTTGATGGGGACAGTCTAGAGGGAGCTTTACTCTGTATCTAACCCAATGCTGTATTGTCCTGGGAGTGTTTGATGGGGACAGTGTAGAGGGAGATTTACTCTGTATCAAACACCATGCTGTACCTGCCCTGGGAGTCTTTGATGGGGACAGTGTAGAGGGAGCTTTACTCTGTATCTAACCCCGTGTTGTACCTGTCCTGGCTGTGTTTAATGGGGATCGTGTAAAGGGAGATTTACTATGTATCTAATCCCGTGCTGTATCTGTCCTGTGAGTATTTGATGGGGTCAGTGTAGAGAGAGCTTTACTCTGTATCTAACCCCGTGCTTTGCCTGTCCTGGGAGTGTTTGATGGGGATGGTGTAGAGGGAGATTTATTCTGTATCTAACGCCGTGCTGTACCTGTCCTGGGAGTGTGTGATGGGGACAGTGTAGAGAGAGCTTTACTCTGTATCGAACCCCGTGCTTTGCCTGTCCTGGGAGTGTTTGATGGGGACGGTGTAGAGAGAGCTTTACTCTGTATCTAACCCTGTGCTGTACCTGTCCTGGGAGTATTTGATGGGGACAGTGTGGAGGGAGCTTTATTCTGTATTTAACCCCATGCTGTAACTGCCCTTGGAGTGTTTGATGGGGACAGTGTAGAAGGAGCTTTACTCCTTATCTAACCCCGTGCTGTACCTGTCCTGGGAGTGTTTGATGGGCACAGGGTAGAGTGAGTTTACAGTGTATCGAATCCCATGCTGTACCTATCCTGGGAGTGTTTGATGGGGACAGTGTAGAGGGAGATTTACTCTGTATCTAACCCTGTGCTGTACCTGTCCTGGGAGTGTTTGTTGGGGACAGTGTAGTGGGAGCTTTCTACTGTATCTAACCCCGTGCTGTAGCTGTCCTGGGCGTGATTGATGGGCCAGTGTATAGGGAGCTTTACTCTGTATCTAACCCCGTGCTGTACCTGTCCTGGGAGTGTTTGATGGGAACGGTGTAGAGGTAACTTTACTCTGTATCTAACCCCGTGCTGTACCTGTCCTGGGAGTGTCTGATGGGGACGGTGTAGAGGGAGCTTTACTCTGTATCTAACCCCGTGCTGTACCTGTCCTGGGAGTGTTTGATGGGGACAGTGTAGAGCGAGCTTTACTCTGTATCTAACCCCGTGCTGTACCTGTCCTGGGAGTGTTTGATGGTGATAGTGTTGAGGGAGCTTTACTCTTATCTTACCCCGTGCAGCGCCTGTCCTGGTAGCTTTTGATTGGGACAGTGTAAAGGGAGCTTTACTCAGTATCTAACACCGTGCTGTTTGTATCCTGGGAGTGTTTGATGGGAAAGATGTAGATGGATCTTTACTCTGTATCTAACACCATGCTGTATCTGTCCTGCGAGTGTTTGATGGGGAAGTGTAGAGGGAGCTTTATTCTGTATCTAACCCCGTGCTGTACCTGTCCTGGGAGTGTTTGATGGGGAGAGTGTAGAGGGAGGTTTATTCTGTATCTAACCCCGTGCTGTACCTGTCCTGGGAGTGTTTGATGGGGACAGTGTGGAGGGAGCTTTACTCTGTATCTAACCCCGTGCTGTACCTGTCCTGGGAGTGTTTGATGGGGACAGTGTAGAGGGAGGTTTACTCTGTATCAAACCCTGTGCTGTACCTGTCCTGGGAGTGTTTGATGGGGACAGTGTAGAGGGAGCTTTACTCTGTATCTAACCCCGTGCTGTACCTGTCCTGGGAGTGTTTGATGGGGAAAGTGTAGAGGGAGCTTTACTCTGTATCTAACCCCGTGCTGTACCTGTCCTGGGAGTGTTTGATGGGGACAGTGTAGAGGGAGCTTTACTCTGTATCTAACCCCGTGCTGTACATGTCCTGGGAGTGTTTGATGGGGACAGTAATGTTTTGAATTCCTTAGAGATTGTAACGCTGGAGGAGTTTATAGAGATATGAAGAGGTGTTGCTGTCGATTGTTCCGAGCTCCTCCTTCCAGCCTGGCATTCAGCCTGAACAGCCACCCTCTCCAGTCCACCTGCCGTGTGTCTGACCTTTCAAATGCAGAGACTGAGAATTTTTCAAAGAATTTTGTGAGCATAGTCAGGCATGAAATGGACTGGTGATTTTAGACAGACTGATGCTGGATGCACCCCCTACACCTCAACCCCCTCCCACAGCACCTTCCCATGCAACCGCAGAAGGTGCAACACCTGCCCCTTTACTTCCCCCCTCCTCACCGTCCAAGGGCCCAAACACTCCTTTCAAGTGAAGCAGCATTTCACTTGTACTTCCCTCAATTTAGTCTACTGCATTCACTGCTCCCAATGTGGTCTCCTCTAGATTGGAGAGACCAAACGCAGACTGGGTGACCGCTTTGCGGAACACCTTTGGTCTGTCTGCAAGCATGACCCAGACCTCCCTGTCGCTCACCATTTTAACACCCCACCCTGCTCTCATGCCCACATGTCTGTCCTTGGCTTGCTGCATTGTTCCAGTGAAACTCAACGCAAACTGGAGGAACAGCACCTCATCTTCCGACTAGGCACTTTACAGCCTTCCGGACTGAATATTGAGTTTAACAACTTTAGAACATGAACTCTCTCCTCCATCCCCACCCCCTTTCTGATCCCCCTTTTTTCCAATAATTTATATAGATTTTTCTTTTCCCACCTATTTCCATTATTTTTAAATGTATTTCCATCCATTGTTTTATCTCTACCTTTTAGCCAATTTCAATCCCTTCACCCCACCCTCACTAGGTCTATCTGTACCTTCACCCCACCCCACCCCCACTAGGGCTATCTGTAACTTCACCCCACCCCCACTAGGTCTATCTGTACCTTGCTTGTCCTGCTTTCTACCCTTAATTAGCACATTCCTTAGATAATATCACCACCTTCAACACCTCTTTGTCCTTTTGTCTGTGACATCTTTTGGTTATCTCCACCTATCACTAACCCTCTATCCAGCTCTACCTGTCCCACCCCCCTTAAACCAGCTTATATTTCACCCCTTTTCTATTTTTCCTTCGTTCTGTTGAAGAGTCACACAGACTGGAAACGTTAACTGTGTTCCTGTCCGCAGATGCTGCCAGACCTGCTGAGTTTTTCCAGGTATTTCTGTTTCTGTTTTTGGTCAGGGTGCAGTACTGTTGGGTACCAGCTGGTGCCGCTGTTGGCCCATTAGTCACACCCAAGGCAATTTCCCCGATTTGAATGTTAGAGGTCAAATGTATTTTCAGTTTTTGCCTGTGGTTTGACAATAGCAATGGGCTGCGGGCGTCAGGGTTTTACAGAATTAGGAAAGTTATTTCTTGTGAGCAGTTTTGCTCTCCTTATCTAAGGAAAGATATACTGGCATTGGAGGCAGTCCAGAGAGGGTTCACTGGGTTGATCCTGGGTATGGAGGGATTTTCTTATGAGGAGAGGTTGAGTAGGTTGGGTCTGTACTCATTGGAGTTTAGGAGAATGAGAGGCGACCTTATTGAAACATATAAGATTCTGAGGGAGCTTGACAGGGTAGATGCTGAGAGGTTGTTTCCCCTTGTGGGAGAGTCTTGGACCAGAGGGTATAATCTCAGAGTAAGGGGGCACCCATTTAAAACAGAGAGAGGAGGAATTTCTTCTCTCAGAGTGTAGTGAATCTGTGGAATTCTTTACCGCAGAGGACTGTAGAGGCTGGGTCGTTCAGTATATTCAAGGCTGTAATAGACCGATTTTTAATCAGTCAGGGAATCCAAGGTGAAACAAAAACAGAATTACCTGGGAAAACTCAGCAGGTCTGGCAGCATCGGCGGAGAAGAAAAGAGTTGACGTTTCGAGTCCTCGTGACCCTTCGACAGAACTTGAGTTCGAGTCCAAGAAAGAGTTGAAATATAAGCTGGTTTAAGGTGTGTGTGTGGGGGGCGGAGAGAGAGAGAGAGAAGTGGAGGGGCTTGGTGTGGTTGGAGGGACAAACAAGCAGTGATAGAAGCAGATCATCAAAAGATGTCAACAGCAAGAGAACAAAAGAACACATAGGTGTTAAAGTTGGTGATATTATCTAAACGAATGTGCTAATTAAGAATGGATGGTAGGGCACTCAAGGTACAGCTCTAGTGGGGGTGGGGAGAGCATAAAAGATTTTAAAATATTTAAAAATAATGGAAATAGGTGGGAAAAGAAAAATCCGCCGCACTGACGGAGGGTCAGTACTGAGGGAGTGCCGCACTGTCGGAGGGTCAGTACTGAGAGAGTGCCGCACTGTTACAGGGTCAGTACTGAGGGAGTGCCGCACTGTCAGAGGGTCAGTGCTGAGGGGATGCCGCACTGTCTATGGTCAGTACTGAGGGAGTGCTGCACTGTCGGAGGGTCAGTACTGAGGGAGTGCTGCACTGTCAGGGGGTCAGTACTGAGGGAGTGCCGCACTGTCGGAGGGTCAGTACTGAGGGAGTGCCGCACTGTCGGAGGGTCAGTACTGAGGGAGTGCCGCACTGTCTATGGTCAGTACTGAGGGAGTGCCGCACTGTCTATGGTCAGTACTGAGCGAGTGCCGCACTGTCCGTGGTCAGTACTGAGGGAGTGCCGCATTGTCAGAGGGTCAGTACTGAGGGAGTGCCGCACTGTCGGAGGGTCAGTACTGAGGGAGTGCCGCACTGTCGGAGGGTCAGTACTGAGGGAGTGCAGCACTGTCGGAGGGTCAGTACTGAGGGAGTGCTGCACTGTCAGAGGGTCAGTACTGAGGGAGTGCTGCACTGTCAGAGGATCAGTACTGAGGGAGTGCCGCACTGTCTATGGTCAGTACTGAGGGAGTGCCGCACTGTCCGTGGTCAGTACTGAGGGAGTGCCGCATTGTCCGAGGGTCAGTACTGAGGGAGTGCCGCACTGTCAGAGGGTCAGTACTGAGGGAGCGCCGCACTGTCGGAGGGTCAGTACTGAGGGAGCGCCGCACTGTCGGAGGGTCAGTACTGAGGGAGCGCCGCACTGTCGGAGGGTCAGTACTGAGGGAGCGCCGCACTTTCGGAGGGTCAGTACTGAGGGAGCGCCGCACTTTCGGAGGGTCAGTACTGAGGGAGTGCCACACTGTCAGAGGGTCAGTACTGAGGGAGTGCCGCACTGTCAGAGGGTCAGTACTGAGGGAGTGCCGCACTGTCAGAGGGTCAGTACTGAGGGAGTGCCGCACTGTCAGAGGGTCAGCACTGAGGGAGTGCAGCACTGTCAGAGGGTCAGTGCTGAGGGGGTGCCGCACTGTCGGAGGGTCAGTACTGAGGGAGTGCCGCACTGCCTATGGTCAGTACTGAGGGAGTGCTGCACTGTCAGAGGGTCAGTACTGAGGGAGTGCTGCACTGTCAGAGGGTCAGTACTGAGGGAGTGCTGCACTGTCAGAGGGTCAGTACTGAGGGAGTGCTGCACTGTCAGAGGGTCAGTACTGAGAGAGCGCCGCACTGTCAGAGGGCCAGTACTGAGGGAGTGCAGCACTGTCAGAGAGTCAGTACTGAGGGACAGCTGCACTGTCTATGGTCAGTACTGAGGGAGTGCCGCACTGTCGGAGGGTCAGTACCAAGGGAGTGCTGCGCTGTCGGAGGATCAGTACTGAGGGAGTGCCGCACTGTCAGAGGGTCAGTACTGAGGGAGTGCCGCACTGTCGGAGGGTCAGTACTGAGGGAGTGCCGCACTGTCGGAGGGTCAGTACTGAGGGAGTGCAGCACTGTCGGAGGGTCAGTACTGAGGGAGTGCCGCACTGTCAGAGGGTCAGTACTGAGGGAGTGCCGCACTGTCTATGGTCAGTAGTGAGGGAGTGCCGCACTGTCTATGGTCAGTACTGAGGGAGTGCCGCACTGTCTATGGTCAGTACTGAGGGAGTGCCGCACTGTCCGTGGTCAGTACTGAGGGAGTGCCGCATTGTCAGAGGGTCAGTACTGAGGGAGTGCCGCACTGTCAGAGGATCAGTACTGAGGGAGTGCCGCACTGTTGGAGGGTCAGTACTGAGGGAGTGCCGCACTGTCGGAGGGTCAGTACTGAGGGAGTGCAGCACTGTCGGAGGGTCAGTACTGAGGGAGTGCAGCACTGTCGGAGGGTCAGTACTGAGGGAGTGCTGCACTGTCAGAGGGTCAGTACTGAGGGAGTGCCGCACTGTCTATGGTCAGTACTAAGGGAGTGCCGCACTGTCCGTGGTCAGTACTGAGGGAGTGCCGCATTGTCAAAGGGTCAGTACTGAGGGAGTGCCGCACTGTCAGAGGGTCAGTACTGAGGGAGTGCCGCACTGTCGGAGGGTCAGTACTGAGGGAGCGCCGCACTGTCCGAGGGTCAGTACTGAGGGAGCGCCGCACTGTCCGAGGGTCAGTACTGAGGGAGCGCCGCACTGTCAGAGGGTCAGTACTGAGGGAGCGCCGCACTGTCGGAGGGTCAGTACTGAGGGAGCGCCGCACTGTCAGAGGGTCAGTACTGAGGGAGCGCCGCACTGTCGGAGGGTCAGTACTGAGGGAGCGCCGCACATTTGGAGGGTCAGTACTGAGGGAGCGCCGCACTTTCGGAGGGTCAGTACTGAGGGAGTGCCGCACTTTCGGAGGGTCAGTACTGAGGGAGTGCCGCACTGTCAGAGGGTCAGTACTGAGGGAGTGCCGCACTGTCAGAGGGTCAGTACTGAGGGAGTGCCGCACTGTCAGAGGGTCAGTACTGAGGGAGTGCAGCACTGTCAGAGGGTCAGTGCTGAGGGGGTGCCGCACTGTCGGAGGGTCAGTACTGAGGGAGTGCCGCACTGCCTATGGTCAGTACTGAGGGAGTGCTGCACTGTCAGAGGGTCAGTACTGAGGGAGTGCTGCACTGTCAGAGGGTCAGTACTGAGGGAGTGCTGCACTGTCAAAGGGTCAGTACTGAGGGAGTGCTGCACTGTCGGAGGGTCAGTACTGAGGGAGTGCCGCACTGTCTATGGTCAGTACTGAGGGAGTGCAGCACTGTCGGAGGGTCAGTACTGAGGGGGTACCGCATTGTCAGAGGGTCAGTACTGAGGGAGTGCCGCACTGTCAGAGGGTCAGTACTGAGGGAGTGCCACACTGTCAGAGGGTCAGTACTGAGGGAGTGCCGCACTGTCAGAGGGTCAGTACTGAGGGAGTGCCGCACTGTCAGAGGGTCAGTACTGAGGGAGTGCAGCACTGTCAGAGGGTCAGTGCTGAGGGGATGCCGCACTGTCTATGGTCAGTACTGAGGGAGTGCTGCACTGTCGGAGGGTCAGTACTGAGGGAGTGCCGCACTGTCAGGGGGTCAGTACTGAGGGAGTGCCGCACTGTCGGAGGGTCAGTACTGAGGGAGTGCAGCACTGTCGGAGGGTCAGTACTGAGGGAGCGCCGCACTGTCGGAGGGTCAGTACTGAGGGGGTACCGCATTGTCAGAGGGTCAGTACTGAGGGAGAGCCGCACTGTCAGAGGGTCAGTACTGAGGGAGTGCCACACTGTCAGAGGGTCAGTACAGAGGGAGTGCCGCACTGTCAGAGGGTCAGTACTGAGGGAGTGCCGCACTGTCAGAGGGTCAGTACTGAGGGAGTGCAGCACTGTCAGAGGGTCAGTGCTGAGGGGATGCCGCACTGTCTATGGTCAGTACTGAGGGAGTGCTGCACTGTCGGAGGGTCAGTACTGAGGGAGTGCCGCACTGTCAGGGGGTCAGTACTGAGGGAGTGCCGCACTGTCGGAGGGTCAGTACTGAGGGAGTGCCGCACTGTCGGAGGGTCAGTACTGAGGGAGTGCCGCACTGTCGGAGGGTCAGTACTGAGGGAGTGCAGCACTGTCGGAGGGTCAGTACTGAGGGAGTGCCGCACTGTCTATGGTCAGTACTGAGGGAGTGCCGCACTGTCTATGGTCAGTACTGAGCGAGTGCCGCACTGTCCGTGGTCAGTACTGAGGGAGTGCCGCATTGTCGGAGGGTCAGTACTGAGGGAGTGCCGCACTGTCGGAGGGTCAGTACTGAGGGAGTGCCGCACTGTCGGAGGGTCAGTACTGAGGGAGTGCAGCACTGTCGGAGGGTCAGTACTGAGGGAGTGCTGCACTGTCAGAGGGTCAGTACTGAGGGAGTGCTGCACTGTCAGAGGATCAGTACTGAGGGAGTGCCGCACTGTCTATGGTCAGTACTGAGGGAGTGCCGCACTGTCCGTGGTCAGTACTGAGGGAGTGCCGCATTGTCCGAGGGTCAGTACTGAGGGAGTGCCGCACTGTCAGAGGGTCAGTACTGAGGGAGCGCCGCACTGTCGGAGGGTCAGTACTGAGGGAGCGCCGCACTGTCGGAGGGTCAGTACTGAGGGAGCGCCGCACTGTCGGAGGGTCAGTACTGAGGGAGCGCCGCACTTTCGGAGGGTCAGTACTGAGGGAGCGCCGCACTTTCGGAGGGTCAGTACTGAGGGAGTGCCACACTGTCAGAGGGTCAGTACTGAGGGAGTGCCGCACTGTCAGAGGGTCAGTACTGAGGGAGTGCCGCACTGTCAGAGGGTCAGCACTGAGGGAGTGCAGCACTGTCAGAGGGTCAGTGCTGAGGGGTTGCCGCACTGTCGGAGGGTCAGTACTGAGGGAGTGCCGCACTGCCTATGGTCAGTACTGAGGGAGTGCTGCACTGTCAGAGGGTCAGTACTGAGAGAGCGCCGCACTGTCAGAGGGCCAGTACTGAGGGAGTGCAGCACTGTCAGAGGGTCAGTACTGAGGGACAGCTGCACTGTCTATGGTCAGTACTGAGGGAGTGCCGCACTGTCAGAGGGCCAGTACTGAGGGAGTGCAGCACTGTCAGAGGGTCAGTACTGAGGGACAGCTGCACTGTCTATGGTCAGTACTGAGGAAGTGCCGCACTGTCGGAGGGTCAGTACCAAGGGAGTGCCGCACTGTCGGAGGGTCAGTACTGAGGGAGTGCCGCACTGTCGGAGGGTCAGTACTGAGGGAGTGCAGCACTGTCGGAGGGTCAGTACTGAGGGAGTGCCGCACTGTCAGAGGGTCAGTACTGAGGGAGTGCCGCACTGTCTATGGTCAGTAGTGAGGGAGTGCCGCACTGTCTATGGTCAGTACTGAGGGAGTGCCGCACTGTCTATGGTCAGTACTGAGCGAGTGCCGCACTGTCCGTGGTCAGTACTGAGGGAGTGCCGCATTGTCGGAGGGTCAGTACTGAGGGAGTGCCGCACTGTCAGAGGGTCAGTACTGAGGGAGTGCCGCACTGTTGGAGGGTCAGTACTGAGGGAGTGCAGCACTGTCGGAGGGTCAGTACTGAGGGAGTGCAGCACTGTCGGAGGGTCAGTACTGAGGGAGTGCTGCACTGTCAGAGGGTCAGTACTGAGGGAGTGCCGCACTGTCGGAGGGTCAGTACTGAGGGAGCGCCGCACTTTCGGAGGGTCAGTACTGAGGGAGTGCCGCACTGTCAGAGGGTCAGTACTGAGGGAGTGCAGCACTGTCAGAGGGTCAGTGCTGAGGGGATGCCGCACTGTCTATGGTCAGTACTGAGGGAGTGCTGCACTGTCGGAGGGTCAGTACTGAGGGAGTGCCGCACTGTCAGGGGGTCAGTACTGAGGGAGTGCCGCACTGTCGGAGGGTCAGTACTGAGGGAGTGCCGCACTGTCGGAGGGTCAGTACTGAGGGAATGCTGCACTGTCTATGGTCAGTACTGAGGGAGTGCTGCACTGTCGGAGGGTCAGTACTGAGGAAGTGACGCACTGTCGGAGGGTCAGTACTGAGGGAGTGCCGCACTGTCAGAGGGTCAGTACTGAGGGACTGCTGCGCTGTCGGAGGATCAGTACTGAGGGAGTGCCGCACTGTCGGAGGGTCAGTATGAGGGAGTGCCGCACTTTTGGAGGGTCAGTACTGAGGGAGTGCCGCACTGTCGGAGGGTCAGTACTGAGGGAGTGCCGCACTGTCGGAGGGTCAGTACTGAGGGAGTGCAGCACTGTCGGAGGGTCAGTACTGAGGGAGTGCCGCACTGTCAGAGGGTCAGTACTGAGGGAGTGCCTCACTGTCTATGGTCAGTACTGAGGGAGTGCCGCACTGTCTGTGGTCAGTACTGAGGGAGTGCCGTACTGTCCGTGGTCAGTACTGAGGGAGTGCCGCACTGTCAGAGGGTCAGTACTGAGGGAGTGCCGCACTGTCGGAGGGTCAGTACTGAGGGAGTGCCGCACTGTCGGAGGGTCAGTACTGAGGGAGTGCAGCACTGTCGGAGGGTCAGTACTGAGGGAGTGCTGCACTGTCAGAGGGTCAGTGCTGAGGGAGTGCCGCACTGTCTATGGTCAGTACTGAGGGAGTGCCGCACTGTCTATGGTCAGTACTGAGGGAGTGCCGCACTGTCCGTGGTCAGTACTGAGGGAGTGCCGCATTGTCAAAGGGTCAGTACTGAGGGAGTGCCGCACTGTCAGAGGGTCAGTACTGAGGGAGTGCTGCACTGTCAGAGGGTCAGTACTGAGGGAGTGCTGCACTGTCGGAGGGTCAGTACTGAGGGAGTGCTGCACTGTCAGAGGGTCAGTACTGAGGGAGTGCCGCACTGTCAGAGGGTCAGTACTGAGGGAGTGCCGCACTGTCTATGGTCAGTACTAAGGGAGTGCCGCACTGTCCGTGGTCAGTACTGAGGGAGTGCCGCATTGTCAAAGGGTCAGTACTGAGGGAGTGCCGCACTGTCAGAGGGTCAGTACTGAGGGAGTGCTGCACTGTCGGAGGGTCAGTACTGAGGGAGCGCTGCACTGTCCGAGGGTCAGTACTGAGGGAGCGCCGCACTGTCAGAGGGTCAGTACTGAGGGAGCGCCGCACTGTCAGAGGGTCAGTACTGAGGGAGTGCCGCACTGTCGGAGGGTCAGTACTGAGGGAGCGCCGCACTGTCGGAGGGTCAGTACTGAGGGAGCGCCGCACTTTCGGAGGGTCAGTACTGAGGGAGCGCCGCACTTTCGGAGGGTCAGTACTGAGGGAGTGCCGCACTTTCGGAGGGTCAGTACTGAGGGAGTGCCACACTGTCAGAGGGTCAGTACTGAGGGAGTGCCGCACTGTCAGAGGGTCAGTACTGAGGGAGTGCCGCACTGTCAGAGGGTCAGTACTGAGGGAGTGCAGCACTGTCAGAGGGTCAGTGCTGAGGGGGTGCCGCACTGTCGGAGGGTCAGTACTGAGGGAGTGCCGCACTGCCTATGGTCAGTACTGAGGGAGTGCTGCACTGTCAGAGGGTCAGTACTGAGGGAGTGCTGCACTGTCAGAGGGTCAGTACTGAGGGAGTGCTGCACTGTCAGAGGGTCAGTACTAAGGGAGTGCTGCACTGTCGGAGGGTCAGTACTGAGGGAGTGCCGCACTGTCTATGGTCAGTACTGAGGGAGTGCAGCACTGTCGGAGGGTCAGTACTGAGGGGGGTACCGCATTGTCAGAGGGTCAGTACTGAGGGAGTGCCGCACTGTCAGAGGGTCAGTACTGAGGGAGTGCCACACTGTCAGAGGGTCAGTACTGAGGGAGTGCCGCACTGTCAGAGGGTCAGTACTGAGGGAGTGCTGCACTGTCAGAGGGTCAGTACTGAGGGAGTGCTGCACTGTCAGAGGGTCAGTACTGAGGGAGTGCTGCACTGTCAGAGGGTCAGTACTAAGGGAGTGCTGCACTGTCGGAGGGTCAGTACTGAGGGAGTGCCGCACTGTCTATGGTCAGTACTGAGGGAGTGCAGCACTGTCGGAGGGTCAGTACTGAGGGGGTACCGCATTGTCAGAGGGTCAGTACTGAGGGAGTGCCGCACTGTCAGAGGGTCAGTACTGAGGGAGTGCCACACTGTCAGAGGGTCAGTACTGAGGGAGTGCCGCACTGTCAGAGGGTCAGTACTGAGGGAGTGCCGCACTGTCAGAGGGTCAGTACTGAGGGAGTGCAGCACTGTCAGAGGGTCAGTGCTGAGGGGATGCCGCACTGTCTATGGTCAGTACTGAGGGAGTGCTGCACTGTCGGAGGGTCAGTACTGAGGGAGTGCCGCACTGTCAGGGGGTCAGTACTGAGGGAGTGCCGCACTGTCGGAGGGTCAGTACTGAGGGAGTGCCGCACTGTCGGAGGGTCAGTACTGAGGGAGCGCCGCACTGTCGGAGGGTCAGTACTGAGGGAGCGCCGCACTTTCGGATGGTCAGTACTGAGGGAGCGCCGCACTTTCGGAGGGTCAGTACTGAGGGAGTGCCACACTGTCAGAGGGTCAGTACTGAGGGAGTGCCGCACTGTCAGAGGGTCAGTACTGAGGGAGTGCCGCACTGTCAGAGGGTCAGTACTGAGGGAGTGCAGCACTGTCAGAGGGTCAGTGCTGAGGGAGTGCCGCACTGTCGGAGGGTCAGTACTGAGGGAGTGCCGCACTGCCTATGGTCAGTACTGAGGGAGTGCTGCACTGTCAGAGGGTCAGTACTGAGGGAGTGCTGCACTGTCAGAGGGTCAGTACTGAGGGAGTGCAGCACTGTCAGAGGGTCAGTGCTGAGGGGATGCCGCACTGTCTATGGTCAGTACTGAGGGAGTGCTGCACTGTCGGAGGGTCAGTACTGAGGGAGTGCCGCACTGTCAGGGGGTCAGTACTGAGGGAGTGCCGCACTGTCGGAGGGTCAGTACTGAGGGAGAGCCGCACTGTCGGAGGGTCAGTACTGAGGGAGTGCAGCACTGTCAGAGGGTCAGTGCTGAGGGAGTGCCGCACTGTCGGAGGGTCAGTACTGAGGGAGTGCCGCACTGCCTATGGTCAGTACTGAGGGAGTGCTGCACTGTCAGAGGGTCAGTACTGAGGGAGTGCTGCACTGTCAGAGGGTCAGTACTGAGGGAGTGCTGCACTGTCAGAGGGTCAGTACTAAGGGAGTGCTGCACTGTCGGAGGGTCAGTACTGAGGGAGTGCCGCACTGTCTATGGTCAGTACTGAGGGAGTGCAGCACTGTCGGAGGGTCAGTACTGAGGGGGTACCGCATTGTCAGAGGGTCAGTACTGAGGGAGTGCCGCACTGTCAGAGGGCAGTACTGAGGGAGTGCCACACTGTCAGAGGGTCAGTACTGAGGGAGTGCCGCACTGTCAGAGGGTCAGTACTGAGGGAGTGCTGCACTGTCAGAGGGTCAGTACTGAGGGAGTGCTGCACTGTCAGAGGGTCAGTACTGAGGGAGTGCTGCACTGTCAGAGGGTCAGTACTAAGGGAGTGCTGCACTGTCGGAGGGTCAGTACTGAGGGAGTGCCGCACTGTCTATGGTCAGTACTGAGGGAGTGCAGCACTGTCGGAGGGTCAGTACTGAGGGGGTACCGCATTGTCAGAGGGTCAGTACTGAGGGAGTGCCGCACTGTCAGAGGGTCAGTACTGAGGGAGTGCCACACTGTCAGAGGGTCAGTACTGAGGGAGTGCCGCACTGTCAGAGGGTCAGTACTGAGGGAGTGCCGCACTGTCAGCGGGTCAGTACTGAGGGAGTGCAGCACTGTCAGAGGGTCAGTGCTGAGGGGATGCCGCACTGTCTATGGTCAGTACTGAGGGAGTGCTGCACTGTCGGAGGGTCAGTACTGAGGGAGTGCCGCACTGTCAGGGGGTCAGTACTGAGGGAGTGCCGCACTGTCGGAGGGTCAGTACTGAGGGAGTGCCGCACTGTCGGAGGGTCAGTACTGAGGGAGCGCCGCACTGTCGGAGGGTCAGTACTGAGGGAGCGCCGCACTTTCGGATGGTCAGTACTGAGGGAGCGCCGCACTTTCGGAGGGTCAGTACTGAGGGAGTGCCACACTGTCAGAGGGTCAGTACTGAGGGAGTGCCGCACTGTCAGAGGGTCAGTACTGAGGGAGTGCCGCACTGTCAGAGGGTCAGTACTGAGGGAGTGCAGCACTGTCAGAGGGTCAGTGCTGAGGGAGTGCCGCACTGTCGGAGGGTCAGTACTGAGGGAGTGCCGCACTGCCTATGGTCAGTACTGAGGGAGTGCTGCACTGTCAGAGGGTCAGTACTGAGGGAGTGCTGCACTGTCAGAGGGTCAGTACTGAGAGAGCGCCGCACTGTCAGAGGGTCAGTACTGAGGGAGTGCTGCACTGTCAGAGGGTCAGTACTGAGGGAGTGCAGCACTGTCAGAGGGTCAGTGCTGAGGGGATGCCGCACTGTCTATGGTCAGTACTGAGGGAGTGCTGCACTGTCGGAGGGTCAGTACTGAGGGAGTGCCGCACTGTCAGGGGGTCAGTACTGAGGGAGTGCCGCACTGTCGGAGGGTCAGTACTGAGGGAGAGCCGCACTGTCGGAGGGTCAGTACTGAGGGAGTGCAGCACTGTCAGAGGGTCAGTGCTGAGGGAGTGCCGCACTGTCGGAGGGTCAGTACTGAGGGAGTGCCGCACTGCCTATGGTCAGTACTGAGGGAGTGCTGCACTGTCAGAGGGTCAGTACTGAGGGAGTGCTGCACTGTCAGAGGGTCACTACTGAGAGAGCGCCGCACTGTCAGAGGGTCAGTACTGAGGGAGTGCTGCACTGTCAGAGGGTCAGTACTGAGGGAGTGCAGCACTGTCAGAGGGTCAGTGCTGAGGGGATGCCGCACTGTCTATGGTCAGTACTGAGGGAGTGCTGCACTGTCGGAGGGTCAGTACTGAGGGAGTGCCGCACTGTCAGGGGGTCAGTACTGAGGGAGTACCGCACTGTCGGAGGGTCAGTACTGAGGGAGAGCCGCACTGTCGGAGGGTCAGTACTGAGGGAGTGCCGCACTGTCTATGGTCAGTACTGAGGGAGTGCTGCACTGTCGGAGGGTCAGTACTGAGGAAGTGCCGCACTGTCGGAGGGTCAGTACTGAGGGACTGCTGCGCTGTCGGAGGATCAGTACTGAGGGAGTGCCGCACTGTCGGAGGGTCAGTATGAGGGAGTGCCGCACTGTTGGAGGGTCAGTACTGAGGGAGTGCCGCACTGTCGGAGGGTCAGTACTGAGGGAGTGCCGCACTGTCGGAGGGTCAGTACTGAGGGAGTGCCGCACTGTCGGAGGGTCAGTAGTGAGGGAGTGCCGCACTGTCAGAGGGTCAGTACTGAGGGAGTGCCGCACTGTCTATGGTCTGTACTGAGGGAGTGCCGCACTGTCTGTGGTCAGTACTGAGGGAGTGCCGCACTGTCCGTGGTCAGTACTGAGGGAGTGCCGCACTGTCAGAGGGTCAGTACTGAGGGAGTGCCGCACTGTCGGAGGGTCAGTACTGAGGGAGTGCCGCACTGTCGGAGGGTCAGTACTGAGGGAGTGCAGCACTGTCGGAGGGTCAGTGCTGAGGGAGTGCTGCACTGTCAGAGGGTCAGTACTGAGGGAGTGCCGCACTGTCAGAGGGTCAGTACTGAGGGAGTGCCGCACTGTCGGAGGGTCAGTACTGAGGGAGCGCCGCACTGTCACAGGGTCAGTACTGAGGGAGTGCTGCACTGTCGGAGGGTCAGTACTGAGGGAGCGCCGCACTGTCGGAGGGTCAGTACTGAGGGAGCGCCGCACTTTCGGAGGGTCAGTACTGAGGGAGCGCCGCACTTTCGGAGGGTCAGTACTGAGGGAGTGCCGCACTTTCGGAGGGTCAGTACTGAGGGAGTGCCACACTGTCAGAGGGTCAGTACTGAGGGAGTGCCGCACTGTCAGAGGGTCAGTACTGAGGGAGTGCCGCACTGTCAGAGGGTCAGTACTGAGGGAGTGCAGCACTGTCAGAGGGACAGTGCTGAGGGGGTGCCGCACTGTCGGAGGGTCAGTACTGAGGGAGTGCCGCACTGCCTATGGTCAGTACTGAGGGAGTGCTGCACTGTCAGAGGGTCAGTACTGAGGGAGTGCTGCACTGTCAGATGGTCAGTACTGAGGGAGTGCTGCACTGGCAGAGGGTCAGTACTGAGGGAGTGCTGCACTGTCGGAGGGTCAGTACTGAGGGAGTGCCGCACTGTCTATTGTCAGTACTGAGGGAGTGCCGCACTGTCGGAGGGTCAGTACTGAGGGGGTGCCGCATTGTCAGAGGGTCAGTACTGAGGGAGTGCCGCACTGTCAGAGGGTCAGTACTGAGGGAGTGCCACACTGTCAGAGGGTCAGTACTGAGGGAGTGCCGCACTGTCAGAGGGTCAGTACTGAGGGAGTGCTGCACTGTCAGAGGGTCAGTACTGAAGGAGTGCCGCACTGTCGGAGGGTCAGTACTGAGGGAGTGCCGCACTGGCGGAGGGTCAGTACTGAGGGAGTGCCGCACTGTCGGAGGGTCAGTCCTGAGGGAGTGCTGCACTGTCGGAGGGTCAGTACCGAGGAAGTGCCGCACTGTCGGAGGGTCAGTACTGAGGGAGTGCCGCACTGTCAGAGGGTCAGTACTGAGGGACTGCAGCGCTGTCGGAGGGTCAGTACTGAGGGAGTGCCGCACTGTCGGAGGGTCAGTACTGAGGGAGTGCCGCACTGTCAGAGGGTCAGTGCTGAGGGGATGCCGCACTGTCTATGGTCAGTACAGAGGGAGTGCTGCACTGTCGGAGGGTCAGTACTGAGGGAGTGCCGCACTGTCAGGGGGTCAGTACTGAGGGAGTGCTGCACTGTCAGAGGGTCAGTACTGAGGGAGCGCCGCACTGTCGGAGGGTCAGTACTGAGGGAGCGCCGCACTTTCGGAGGGTCAGTACTGAGGGAGCGCCGCACTTTCGGAGGGTCAGTACTGAGGGAGTGCCGCACTTTCGGAGGGTCAGTACTGAGGGAGTGCCACACTGTCAGAGGGTCAGTACTGAGGGAGTGCCGCACTGTCAGAGGGTCAGTACTGAGGGAGTGCCGCACTGTCAGAGGGTCAGTACTGAGGGAGTGCAGCACTGTCAGAGGGACAGTGCTGAGGGGGTGCCGCACTGTCGGAGGGTCAGTACTGAGGGAGTGCCGCACTGCCTATGGTCAGTACTGAGGGAGTGCTGCACTGTCAGAGGGTCAGTACTGAGGGAGTGCTGCACTGTCAGATGGTCAGTACTGAGGGAGTGCTGCACTGGCAGAGGGTCAGTACTGAGGGAGTGCTGCACTGTCGGAGGGTCAGTACTGAGGGAGTGCCGCACTGTCTATGGTCAGTACTGAGGGAGTGCCGCACTGTCGGAGGGTCAGTACTGAGGGGGTGCCGCATTGTCAGAGGGTCAGTACTGAGGGAGTGCCGCACTGTCAGAGGGTCAGTACTGAGGGAGTGCCGCACTGTCAGAGGGTCAGTACTGAGGGAGTGCCGCACTGTCAGAGGGTCAGTACTGAGGGAGTGCCGCACTGTCGGAGGGTCAGTACTGAGGGAGTGCCGCACTGTCGGAGGGTCAGTACTGAGGGAGTGCCGCACTGTCGGAGGGTCAGTCCTGAGGGAGTGCTGCACTGTCGGAGGGTCAGTACCGAGGAAGTGCCGCACTGTCGGAGGGTCAGTACTGAGGGAGTGCCGCACTGTCAGAGGGTCAGTACTGAGGGACTGCAGCGCTGTCGGAGGGTCAGTACTGAGGGAGTGCCGCACTGTCGGAGGGTCAGTACTGAGGGAGTGCCGCACTGTCGGAGGGTCAGTACTGAGGGAGTGCCGCACTGTCAGAGGGTCAGTGCTGAGGGGATGCCGCACTGTCTATGGTCAGTACTGAGGGAGTGCTGCACTGTCGGAGGGTCAGTACTGAGGGAGTGCCGCACTGTCAGGGGGTCAGTACTGAGGGAGTGCTGCACTGTCAGAGGGTCAGTACTGAGGGAGTGCTGCACTGTCGGAGGGTCAGTACTGAGGGAGTGCCGCACTGTCGGAGGGTCAGTACTGAGGGAGTGCCGCACTGTCGGAGGGTCAGTACTGAGGGAGTGCTGCACTGTCGGAGGGTCAGTACCGAGGAAGTGCCGCACTGTTGGAGGGTCAGTACTGAGGGAGTGCCGCACTGTCAGAGGGTCAGTACTGAGGGACTGCAGCGCTGTCGGAGTGTCAGTACTGAGGGAGTGCCGCACTGTCGGAGGGTCAGTACTGAGGGAGTGCCGCACTGTCAGAGGGTCAGTACTGAGGGAGTGCTGCACTGTGGGAGGGTCAGTACTGAGGGAGTGCTGCACTGTCAGAGGGTCAGTACTGAGGGAGTGCTGCACTGTCGGAGGGTCAGTACTGAGGGAGTGCTGCACTGTCGGAGGGTCAGTACTGAGGGAGTGCCGCACTGTCAGAGGGTCAGTACTGAGGGAGTGCTGCACTGTCAGAGGGTCAGTACTGAGGGAGTGCTGCACTGTCAGAGGGTCAGTACTGAGGGGGTGCCGCACTGTCGGGGGGTCAGTACAGAGGGAGCGACGTACTTTTGGAGGGAAATTACTGCTGGGGGAGTTGGAATAAATGATTAAAACCAACCGTTTTTCTGTCTCACAGTCAATTTGAGGTTCTGCAGACAGGGGACAGAATGAGCACAGGACCTCGCTTTACTGAGGTAATCAAAGTAAGGTGCAAAATACCCGACGTAAAGCAATCGGTACTGGGCAGTTCGCCGACCAGCTAAAAACCAACTGTCCAATGGAAAACTGGTCTGGATTCAATCTTTCCTCCTAAATCAAACCCTTCAGCTCAGGGGCCAGCCTTGTGAACCTTCTCCCAACTGCTTCCAACGCAAGATTTTCCCTCCTTAAGTAAGACCAAAGCTGTACACCAGGTGCAATCTCACCAAAGCCTTGTTCAGCTGTAGCAAGACTTCCCTACTTTTATATTCCATCCCTCTTGCAGTAAAGGCCAAATGCTCTCCTTGTCTTTCTAATCACACGCTGCACCTGCAATGCTCACTTTTTTGAGTCATGTACAAGGACACCCAGATCCCTCTGTACTGCAACTTCTGAATGTTCTCTCTGCTTCAATAATATTCTACTTTTCTGTTCTTCCTATCTACCAAAGTAAACAGCCTCACATTTCCCCACCCGTTTAACCTCTCCCTTGGCAGACTCTCTGCCTTCCTCACAACTTGATTTCCTACCTGTCTTTGTATTATCTGCAAACTTGGCTACAATAGACCCAGTCCCTTCATCCAAGTCATTCATATCGATTGTAAATAGCTGACGCCCCAGCATTGACCCCTCTGGCATTCCACTGGTTACAGTTTGCCAGTATGAAAATAACCCATTTATCCTGAGGCTCTGTTTCCTGTCAGTTAGCCAATCCTCTCTCTTCCCCCCCCCACTCCCCTCACAACATCATGAGCTCTTATAAGCAGCACTTTTATCAAATGCCTTTTGGGAACCCAAACACACTAACTCTACTGCTTCTCATTTACCTCACCTGCCTGTTACATCTTCAAAGAACCCAGTAAGTTTGTCAGACTAGTTTTCCCTTTTCTCTAAACCATGGTGACTCTGCCTGATAGCATATTGATTTTCGATAGAGTGGTTCCGGATAGAATGCTCCCTCTTGAGGGGAGCAGCAGAACCAGAGGCCGTCCGTGCGAGAGAGTTACCAAGAAATCCGATGGGGAATTCAGGAGAAATCTCTTCACCTGAGGAATGGTGAGGGTGTGGAACTCGCTACCACAGGGAACAGTCTACTTTCCCCTTAGATGTATCTATACAAGTTTATGAGGGAGAAGGGAATGGAGGGTTACGGTGGTAGATTTAGATGAGGAAAGATGGGAGAAGGCTCGAGTGAAGCGTAAACGTCGGCATGGACTGTTTGGGCTGAATGGCCTGTTTCTGTGCCAGGTTTCCGATGTAAGTGTCCTGCTGCTACACCACTTCCTTAATAATGGATTCCAGCATTTTCCAGCAAAGGCAGATGTAAGGCTTAACTTGCCTGTTGCCTCCTGCTCTCTGTCTCCCTTCTTGCTTGAGCAGAGACATGTTCTGTGCAGTTTTCCAGTTTGTTGTGATTGGTCCAGAATCTCGGGAGTTTTGGAAGATGACAACCAGTGCATCCACTGTCTCCGCAGCCAGTTCTTTTCAGAGCCTCGGATGAAGGTCATCAGGTCCAGGGGACTTGTGTCAGCCTTGCCCTTGGGTTTCCCAGTATTTTTCTCTAATGACTGTGATTGTTCAAAGTTCCTCCCTCCCTTTTGCACCTTGATTTTCCACTTTCCTGGGATTTTTTTTGTGTCTCCCACGGTAAAAATACTTGCAAAATATTTGTTCAGAGGCTCCACTCTTTCCTTATTTCCCATTATTCATTCTCCACTCTCACTCTCTAAGGGACCAACACTTACTTACATTTTATATACTCATAGAAGCTCTTAATATTAAAAAAAAAATTATTTCTTGCTTGTTTTCTCTCATATTTTCATTTCCCCCTCTTTATTTTTTTTGGTCACCCATTTCCAGTTTCTAAACTTTTCTGGCCCGCCACTAATCTCCACAACAATGTACGTCTTTGCTTTCAATTTCATATCATTCTTCACCTCCTTTGTCACAGAATGTTCAGCTTTCTCATAGTCTTTTTCTTTCCGCAATAGAGGAGTTGAGAATAATGAAATATCTCCTGAAATGTCTGCCGGTGTGTATCTCCTGTCCTTTCCTTTATTTTCCCGGTCCCCATTTGCTAACTCCTCCTTCGTCCCTTTGCAATTGCCTTTATCCGAGAGACTAGTTTCAGCCCAAGGCTTTCGAACCCACAAACTGAACGGAAAAATCCACCATGTTATGATCACTCTTCCCTACAGGATTCTCTACAATACGATCATCGGAGAATCCCGTCTCATTGCAGCATTAAAAGGCGCCCGAGCAAATCACACGGGCTTGCTGGGGGGTGGGGGCACGGAGCTGGGGGCTGGGGATGGGGGGGGGGGGTCATCGACATCTGGAAGGTTCCCTGGTCACAACAATAACACCAACAATTGGCATTGATAATCTTTTAAACGAAAACCAAATCAACAAAATTGGGATAAATCAGGCACAGTCCCTAATTCAGGTCAGCTGCAAAAACAAGAACAAAGTTTAAAGGAAACTGACAAACTTTAAATCAAAATGTGATTAAAGGGGTCAACAAAACACCCCAGTCCCCGCGGTGCCCACCGAGCACGGAAGGCCTAACAATTGGCATTGATGCTGTAGTGAGAAAAGAGGGAGGTGCCCCAAAAGGTGAATCTTATTGAAGTCACAACGACCTTTCCCTCCTCCCTGGCTCCTGCCTGAACTCATGGACGGTGGTGGTGGTGGGGGTGGGGGGTTGTCCCTTTAAATGGGGTTGGCCTACGCCTTTAAGAGCTGCGAATTAAGGTCGGCCGACCGGCCCTTTAAGGGGACTTTGCCTTTAAGAGGCGCCACTTCCGCTGCGGATCCGCGGCCAAGATGGCGGATCTGCTCAGCTCAATCCTGAGCTCCATGGAGAAGCCGCCGACTGTCGGCGATCAGGAGACCCGCCGCAAGGCCCGAGGTAACCGGCCTGGCCCCGCTGCTTCCCCCCCCCCACCCGCCCCTGTGTCCAGGCCCAGTCCCAGTACCCCGCCCCTCCCCCCCCTCCCCCTCCCCTCCCCACCCCCCGCGATTCTCCTGCCGCCGCCACCGACCTGAGGAGCTGCTCGGGCCGCCTCCCGCTCCGCCTCCTGATTGGCCCGGCCGGGAGGGGCGGGACTACGCACCGCACTGTGATTGGGTGCCAGCGCTGCCTGTCTAGCGAGCCCGTGGCGCTGACTGGCTAGGGTGGCCGTCAACCTCCCCGTAGGGCGGTGCGGCCGATGCCCGATTGGCTGCTCGCGATGTCCAAGCAACGCGAAGAGCCAATGGGCCGCGGCCGGACGCGGATTTGCGCCTCCTGAGGCCATCGGTGGGATTGCTGCACTGGGAGTAACGGGGAAGGGGGATATTGGGGGGTTGAATGGGGAGTGGGGGGGTGGGGGGTTGGATGTGGCGGGGGAGGGATGGGGGGTTGGATGTGGCGGGGGAGGGATGGGGGGGTGGAATTGGGGGGAGGGATGGGGGGAGGGGTGGGGGGGGTTGGATGGGGGGAGGGGTTGGGGGGAGGGGTGGGGGGAGGGGTGGGGGGGGTTGGATGGGGGGGAGGGGTGGGGGGGTTGGATGGGGGGAGGGGTGGGGGGTTGGATGGGGGGAGGAGTGGGGGGTATGGGAGGTGTTGGATGGGGTGGGCGGATATGGGGGGTGTTGGGCGAATATGGGGGGTTGGATGGGGAGGGATATCAAGGGGTGATCGGGGTGGATATGGGGTTGGATGGGGGAAGATAGGGGGTTTGGGGGATATGGTGGGGGAATGGGGGATGGAGATAGGGAGGATGATGGGGGATGGGGAGGGTGAGGTGGGAGGGGAGGAGGATGGGGAGGGAGGAGGGATCGAGGGGGGAATGGGGGAGGGATCGAGGGGGAAGGGGGGGGGAGGGATCGGGGGGGGATGGGGGGAGAGAGAGGGAGGGGGAATGGGGAGGGGGAGGGGATGGGAGGGAGGGGCAATGGTCAGAGGGAGGGAGGGGGCTGAATTGTGTGGAGGGGGCTGGGGGGGGGGAGGGGGCTGATTTGTGTGGAGGGGGCTGATTTGGGGGGGAGGGGGGGAATTGTGTGGATGGGGGGAGGGGGGGAGGGGGAGGGGGCTGAATTGTGGGGAGGGGGTGAATTGTGGGGAGGGGGTGAATTGTGGGGAGGGGGCTGAATTGGGGGAGGGGCTGAATTGTGTGGAGGGGAAATCGGGGAGGGGAGTAGGGTGAGGGTTTGGGTTTGTGAGGTAGGGGTGGGAAGGGGGTTATGGGTGTGTGAGTGGGATTGTGGGGAGGGGATGGGGTTTTGGGGCTTGGTGTGGAGGGGGGAAGCAAGATTTCGGGGCATGGGAGTTGGGTCGGAGGGGGAATTGGGGGCAGAATGAGGGTGTAGGGGATTTGGCTAGGGAATCTGGTGGGGGAATGTGGTCTAAAGGAATCCACTGGAGTGGGGGAATTAATATTACAGCCAGCCTCCCACTTCACATCCTTTGTAAACCTCTGGGCAAAACTCTGCTCCCTCCTCTGTCTCACACCAAGTCCCATTCAGCCCTCACCTTGCCAACCTCCCCCTCCCCCTCACCTTGCCAACCACCACCCCACCCTCTCCTCCCCTCGCCCGCCCGCCCCTCGCCCTCCCCTCGCCCTCCTCACCCTGCGTTTCAATTTTTAAATCTCATTATCGTTTTCAAATCCCTCCATCGGCCTCTCCCCTCCCTATCTCTATGATCCTCCAGCCCCTACAACCCTCCCTATCTCTACGATCCTCCAGCCCCTACAATCCTCCCTATCTCTACGATCCTCCAGCCCCTACAACCCTCCCTATCTCTACGATCCTCCAGCCCTCCCTATCTCTGTAGCCTCCTCCAGCCCCTACAACCCTCCCTATCTGTACGATCCTCCAGCCCCTACAACCCTCCCTATCTCTACAATCCTCCAGCCCCGATCTCTGCGCTCCTCCAATTCTGGCCTCTTGACCATCCCCCGATTCTCATCGCTCCACCATTGGCGGCCGGGCCTTCAGCTGCCTGGGGGTCCTAAGCTGTGGAATTCCCTCCCTAAACTTCTCCGTCTCTCCCTCTCCTCCTCGAAGATACTCCGTAGAAACTTGTCTCTTCGACCCAGCTTTTGGGCACCTGTCCCATACCTCCTTGTGTCGTCCAACATTAAATTTTGTCTGACAACCATAGAACCAGAGCAAAGTTACAGTACAGAAGGAGGCCATTCAGCCCATCTTGTCCATGCCTGCCCGAGGACACCCAGGTGCCCTTTCTAATCCCTGCAGTTTACAGCACTTAAGGTGCAGATCCAGGTACTTTTTAAAAGAGTTTAAAGTTTCTGCCTCTACCACCAACTTGGGCAGTGAATTCCAGACACTCACTACCCTCTGCGTAAACAAAGTTCTGATGAAGCGTCTTTGGGAAGTTTGCCAAGGTTAAAGAAGCTATATAAATTAAATAGTTGCTGAGCTGTCGCTGAAATGTGTTTGGAAGGTTTATAACCCTCTCCTGTGCTGAAGGCTGTGGGTATATCAGGCACTGTGACTGCACCCTCTGGGAATGTTGAACTATACTCTCGGCTCCAACCCTTGTGCCGCTCCACTACCGCCTCCCATCCCACTGCTCAGGTTACACCTTGTCCTGGAGTTTGCAGTTGTTAAACACAACCGCTTCTTTATTTTGTACCTTCCCCAGAGCAAGCGGCTAGATTGAAAAAGATGCAGGAGGAAGACAAGAAACAGAAAGCAGAATTCAGGAAGCGGGTAAGAAACATACAGGACTGTGGAATGTCCTCCACACACTCCCAGGACAGGTACAGCACGGGGTTAGATACAGAGTCAAGCTCCCTCTACACTGTCCCCATCAAACACTCCCAGGACAGGTACAGCACGGGGTTAGATACAGAGTCAAGCTCCCTCTACACTGTCCCCATCAAACACTCCCAGGACAGGTACAGCACGGGGTTAGATACAGAGTCAAGCTCCCTCTACACTGTCCCCATCAAACACTCCCAGGACAGGTACAGCACGGGGTTAGATACAGAGTAAAGCTCCCTCTACACTGTCCCCATCAAACACTCCCAGGACAGGTACAGCACGGGGTTAGATACAGAGTAAAGCTCCCTCTACATGTCCCCATCAAACGCTCCCAGGACAGGTACAGCACGGGGTTAGATACAGAGTAAAGCTCCCTCTACACTGTCCCCATCAAACACTCCCAGGACAGGTACAGCACGGGGTTAGATACAGAGTAAAGCTCCCTCTACACTGTCCCCATCAAACACTCCCAGGACAGGTTCAGCACGGGGTTAGATACAGAGTAAAGCTCCCTCTACACTGTCCCCATCAAACACTCCCAGGACAGGTACAGCACGGGGTTAGATACAGAGTAAAGCTCCCTCTACATTGTTCCCATCAAACACTCCCAGGACAGGTACAGCACGGAGTTACATACAGAGTAAAACTCCCTCTACACTGTCCCCATCAAACACTGAGGAATCTAGACCGGAGGCGATTGTTTGAGGGCAAATCAACAACTGACATGTGGGGGGCTTTCAAACGTCAGTTGATGAGAATTCAGGACCGGCACGTTCCTGCCAGGATGAAGGATAAGCATTGCAAGTTTCAGGAACCTTGGATAATGACGGATATTGTGGGATTAGTCCAAAAGAAAAGGGAAGCATTCGTAAGGGCTAGAAGGCTGGGAACAGATGAAGCCCGTGGAGCATATAAAAAAGTAGGAAGAAACTTAAACAAGGAGTCAGGAGGGCTAAAAGGGGTCATGAAAAGTCACTGGCAACCAGGATTAAGGAGAATCCCAAGGCTTTTTATACATATGTAAAAAGCAAGAGGGTAGCCAGGGAAAGGGTAGGCCCACTCAGGGACAGAGGTGGGAATCTGTGTGTGGAGCCAGAAGAAATGGGAGAGATACTAAATGAATACTTCTCATCGGTATTCACCAAAGTGAAGGACTTAGCGGTCGATTTGTCTAGAGAAGCGTGTGTAGACAGCCTGGGTCATGTTGAGAACAAAAAAAGAGGAGGTGTTAGGCATCTTGAAGAATATTAAGGTGGATAAGTCCCCAGGGCCAGATGGGATCTACCCCAGAGTACTGAGGGAGGCAAGGGAGGAGATTGCTGGGGCCTTGACAGAAATCTTTGTATCCTCACTGGCTACGGGGTGAGGTCCCAGAGGACTGGAGAATGGCCAATGTTGTTCCATTGTTTAAGAAGGGGAGCAGAAAATTACAAGCCGGTGAGCCTTACGTCAGTGGTAGGGAAATTATTGGAGAAGATTCTTTGTGACAGGATTTCCTACCATTTGGAAACAAATGGGCGTATTAGTGAGAGGCAGCATGGTTTTGTGAAGGGGAGGTCGTGTCTCACTAATTTGATCGAGTTTCAAGGAAGTGACAAAGATGATCGACGATGGAAGGGCAGTGGATGTTATATACATGGATTTCAGTAAGGCCTTTGACAAGGTCCCTCATGGCAGACTGGTACAGAAGGTAAAGTCGCACGGGATCAGAGGTGAGCTGGCAGGATGGATACAGAATTTGTTTGGTCATAGAAGACAGAGGGTGGCAGTGGAAGGGTGTTTTTCTGAATGGACAGCTGTGACCAGTGGAGTTCCGCAGGGATCAGTGCTGGGTCGTTTGCTGTTTGTAGTATACATAAATGATTTGGAGGAAAATGTAACTGGGCTAATTAGTAAGTTTGCAGACGACACTAAGGTTGGAGGAGTTGCAGACAGTGAAGAGGATTGCCAAAGGATACAATGGGATATAGATCAGTTGGAGACTTGGGCAGAGAAATGGCAGATGGAGTTTAGTCTGGACAAATGTGAGGTTATGCATTTTAGAAGGTCTAATACAGGCAGGAATTATACAGTAACTGGCAGAACGCTTGAGTGCATCGACGGGCAGAGGGATCTGGGTGTACAGGTCCACAGATCACTGAAAGTGGCAACGCAGGTGAATAAGGTAGTCAGGAAGGCATATGGCATGCTTGCCTTCATTGGCAGGAGTATTGAGTATAAAAGCTGGGAAGTCATGCTGCAGCTGTATAGAACCTTGGTTAGGCCACACTTGGAATATTGTGTGCAATTCTGGTCACCACACTACCAGAAGGATATGGAGGCGTTGGAGAGGGTACAGAGGAGGTTTACCAGGATGCTGCCTGGGCTGGAGGTTATTGGTATGAGAAGAGTTTGGAGAAACTTGGGTTGTTCTCAATAGAGTGACAGAGTTTGAGGGCCGACTTGATAGAAGTTTACAAAATTATGAGTGGCATGGACAGAGTAGATAGTCAGAAGCTTTTTCCCAGGGTGGAAGAGTCAATTACTAGGGGACATAGATTTAAGGTGAGAGGAGAAACCTATAGAGGAGATGTGCGGGGTATGTTTTTTATGCAGAGGGTAGTGCGTGTCTGGAATTCGCTGCCAGAGGAGGTGGTGTTAGCAGGTACGATAGTGGTGTTTAAGAGGCAGCTGGACAAATACATGAATAGGATGGGAATAGAGGGATATGGACACAGGAAGTGCAAAATGTTTTAGTTGATGGGCAATATGATCGGCGCAGGCTTGGAGGGCTGAAGGGCCTGTTCCTGTGCTGTACTTTTCCACTCTTTTCACTCCCAGGACAGGTACAGCACGGGGTTAGATACAGAGTAAAGCTCCCTCTACACTGTCCCCATCAAACATTCCCAGGACAGGTACAGCACGGGGTTAGATACAGAGTAAAGCTCCCTCTACACTGTCCCCATCAAACACTCCCAGGACAGGTACAGCACGGGGTTAGATACAGAGTAAAGCTCCATCTACACTGTCCCCATCAAACACTCCCAGGACAGGTACAACACGGGATGAGATACAGAGTAAAGATTCCTCTACACTGTCCCCATCAAACACTCCCAGGACAGGTACAGCATGGGTTAGATACAGAATAAAGCTCCCTCTACACCTTCCCCATCAAACACTCCCAAGACAGGTACAGCACGGGGTTAGATACAGAGTAAAGCTCCCTCTACACTGTCCCCATCAAACACTCCCAGGACAGGTACAACACGGGGTTGGATGAAGAGTAAAGCTCCCTCTACACGGTCCCATTCAAACGCTCCCGGGACAGGTACTGCACAGGGTTAGATACAGAGTAAAGCTCCCTCTCCACTGGCCCAATCAAACACTCCCAGGATAGGTAGAGCACGGGGTTCGATACAGAGTAAAGCTCCCTCTACACTGTCCCCATCAAGCACTCCCATGACAGTTGCAGCACGGGGATTAGATACAGGGTAAAGCTCCCTCTACACTGTCCCCATCAAACATTCCCCGGACAGGTACAGCAAGGCGTTAGATACAGAGTAAAGCTCCCTCTACACCGTCCCCATCAAACTCTCCCAGGACAGGTACAACACGGGGTTACATACAGAGTAAAGCTCCCTCCACACCGTCCCCATCAAACACTCCCAGAACAGATGCAGGACGTGGTTCGATACAGAGTAAAGCTCCCTCTACACTGTCCCCATCAAACACTCACAGTACAGGTAAGGACAGTGTTAGATACAGAGTAAAGCTCCCTCTACACCATCCCCATCAAACACTCCCAGGACAGGTACAGCATGGGGTTAGATACAGTGTAAAGCTCCCTGTACCCCGTCCCCATCAAATACTCCCAGGACCGGTACAGCACACAATTAGATACAGAGTAAAGCTCCCTCTACACTGTCCCAATCAAACACTCCCAGGACAGGTACTGCACAGGGTTAGATACAGAGTAAAGCTCCCAATCCACTGGCCCCATCAAACACTCCCAGGACAGGTAGAGCACGGGGTTAGATACAGAGTAAAGCTCCCTCTACACTGTCCCCATCAAACACTCCCTGAACTGTTGCAGCACGTTGATTAGATACAGAGTAAAGCTCCCTCTACACCGTCCCCATCAAACACTCCCAGGACAGGGACAACACGGGGTTACATACAGAGTAAAGCTCCCTCCACACTGTCCCCATCAAACACTCCCAGAACAGGTGCAGCATGGGGATTAGATATATGGTAAAGCTCCCTCTACACTGTCCCCAACAAACACTCCCAGGACAGGTACAGCAACGGGTTAGATACAGATTAAAGCTCCCTCTACACCGTCCCCATCAAACACTCCCAGGACAGGTACAACATGGAGTTAGATACAGAGTAAAGCTGTCTCTACACTGTTCCCATCAAACACTCCCAGAACAGATGCAGGACGTGGTTCGATACAGAGTAAAGCTGTCTCTACACCGTCCCCATCAAACACTCCCAGGACAGGTACAGCGCGGGTTTAGACACACAGTAAAGCTCCCTCCATACTGTTCCCATCAAACACTCCCAGGGCAGGTACAGCATGGGTTAGATACAGAATAAAGCTCCCTCTACACCGTCCCCATCAAACACACCCAGGACAGCTACAACACGGGATTAGATACCGAGTAAGGCTCCCTCTACACCGTCCCCATGAAACACTCCCAGGACAGGTACAACACGGGGATGGATAAAGAGTAAAGCTCCCTCTACACCGTCCCCATGAAACACTCCCAGAACAGATACAGGATGTGGTTAGATTCAGAGTAAAGATCCCTCTACACTGTCCCCTTCAAACACTCCCAGAACAAGTGCAGCATGGGGATTAGATACAGACTAAAGCTCCCTCTACACAGTCCCAATCAAACACTCCCAGGACAGGTACTGCACAGGGTTAGATACAGAGTAAAACTCCCTCTCCACTTGCCCCATCAAACACTCCCAGGATAGGTAGAGTACGGAGTTAGATACAGACTAAAGCTCCCTCTACACTGTCCCCATCAAGCACTCCCAGGACAGTTGCAGCAAGGAGTTAGATACAGAGTAAAGCTCCCTCTACACCGTCCCCATCAAACACTCCCAGAACAGATACAGGACGTGGTTCGATACAGAGTAAAGCTCCCTCTACACTGTCCCCATCAAACACTCCCAGGACAGGTGCAGCACAGGGTTAGATACAGAGTAAAGCTCCCTCTACACCGTCCCCATCAAACACTCCCAGGACAGGTACAGCACGGGTTAGATACAGAGTAAAGCTCCCTCTACACCGTCCCCATCAAACACTCCCAGGACAGTTACAGCACGGAGTTAGATACAGATTAAAGCTCCCTCCACACTGTTCCCATCAAACACTCCCAGGACAGGTACAGCACGGGGTTAGATACAGTGTAAAGCTCCCTGTACCCCGTCCCCATCAAACACTCCCCGGACCGGTACAGCCCACAATTAGATACAGTGTAAAGCTCCCTCTACACCGTCCCCATCAAACACTCCCAGGTCAGGTACAGCACGGGATTAGATACAGATTAAAGCTCCCTCTACACTGTTCTCATCAAACACTCCCAGGTCAGGTACAGCACGGGGTTAGATACAGATTAAAGCTCCCTCCACACTGTTCCCATCAAACATTCCCAGGACAGGTAAAGCACGGGGTTAGATACAGAGTAAAGCTCCCTCTACACTGTCCCCATCAAACCCTCCCAGGACAGGTACAGCACGGGGTTAGATACAGAGTAAATCTCCCTCTACACCGTCCCCATCAAACACTCCCAGGACAGGTACAGCACGGGGTTAGATACAGAGTAAAGCTCCCTCTACACTGTCCCCATCAAACACTCCCAGGACAGGTACAGCACGGGGTTAGATACAGAGTAAAGCTCCCTCTACACTGTCCCCATCAAACAGTCCCAGGACAGGTAGAGCACGCGGTTAGATACAGAGTAAAGCTCCCTCTACACTGTCCCCATCAAACACTTGCCGGACAGGTACAGCAAGGCGTTAGATACAGAGTAAAGCTCCCTCTACACCGTCCCCATCAAAAACTCCCAGGACAGTGACAACACGGGGTTACATACAGAGTAAAGCTCCCTCTAAACTGTCCCCATCAAACACTCCCAGAAAAGGTGCAGCATGGGGATTAGATATATGGCAAAGCTCCCTCTACACTGTGCCCATCAAACACTCCCAGGACAGGTACAACAACGGGTTAGATACTGATTAAAGCTTCCTCTACACCATCCCCATCAAACGCTCCCAGGTCAGGTGCAGCACTGGGTTAGATACAGAGTAAAGCTCTCTCTACACTGTCCCCATCAAACACTCCCAGGACAGGTGCAGCACTGGGTTAGATACAGAGTAAAGCTCCCTCCACACTGTTCCCATCAAACACTCCCAGGACAGGTACAGCACGGGTTAGATACAGATGTAAAGTTCCCTCTACACTGTCCCCATCAAACACTCCCAGGACAGGTACAGCACGGGGTTAGATACAGAGTAAAGCTCCCTCTACACTGTCCCCATCAAACACTCCCAGGACAGGTAGAGCACGCGGTTAGATACAGAGTAAAGCTCCCTCTACACTGTCCCCATCAAACACTTGCCGGACAGGTACAGCAAGGCGTTAGATACAGAGTAAAGCTCCCTCTACACCGTCCCCATCAAAAACTCCCAGGACAGTGACAACACGGGGTTACATACAGAGTAAAGCTCCCTCTAAACTGTCCCCATCAAACACTCCCAGAAAAGGTGCAGCATGGGGATTAGATATATGGCAAAGCTCCCTCTACACTGTGCCCATCAAACACTCCCAGGACAGGTACAACAACGGGTTAGATACTGATTAAAGCTTCCTCTACACCATCCCCATCAAACGCTCCCAGGTCAGGTGCAGCACTGGGTTAGATACAGAGTAAAGCTCTCTCTACACTGTCCCCATCAAACACTCCCAGGACAGGTGCAGCACTGGGTTAGATACAGAGTAAAGCTCCCTCCACACTGTTCCCATCAAACACTCCCAGGACAGGTACAGCACGGGTTAGATACAGATGTAAAGTTCCCTCTACACTGTCCCCATCAAACACTCCCAGGACAGGTAAGGACAGGGTTAGATACAGAGTAAAGCTCCCTCTACACCGTCCCCATCGAACACTCCCAGGACAGGTACAGCACGGAGTCAATTACTAGGGGACATCGATTTAAGGTGCGAAGAGAAAACTATAGAGGAGATGTGCGGGGTATGTTTTTTACACAGAGGGTAGTGCGTGTCTGGAATTCGGTGCCAGTGGAGGTGGTGTTAGCAGGTACGATAGTGGTGTTTAAGAGGCAGCTGGACAAATACATGAATAGGATGGGAATAGAGGGATACGGACTCCGGAAGTGCCAAAGGTTTAGTTGACGGGCAATATGATCGGCACAGGCTTGGAGGGCCGAAGGGCCTGTTCCTGTGCTGTAATTTTCTTTTCACTCCCAGGACAGGTACAGCACGGGGTTAGATACAGAGTAAAGCTCCCTCTACACTGTCCCCATCAAACACTCCCAGGACAGGTACAGCACGGGGTTAGATACAGAGTAAAGCTCCCTCTACACTGTCCCCATCAAACACTCCCAGGCCAGGTACAGCACGGGATTAGATACAGATTAAAGCTCCCTCTACACTGTTCTCATCAAACACTCCCAGGTCAGGTACAACACGGGGTTAGATACAGAGTAAAGCTCCCTCTACACTGTCCCCATCAAACACTCCCAGGACAGGTACAGCACGGGGTTAGATACAGAGTAAAGCTCCCTCTACAATGTCCCAATCAAACACTCCCAGGACAGGTTCTGCATATGGTTAGATACAGAGTAAAGCTCCCTCTCCACTGGCCCCATCAAACACTCCTAGTACAGATGCAGGACGTGGTTCGATACAGAGTAAAGCTCCCTCTACACCGTCCCCTTCAAACACTCCCAGGACAGGTACAGCACGGGTTTAGATACAGAATAAAGCTCCCTCCACACTGTTCCCATCAAACACTCCCAGTGCTGGTACAGCACAGGTTAGATACAGATGTAAAGCTCCCTCTACACCTTCCCCATCAAACACTCCCAGGACAGGTACAGCACGGGGTTAGATACAGAGTAAAGCTCCATCTGCACTGTCCCCATCAAACACTCCCAGAACAGATACAGGACGTGGTTAGATACAGAGTAAAGCTCCCTCTACACTGTCCCCATCAAACACTCCCAGAACAGATACAGGACGTGGTTAGATACAGAGTAAAGCTCCCTCTACCCCGTCCCCATCAAACACTCCCAGGACAGGTACAACACGGAGTCAATTACTAGGGGACATCGATTTAAGGTGCGAGGAGAAATTTATAGAGGAGATGTGCGGGGTAAGTTTTTTAGACGGTGGGTAGTGCGTGTCTGGAATTCGCTGCCAGAGGAGGTGGTGTTAGCATGTACGATAGTGGTGTTTCAGAGGCAAAACAAAAACAGAATTACCTGGAAAAACTCAGCAGGTCTGGCAGCATCGGCGGAGAAGAAAAGAGTTGACGTTTCGAGTCCTCATGACCCTTCGACAGAACTTGATTTCGAGTCCAAGAAAGAGTTGAAATATAAGCTGGTTTAAGGTGTGTGTGTGGGGGGGCGGAGAGATAGAGAGAGAGAGAGGTGGTTGTGTGGACAAACAAGCAGTGATAGAAGCAGATCATCAAAAGATGTCAGCGACAATGGTACAAAAGAACACATAGGTGTTAAAGTTAAAGTTGGTGATATTATCTAAACGAATGTGCTAATTAAGAATGGATGGTAGGGCACTCAAGGTACAGCTCTAGTGGGGGTGGGGAGAGCATAAAAGATTTTAAAATATTTAAAAATAATGGAAATAGGTGGGAAAAGAAAAATCTATATAATTTATAGGGAAAAAAAAGGGAAAAAGGTGGAAACAGAAAGGGGGTGGGGATGGGGGAGGGAGCTCACGACCTAAAGTTGTTGAATTCAATATTCAGTCCGGAAGGCTGTAAGGTGCCTAGTCGGAAGATGAGGTGTAGTTCCTCCAGTTTGCATTGGGCTTCACTGGAACAATGCAGCAAGCCAAGGACAGACATGTGGGCAAGAGAGCAGGGTGGAGTGTTAAAATGGCAAGCGACAGGGAGGTTTGGATCATTCTTGCGGACAGACCGCAGGTGTTCTGCAAAGCGGTCGCCCAGTTTACGTTTGGTCTCTCCAATGTAGAGGAGACCACATTGGGAGCACCGAATGCAGTAGACTAAGTTGGGGGAAATGCAAGTGAAATGCTGCTTCACTTGAAAGGAGTGTTTGGGCCCTTGGACGGTGAGGAGAGAGGAAGTGAAGGGGCAGGTGTTACATCTTTTGCGTGGGCATGGGGTGGTGCCATAGGAGGGGGTTGAGGAGTAGGGGTGATGGAGGAGTGGACCAGGGTGTCCCGGAGGAACAACACCTCATCTTCCGACTAGGCACCTTACAGCCTTCCGGTCTGAATATTGAATTCAACCACTTTAGGTCGTGAGCTCCCTCCCCCATCCCCACCCCCTTTCTGTTTCCCCCTTTTTCCCTTTTTTTCCCTATAAATTTTATAGATTTTTCTTTTCCCACCTATTTCCATTATTTTTAAATATTTTAAAATCTTTTATGCTTCCCCCACCCCCACTAGAGCTGTACCTTGAGTGCCCTACCATCCATTCTTAATTAGCACATTCGTTTAGATAATATCACCAACTTTAAGTTTAACACCTATGTCTTCTTTTGTACCATTGTCGCTGACATCTTTTGATGATCTGCTTCTATCACTCTTTCTCCAAATAAAAGGTGTGGCTATGGGTACCCGCATGGGCCCCAGCTATGCCTGTCTCTTTATGGGGTATGTGGAACATTCCTTGTTGCAGTCCTACTCCGGTCCCCTTCCACAACTTTTTCTCCGGTACATCGATGATTACTTCGGTGCCGCTTCATGCTCTCGTCGGGACTTGGAAAAATTTATTAATTTTGCTTCCAATCTCCACCCCTCCATCATTTTCACGTGGTCCATCTCTGACACTTCCCTTCCCTTCCTTGACCTCTCTGTCTCAATCTCTGGTGATAAACTGTCCACCAATATCCATTACAAACCCACCGACTCCCACAGCTACCTCGACTACAGCTCCTCACACCCTGCTTCCTGTAAGGACTCCATCCCATTCTCCCAGTTCCTTCGCCTTCGTCGCATCTGTTCCGATGATGCTACCTTCAAAAACGGTTCCTCTGACATGTCCTCCTTCTTCCTTAACCGAGGTTTTCCACCCACAGTCGTTGACAGGGCCCTCAACCGTGTCCGGCCCATCTCCCGCGCATCCGCCCTCACGCCTTCTCCTCCCTCCCAGAAACATGATAGGGTCCCCCTTGTCCTCACTTATCACCCCACCAGCCTCCGCATTCAAAGGATCATCCTCCGCCATTTCCGCCAACTCCAGCATGATGCCACCACCAAACACATCTTCCCTTCACCCCCCTTATCGGCATTCCGTAGGGATCGCTCCCTCCGGGACACCCTGGTCCACTCCTCCATCACCCCCTACTCCTCAACCCCCTCCTATGGCACCACCCCATGCCCACGCAAAAGATGCAACACCTGCCCCTTCACTTCCTCTCTCCTCACCATCCAAGGCCCCAAACACTCCTTTCAGGTGAAGCAGAATTTCACTTGCATTTGCCCCAACTTAGTCTACTGCATTCGTTGCTCCCAATGTGGTCTCCTCTACATTGGAGAGACCAAACGTAAACTGGGCGACCGCTTTGTAGAACACCTGCGGTCTGTCCGCAAGAATGACCCAAACCTCCCTGTCGCTTGCCATTTTAAACACTCCACCCTGCTCTCTTGCCCACATGTCTGTCCTTGGCTTGCTGCATTGTTCCAGTGAAGCCCAACGCAAACTGGAGGAACAACACCTCATCTTCCGACTAGGCACCTTACAGCCTTCCGGTCTGAATATTGAATTCAATAACTTTAGGTCGTGAGCTCCCTCCCCCATCCCCACCCCCTTTCTGTTTCCCCCTTTTTCCCCTTTTTTTTCCCTATAAATTTTATAGATTTTTCTTTTCCCACCTATTTCCATTATTTTTAAATATTTTAAAATCTTTTATGCTCCCCCCACCCCCACTAGAGCTGTACCTTGAGTGCCCTACCATCCATTCTTAATTAGCACATTCGTTTAGATAATATCACCAACTTTAACTTTAACACCTATGTGTTCTTTTGTACCATTGTCACTGACATCTTTTGATGATCTGCTTCTATCACTGCTTGTTTGTCTACACAACCACCTCTCTCTCTCTCTATCTCTCCGCCACCCACACACACACCTTAAATCAGCTTATATTTCAACTCTTTCTTGGACTCGAAATCAAGTTCTGTCGAAGGGTCATGAGGACTCGAAACGTCAACTCTTTTCTTCTCCGCCGATGCTGCCAGACCTGCTGAGTTTTTCCAGGTAATTCTGTTTTTGTTTTGAATTTCCAGCATCCGCAGTTTTGTTTTGTTTTTATCTCTGTGTTTAAGAGGCAGCTGGACAAATACATGAATAGGATGGGAATAGAGGGATACGGACTCCGGAAGTGCCAAAGGTTTAGTTGACGGGCAATATGATCGGCACAGGCTTGGAGGGCCGAAGGGCCTGTTCCTGTGCTGTAATTTTCTTTTCACTCCCAGGACAGGTACAGCACGGGGTTAGATAGAGAGTAAAGCTCCCGATATACTGTCCCCATCAAACACTCCCAGGACAGGTACAGCACGGGATTAGATACAGAGTAAAGCTCCCTCTACACTGTCCCCATCAAACACTCCCAGGACAGGTACAGGACGTGGTTAGATACAGAGTAAAGCTCCCTCTACACTGTCCCCATCAAACACTCCCAGGACAGGTACAGCACAGGGTTAGATACAGAGTAAACCTTCCTCTACCCCATCCCTAACAAACACTCCCAGGACAGGTACAGCATGGGGTTAGATACAGAGTAAACCTCCCTCTACACTGTCCCCATCAAACACTCCCAGAACAGGTGCAGCACGGGGATTAGATATAGGGTAAAGCTCCCTCTACACCGTCCCCATCAAACACTCCCAGGTCAGGTACAGCACGGGATTAGATACAGAGTAAAGCTCCCTGTACACTGTCCCCATCAAACACTCCCAGGACAGGTACAGCACGGCGTTAGATACAGAGTAAAGCTCCCGATATACTGTCCCCATCAAACACTCCCAGGACAGGTACAGCATGGGGTTAGATACTGATTAAAGCTCCCTCTACACTGTCCCCATCAAACATTCCCAGGACAGGTACAGTACGGGGTTAGATACAGGTTAAAGGTCCCTCCACACTGTTCCCATCAAACACTCCCAGGCTCGGTACAGAGTAAAGCTCCCTCTACACCGTCCCCATCAAACACTCCCAGGATCGGTACAGAGTAAAGATCCCTCTACACCGTCCCCTTCAAACACTCCCAGGTCAGGTACAGCACGGGATTAGATACAGAGTAAAGCTCCCTCTACACTGTTCCCATCAAACACTCCCAGGACAGGTACAGCACGGTGTTAGATACAGAGTAAAGCTCCCTCTACACAGTCCCCATCAGACACTCCCAGGACTGGTACAGCACAGGGTTAGATTCAGAGCAAAGCTCCCTCCACACTGTTCCCATCAAACACTCCCAGGACAGGTACAGCATTGGGTTAGATACAGAGTAAAGCTCCCTCTACCCTGTCCCCATCAAACACTCCCAGGACAGGCACAGCACGGGTTTAGATACAGAGTAAAGCTCCCTCAATACTCTTCCCATCAAACACTCCTAGGGCATGTACAGCACGGGTTACATACAGAGTAAAGCTCCCTCTCCTCTGTCCCCATCAAATACTCCCAGGGCAGGTACAGCACTGGGTTAGATACAGAGTAAAGCTCCCTCTGCACTGTCCACATCACACACTCCCAGATTAGATACAGGACGTGGTTAGATACAGAGTAAAGCTCCCTCTACACTGTCCCCATCAAACACTCCCAGGACAGGTACAGCATGGGATTAGATACAGAGTAAATCTCCCTCTACACTGTCCCCATCAAACACTCCCAGGACAGGTACAACGCGGCGTCAATTACTAGGCGACATCGATTTAAGGTGCGAGGAGAAAACTATAGAGGAGATGTGCGGGGTATGTTTTTTACACAGAGGGTAGTGCGTGTCTAGAATTCGCTGCCAGAGGAGGTGGTGGAAGCAGGTACGATAGTGGTGTTTAAGAGGCAGCTGGACAAATACATGAATAGGACGGGAATAGAGGGATACGGACTCCGGAAGTGCCAAAGGTTTAGTTGACGGGCAGTATGATCGGCACAGGCTTGGAGGGCCGAAGGGCCTGTTCCTGTGCTGTAATTTTCTTTTCACTCCCAGGACAGGTAGAGCACGGGATTAGATACAGAGTAAATCTCCCTCTACACTGTCCCCAACAAACACTCCCAGGACAGGTACAGCACGGGGTTAGAATCAGAGTAAAGCTCCCTACACACAGTCCCCATCAAACACTCCCAGGACAGGTGCAGCACAGGGTTAGATACAGAGTAAAGCTCCCTCTACACCGTCCCCATCAAACACTCCCAGGACATGTACAGCACGGGTTTAGATACAGAGTAAAGCTCCCTCCACACTGTTCCCTTCAAACACTCCCAGGGCTGGTACAGCACGGGTTAGATACAGAGTAAAGCTCCCTCTACACTGTCCCCATCAAACACTCCCAGGACAGGTACAGCATAGGGTTAGATACAGATTTATGCTCCCTCCACACTGTTCCCATCAAACACTCCCAGGACAGGTACAGCACGGGGTTAGATATAGATTTATGCTCCCTCCACACTGTTCCCATCAAACACTCCCAGGACAGGTACAGCACGGGGTTAGATACAGAGTAAATCTCCCTGTACCCCGTACCCATCAAACACTCCTAGGACTGGTACAGCACACTATTAGATACAGAGTAAAGCTCCCTCTACACCGTCCCCATCAAACACTCCCCGGGCAGGTACAGCATGGGGTTAGATACAGAGTAAAGGTGCCTCTACACTGTCTCCATCAAACACTCCCCGGGCAGGTACAGCATGGGGTTAGATACAGATGAAAGCTCCCTCCACACTCTTCCCATCAAACGCTCCCAGGACAGGTACAGCACGGAGTCAATTACTAGGGGACATCGATTTAAGGTGCGAGGAGAAAACTATAGAGGAGATGTGCGGGGTGAGTTTTTTACACAGAGGGTAGTGCGTGTCTGGAATTCCGTGCCAGAGGAGGTGGTGTTAGCAGGTACGATAGTGGTGTTTATGAGGCAGCTGGACAAATACATGAATAGGATGGGAATAGAGGGTTACGGACTCCGGAAGTACCAAAGGTTTAGTTGATGGGCAATATGATCGGAACAGGCTTGGAGGGCCGAAGGGCCTGTTCCTGTGCTGTACTTTTCTTTACTTTTCACTCCCAGGACAGGTACAGCACGGGGTTAGATACAGAGTAAATCTCCCTCTACACTGTCCCCATCAAACACTCCCAGGACAGGTACAGCACGGGCTTAGATACAGAGTAAAGCTCCCTGTACCCCGTCCCCATCAAACACTCCTAGGACCGGTACAGCACACTATTAGATACAGAGTAAAGCTCCCTCTACACCGTCCCCATCAAACACTCCCAGGTCAGGTACAGCACGGGATTAGATACAGAGTAAAGCTCCCTCTACACTGTTCCCATCAAACTCTCCCAGGACAGGTACAGCACAGGGTTAGATACAGAGTATAGCTCCCTCTACCCCATCCCCATCAAACACTCCCAGGACTGGTACAGCACGGGGTTCGATACGGATTAAAGCTCCCTCCACACTGTTCCCATCAAACATTCGCAGGACCGGTACAGCACACGATTAGGTACAGAGTAAAGCTCCCTCTACAGCGTCCCCATTAAACACTCCCAGGGCAGGTACAGCACGGGGTGAGATACAGATTAAATCTCCCTCTACACTGTCCCCATCAAACATTCCCAGAACAAATCCAGCACGGTGTTAGATACAGTGTAAAGCTCCCTCCACCCCATCCCCATCAAACACTCCCAGGTCAGGTACAGCACGGGATTAGATACAGAGTAAAGCTCCCTCTCCACTGTCCCCATCAAAGACTCCCAGGACAGGTACAGCACGGGGTTAGATACAGAGTAAAGCTCCCTCTACACTGTCCCCATCAAACACTCCCAGGACAGGTACAACACGGAGTCAATTACTAGGGGACATCGATTTAAGGTGCGAGGAGAAAACTATAGAGCAGATGTGCGGGTTGAGTTTTTTACACAGAGGGTAGTGCGTGTCTGGAATTCGCTGCCAGAGGAGGTGGTGTTAGCAGGTACGATAGTGGTGTTTAAGAGGCAGCTGGACAAATACATGAATAGGATGGGAATAGAGGGATACGGACTCCGGAAGTGCCAAAGGTTTTAGTTGACGGGGCAATATGATCGGCACAGGCTTGGAGGGCCGAAGGGCCTGTTCCTGTGCTGTACTTTTCCACTCTTTTCACTCCCAGGACAGGTACAGCACGGGGCTTAGATACAGAGTAAATCTCACTCTACACCGTCTCCATCAAACACTCCCCGGACAGGTACAACATGGGGGTTGATACAGAGTAAAGCTCCCTCTCCACTGTCTCCATCAAACACTCCCAGGACAGGTACAGCACGCGGATTAGATACAGAGTAAAGCTCCCTCTACACTGTCCCCATCAAACACTCCCAGGACAGGTACAGCACGGTGTTAGATACAGAGTAAAGCTCCCCCTACACTGTCCCCAATCAAACACTCCCAGGACAGGTACAGCACGGGGTTAGATACAGAATAAATCTCCCTCTCCACTGTCCCCATCAAACACTCCCAGGACAGGTACAGCATGGGGTTAGATACAGAGTAAATCTCCCTCTCCACTGTCCCCATCAAACACTCCCAGGACAGGTACAGCACGGAGTCATTTACTAGGCGACATCGATTTAAGGTGCGAGGAGAAAACTATAGAGGAGATGTACGGTGTATGTTTTTTACACAGAGGGTAGTGCGTGTCTGGAATTCGCTGCCAGAGGAGGTGTGGAAGCAGGTACGATAGTGGTGTTTAAGAGGCAGCTGGACAAATACATGAATAGGATGGGAATAGAGGGATACGGACTCCGGAAGTGCCAAAGGTTTAGTTGACGGGCAATATGATCGGCACAGGGCTTGGAGGGCCGAAGGGCCTGTTCCTGTGCTGTACTTTTCTTTACTTTTCACTCCCAGGGCAGGTACAGCACGGGGTTTGATACAGAGTAAAGCTCCTTCTATAACCGTCCCCATCAAACACTCCCAGGACAGGTACAGCACAGGTTTAGATACAGAGTAAAGCTCCCTCTACACTGTCCGCATCAAACACTCCCAGGGCAGGCACAGCATGGGGTTAGATACAGAGTAAAGCTCTCTCTACACTGTCCACATCAAACACTCCCTGAACAGATACAGGACGTGGTTAGATACAGAGTAAAGCTCCCTCTACAACCGTCCCCCATTAAACGCTACCAGGACAGGGACAGCACGGGGTTAGATACAGATTAAAGCTCCCTCCACACTGTTCCCATCAAACACTCCCAGGGCAGGTACAGTACGGGGTGAGATACAGAGGTAAAGCTCTCATTACACTGTCCACATCAAACACTCCCAGAAGAGGTACAGCATAGGGTGAGATACAGAGTAAACCTCCCTCTACACTGTCCCCATCAAACACTCCCTGGACAGGTACAACACGGGGTTAGATTGATTAAAGGTCCCTCCACACTGTCCCCATCAAACGCTCCCAGGGCAGGTACAGCACGGTGTTAGATACAGAGTAAATCTCCCTCTCCACTGTCCCCATCAAACACTCCCAGGACAGGTACAGCATAGGGTTAGATACAGAGTAAACCTCCCTCCACACTGTTCCCATCAAACACTCCCAGGACAGGTACAGCACAGGGTTAGATACAGAGTAAAGCTCCGTCTCCACTGTCCCCATCAAACACTCCCAGGACAGATACAGGACGTGGTTAGATACAGAGGAAATCGCCCTCTGCCCCGTCCCCTATCAAACACTCCCAGGGCAGGTACAGCACACGATTAGATACAGAGTAAATCTCCCTCTACACCGTCCCCATCAAACATTCCCAGGGCAGGTACAGCACGGTGTTAGATACAGAGTAAAGCTCCTCTACCCCGTCCCCATCAAACACACCCAGGACAGGTACAGCACAGGGTTAGATACAGAGTAAAGCTCCCTGTACCCCGTCCCCATCAAATACTCCCAGGACCGGTACAGCACGTGGTTAGATACAGAGTAAAGCTCCATCTACACTGTCCACATCAAACACTCCCAGAACAAATACAGGACGTTGTTAGATACAGAGTAAACCGCCCTCTACCCCGTCCCCATCAAACATTCGCAGGACCGGTACAGCACACGATTAGGTACAGAGTTAAGCTCCGTCTACACTGTCCCCATCAAACACTCCCAGGTCAGGTACAGCACGGGATTAGGTACAGAGTAAAGCTCCCTCTACACTGGTCCCATCAAACACTCCCAGGGCAGGTACAGCACGTGGTTAGATACAGATTAAATCTCCCTCTGTACTGTTCCCATCAAACATTCCCCGGACAGGTACAGCACGGGGTTAGATACAGAGTAAAGTTCCCGATATATTGTCCCCCATCAAACACTCCCAGCACAGTTACAGCATGGGGTTAGCTACAGAGTTAAGCTCCTTCTACACTGTCCCCATCAAACACTCCCCAGGACAGGTACAGCACGGGGTTAGATACAGAGTAAAGCTCCCTCTACACTGTCCCCATCAAACACTCCCAGGACAGGTACAGCATGGCGTTAGATACAGAGTAAATCTCCCTCTACACTGTCCCCATCAAACATTCCCCGGACAGCTACAGTACAGGGGTTAGATACAGAGTAAACCTCGCTCTACACTGTCCCCATCAAAGACTCCCAGAACAGATACAGGACGTGGTTAGATACAGAGTAAAGCTCCCTCTACAGCGTCCCCCATCAATCAATCCCAGGCCCGTTACAACACGGGGTTAGATACAGAGTAAAGCTCCCTCTACAGCGTCCCCATTAAACACTCCCAGGGCAGGTACAGCACGGGGTGAGATACAGATTAAATCTCACTCTACACTGTCCCCATCAAACATTCCCAGAACAGATCCAGCACGGTGTTAGATACAGTGTAAAGCTCCCTCCACCCCATCCCCATCAAACACTCCCAGGTCAGGTACAGCACGGGATTAGATACAGAGTAAAGCTCCCTCTCCACTGTCCCCATCAAAGACTCCCAGGACAGGTACAGCACGGGGTGAGATACAGAATTAAAGCTCCCTCTACACTGTCCCCATCAAACACACTCCGAGGACAGGTACAGCACGGGGTTAGATACAGAGTAAAGCTCCCTCTACACTGTCCCCCATCAAACACTCCCAGGACAGGTACAACACGGAGTCAATTACTAGGCGACATCGATTTAAGGTGCGAGGAGAAAACTATAGAAGCAGATGTGCGGGGTAATGTTTTTTACACAGAGGGTAGTGCGTGTCTGGAATTTGGTGCCAGAGGAGGTGGTGTTAGCAGGTACGATAGTGGTGTTTAGGAGGCAGCTGGACAAATACATGAATAGGATGGGAATAGAGGGATACGGACTCCGGAAGTGCCAAAGGTTTAGTTGACGGGCAGTATGATCGGCACAGGCTTGGAGGGCCGAAGGGGCCTGTTCCTGTGCTGTACTTTTCTTTTCACTCCCAGGACAGGTACAGCACGGGGTTAGATACAGAGTAAAGCTCCCTCTACACTGTCCCCATCAAACACTCCCAGGACAGGTACAGCACGGGGTTAGATACAGTGTAAAGCTCCCCTCTACACTGTCCCAATCAAACACTCCCAGAGCAGGTGCAGCATGGGGATTAGATACAGAGTAAACCTCCCTCTACACTGTCCCCATCAAACACTCCCAGGACAGGTACAGCACGGGGTTAGATACAGAGTAAACCTCCCTCTACACTGTCCCCATCAAACACTCCTCCCAGGGCAGATAGAGGACGTGGGTTAGATACAGAGTAAACCGCCCTCTACCCGGTCCCCATCAAACATTCGCAGGACCGGTACAGCACACGATTAGGTACAGAGTAAAGCTCCCTCTACACCGTCCCCATCAAAGACTCCCAGGACAGGTACAGCACGGGGTTAGATACAGAGTAAAGCTCCCTCTACAACTGTCCCCATCAAACACTCCCAGACAGGTACAGCACGGGGTTAGAAACAGAGTAAAGCTCCCTTATAATGTCCCCATCAAACACTCCCAGGACAGGTACAACGCGGCGGTCAATTACTAGGGGACATCTATTTAAGGTGCGAGGAGAAAAACTATAGAGGAGATGTACGGGGTAAGTTTTTTTACACAGAGGGTAGTGAGTGTCTGGAATTCGCTGCCAGAGGAGGTGGTGTTAGCAGGTACGATAGTGGTGTTTAAGAGGCAGCTGGACAAATACATGAATAGGATGGGAATAGAGGGATACGGACTCCGGAAGTACCAAAGCTTTATTTGACGGGCAATATGATCGGCACAGGCTTGGAGGGCCGAAGGGCCTGTTCCTGTGCTGTACTTTTCTTTTCACTCCCAGGACAGGTACAGCACGGGGTTAGTTACAGAGTAAAGCTCCCTCTACACCGTCCCCATCAAACACTCCCAGGACAGGTCCAGCACAGGGTTAGATACAGAGTGAAGCTCCCTCTACACTGTCCCCATCAAACACTCCCAGGACAGGTACAGCACGGGGTTAGATACAGAGTAAAGCTCCCTCTACACTGTCCCCCATCAAACACTCCCAGGACAGGTACAGCACGGGGTTAGATACAGAGTAAAGCACCCTCTACACCGTCCCCGTCAAACACTCCCAGGACAGGTACAGCACGGGATTAGATACAGAGTAAAGCTCCCTCTACACCGTCCCCATCAAACACACTCCCAGGACAGGTACAGCATGGGATTAGATACAGAGTAAAGCTCCCTCTACACCGTCCCCATCAAACACCTCCCAGGACAGGTACAACACGGAGTCAAATACTAGGCGACATCGATTTAAGGTGCGAAGAGAAAACTATAGAGGAGATGTGCGGGGTTATGTTTTTTACGCAGAGGGTAGTGCGTGTCTGGAATTCGCTGCCAGAGGAGGTGGTGTTAGCAGGTACGATAGTGGTGTTTAAGAGGCAGCTGGACAAATACATGAATAGGATTGGGAATACAGGGTTACGGACTCCGGAAGTGCCAAAGGTTTAGTTGACGGGCAATATGATCGGCACAGGCTTGGAGGGCCGAAGGGCCTGTTCCTGTGCTGTAATTTTCTTTTCACTCCCAGGACAGATAGAGGACGTGGTTAGATACAGAGTAAACCGCCCTCTACCCGGTCCCCATCAAACATTCGCAGGACCGGTACAGCACACGATTGGGTACAGAGTAAAGCTCCCTCTACACCGTCCCCATCAAACACTCCCAGGACAGGTACAGCATGGGGTGAGATACAGAGTAAAGCTCCCCTCTACACTGTCCCCATCAAACACTCCAGGACAGGTACAGCACGGTGTTAGATACAGAGTAAAGCTCCCTCTACATTGTCCCCATCAAACACTCCCAGAACAGACGCAGGACGTGGTTCGATACAGAGTAAAGCTCCCTCTACACCGTCCCCATGAAACATTCCCAGAACAGATACAGCACGGTGTTAGATACAGAGTAAAGCTCCCTCTACACTGTCCCCATCAAACACTCCCAGGACAGGTACAGCACGGGGTTAGATACAGAGTAAATATCCCTCTACACTGTCCCCATCAAACACTCCCAGGACAGGTACAACACGGGGTTAGATACAGAGTAAAGCTCCCTCTACATGTCCCCATCAAACACTCCCAGGACAGGTACAGCACGGGGTTAGATACAGAGTAAATCTCCCTCTACCCGGTCCCCCATCAAACATTCGCAGGACCGGTACAGCACGGTGTTAGACACAGGGGTAATGCTCTCTGAACTCTGTTTTAATGGTTTATTGTATTTGATTTTGCAGATGGAGAAGCTGATCTCAGATTTTATCCAGAGCAGTACACAGAAGAAAAAGAAGTTTGATCCAATGAACAAACTGGAGAGGAGTATTTTGTAAGTGTGGAATCACTGAGCTGGGTTTGGGGTGTGTCTGCCTCTTGCTCGATCGATCTGTCTCGCTCTCTCTCTCTCTCTCTCTCTCTCTGTGCCTCTTTCGCTCTCTCTCTCTCTCTCTGTGCCTCTCTCTCTCTCTCTGTGCCTCTTTCGCTCTCTCTCTCTCTCTCTCTCTCTCTGTGCCTCTTTCGCTCTCTCTCTCTCTCTCTCTGTGCCCTCTCTCTCTCTCTGTGCCTCTTTCGCTCTCTCTCTCTCTCTCTCTCTCTCTGTGCCTCTCTCTCTCTCTGTGCCTCTTTCGCTCTCTCTCTCTCTCTCTCTCTCTGTGCCTCTCTCTGTGCCTCTTTCGCTCTCTCTCTCTCTCTCTCTGTGCCTCTCTCTCTCTCTCTCTGTGCCTCTCTCTCTCCTCTCTCTCTCTCTCTGTGCCTCTCTCTCTCTCTCTCTCTCTGTGCCTCTCTCCTCTCTCTCTGTGCCTCTTTCGCTCTCTTCTCTCTCTCTCTCTCTCTCTGTGCCTCTTTCGCTCTCTCTCTCTCTCTCTCTGTGCCTCTCTCTCTCTCTGTGCCTCTCTCTCTCTCTCTCTGTGCCTCTCTCTCTCTCTCTCTCTCTCTCTGTGCCTCTCTCTCTCTCTCTCTCTCTGTGCCTCTCTCTCTCTCTCTGTGCCTCTTTCGCTCTCTCTCTCTCTCTCTCTGTGCCTCTCTCTCTCTCTCTCTGTGCCTCTCTCTCTCTCCTCTCTCTCTCTCTGTGCCTCTCTCTCTCTCTCTCTCTCTGTGCCTCTCTCTCTCTCTCTGTGCCTCTCTCTCTCTCTCTCTCTCTGTGCCTCTCTCTCTCTCTCTGTGCCTCTCTCTCTCTCTCTCTCTGTGCCTCTCTCTCTCTCTGCCTCTTTCGCTCTCTCTCTCTCTCTCTCTCTCTCTGTGCCTCTCTCTCTCTCTCTCTCTCTCTCTGTGCCTCTCCATGTCCTCCTTGAAGATGCCAATTAAAACCGAATTCTTTTAGGCAGTTCTTGGTTATCTCTCCCTAATATCTCTCTGTGGTTTGGAGTTAGATTAAGGTGGTTTATCCTCTTGTCAAGTGATTTTGAATTTTTATTACATTTCATATACAAGTTAGTGTTGTTTGTTCCTGGGATTGTGGTTTATTAGGTAATCGAAATGTAATTGTCCTGCCCTCCCCCACTGCACCCCCTCCCCTCCTCCCCCCTCCCCTCCTCCCCCCTCCCCTCCTCCCCCCTCCCCTCTCCCCTCCTCCCCCCCTTCCCCCCCCTTACCCCCTTACCCCCTCCCCCTCACTAACCTGCTGTTTGATTTCTCCCTGTTGGCAGGCACGATGTGGTTGAAGTGGCTGGCCTGACTTCATTCTCATTCGGAGAGGACGATGAGAGCAGATACGTGATGATCTTCAAAAAAGTACGAACTAAACATCAAAAACCAGTGGGCAGCAGCGAGAGAGAGAAACTGAGTGCAGGTGGTGCTGGGTGCGGGGTTCCTGTCTGAGTGAGGGTCTCACTGAGCAGGGTGTCTGTGTCAGGGGGCATGGGGGTCAGCATCACTGGGCAAGTTATCCGTGTCACTGGGTGTGGGTCACACTGGGGGGACAGTGTACATGTCACTGGGTGTGGGTCACACTGGGGGGAGTATACGTGTCACTGGGTGTGGGTCACACTGGGGGGAGTGTATGTGTCACTGGGTGTGGGTCACACTGGGGGACAGTGTACGTGTCACTGGGCGGTTGGTCACACTGGGGGGCAGTGTACGTGTCACTGGGTGTGGGTTACACTGGGGGCAGTGCACGTGTCACTGGGTGTGGGTCTCACTTGGGGGCAGTGTACGTGTCACTGGGTGTGCGTCACACTGGGGGACAGTGCCCGTGTCACTGGTTGTGGGTCACACTGGGGTGGGGGGTGGGGGGGGGTGCGCAGTGTACGTGTCACTGGGTGTGGGTCACACTGGGGAACAGTGTACGTGTCACTGGGTGTGGGTCACACTGGGGGCAGTGTACGTGTCATTGGGTGTGGGTCACACTGGGGGGCAGTGTACGTGTCACTGGGTGTGGGTCACACTGGGGGGCAGTGTACGTGTCACTGGGTGTGGGTCACACTGGGGGACAGTGTACGTGTCACTGGGTGTGGGTCACACTGGGGGCTGTGTACGTGTCACTGGGTGTGGGTCACACTGGGGGGCAGTGTACGTGTCACTGGGTGTGGGTCACACTGGGGGACAGTGTACGTGTTACTGGGTGTGGATCACACTGGGGGACAGTGTACGTGTCACTGGGTGTGGGTCTCACTGGGGGGAGTGTACGTGTCACTGGGTGTGGGTCTCACTGGGGGGAGTGTACGTGTCACTGGGTGTGGGTCACACTGGGGGGCAGTGTACGTGTCACTGGGTGTGGGTCTCACTGGGGGGAGTGTACGTGTCACTGGGCGTGGGTCTCACTGGGGAACAGTGTACGTATCACTGGGCGTGGGTCTCACTGGGGGGGCTGTGTCCATGCTGCAGGTCTCATTGGGTGAGATGTCCCTGTCATTGGGTGTGGGTCTCACTGGGTCCGATATCTCTGGATCTTGTCGCTCACTGGGTTGTCAGTGGGAGGGTCCGTTCTTGCTCCTGAGTGGGGTTTAATTTTGGGCTGTTGCAGTTTAATGATTCGAGTTTCTGTCGTTAGGAATTTGCTCCTTCCGACGAGGAACTTGAAGCCTATCGGAGAGGCGAGGAGTGGGACCCACAGAGAGCTGAGGAGAAGAGACGCATCAAGGTAAAGTTGGCCCCGTGTGGGAACAGGGTGTGGGCACAAGGCGAGTCCTGACTGTGCACTGCATAACCACAAACCCGTCCCCTCCTGCTCTCCGATTCCACCCTGCCCCGCACTCGATTTCACCCACAATGGGGAACCCCACCACCTGGACGTTCCCCTCCAAGTCACTCACCATCCTGACTCGGAAATATATCGGCCGTTCCTTCACTGTCGCTGGGTCAAAATCCTGGAACTCCCTCCCTAACAGCACGGTGGGTGTACCTACACCACACGGACTGCAGCGGCTCAAGAAGGCAGCTCACCCCCACCTTCTCAAGGGGCAACTAGGAATGGGCAATAAATGCAGATTTCTCAACTAGTACACACAGGGGGCTCTCTACCACGGTCTGCCGC
>JANJGN010000033.1:3853349-4181154 GCA_026770705.1 Isurus oxyrinchus
GTAAAACAGACATCACGTGTACATTACCAGGAAGAAGTGTAAGGGCCAAAGTGATTGCAACCATTTACCTGCGCAGTAAAACATCGCCCCCTTCAGTAAGTACAAATGACAACAGCTTCTCCTCTTACAGAAAACAAGTTCAGATGAAACCTCCCTCTGAAAACGCTAAGAATTATGGTTATAACCCATTTCCCCTGACTCAACGTGTCTGTGTTAGAAACCATGTGAACTGCTAATCGAGTTAATCTGCTGTGTAAACAGCAGAGGTACACGGCTATCGGTCCAGGTTGCGTGCCAGCCACCACTACAGCTTGTGGTGCTCCGACCTTGGAGTCATAAAGTTCTGGGTTCCAGCCCCACCCCAGGCCTTCAGCGCAAAAATTAATTCGGACACTACAGGACTGAGGGAGTGCTGCCCTGTTGGAGGTGCTGTCTGACATTAAACTGAGGCCCGGTCTGCTGGCTCGGATTGGGACAGAAGATCTCGTGACACAATTTCGAAGATAAACAGGGGAGTTCACCCTGCTGTCCTGGCCAATATTTATCCCTCAGCCAACATCACAAAAGCAGATTACCTGGTTATCGTCGTTTGTGGGAGTTTGCTATGTGCAACTTTCATTCTAAATGGTGAAGGCTGATGCAAGCTGATATCCTGGCATTCCTGTCAGGTACACAAGAAGCAGTGTCATCGTACTGTACGGGCTGGCAAGTTGAATGGCCAACACATGGCACCAGATAAGGGAATTGATTCTGCCAACCAGCAAAAAATGCGTTTTCCATTAACTAGCCCCAAGCAGAATCTTTTCAAAGCCAATAGCTCAGAACCATTTGGGGTGATTTTCCCAAACTGTGGGTCATCACCTCCCCCCATTGGGGGTCACAGGGCGAGATATGGGCCTTTGAGCTCCGAAGCAGTCATGGATCTCGGGTTGACTGTTACAGCTACGAGGCCCCTTTAAATCTTACTTTTTGTCCCCAAGCACCCCACACCCCGACCCCCCACCCCACCCCTCCCCACCCACCACCCCCCCCACCCCCCAGCCCCCAAACCCCCACCCACCACACCCCGACCCCCCACCCCCACCCCCGCTGGTGGGCGTGGTCTAGCGGACAGATCTTTGAGGCCTGATTGCTGCTGCAAAAAAAAGCCTGTGGAAAGCTAGGGGTTATTTTTTAAAGCACACCCCCCACCCCAGCCCCCCCCTCCCCACCCACCACCCCCCACCCACCACCCCCCACCCCCCCAGCCCCCACCCCTCCCCACCCACCACACCCCAGCCCCAAACCCCCACCCACCACACCCCAACCCCCAGCCCCGACCCCCCATAACCACCACACCCCAACCCCCAGCCCCGACCCCCCCATAACCACCATACCCCACCCACCACACCCCAACCCCCAGCCCCCACCTCTCCCCACCCACCACCCCCCAGCCCCCACCCCTCCCCACCCACCACCACCCACCCCCGAGCCCTCAAACCACCACCCACCACCACCCACCCCCGAGCCCTCAAACCCCCACCCACCACACCCCAGCCCCAAACCCCCACCCACCACACCCCAACCTCCAGCCCCCACCCCTCCCCACCCACCACAACCCAAACCCCAGCCCCGACCCCCCACACCCCACACCCACCACCACCCACCCCCCAGCCCCCAAACCCCCACCCACCACACCCCAACCCCCAGCCCCGACCCCCCACACCCACCACCACCCACCACCCACCCCCCAGCCCCCACCCCTCCCCACCCACCACCCCTCACCCGCCACCCCAAACCCCCACCCACCACACCCCAACCCCCAGCCCCGACTCCCCACAACCACCACCCCCCAGCCCCCACCCCCCCCACCCCCCACCCCCCAGCCCCGACCCCCCCCACCCCCCCAGTCCCCACCCCCCCAGCCCCGACCCCCCCACCCCCCCAGGCCCCACCCCCCACGCCCCAGCCCCCACACCCCCCCCCACCACCCCCCACGCCCCCACCCCCCCCACCACCACCCCCCAGCCCCCACACCCCCCCAACACGTCCCAGTCCCCACGCCCCCACCCTCCACCGCCGAGTCCCCACCCCCCCCCACCCCCCAGCCCCCACCCCCCCACCCACCACCCCCCACCCCCCCATTAGTTAAACACAATTCTCCCTGTCCCCTCCACCACCCCCCCCCACCGCTTACAGCTGAAGTACCCACCCCTCCCCCCCGCAGGTGCCACACGGTGTGTGTAACGGTAAAATGGGGTCACAGCGGGAATACGTTTGGGGAGCTCTGACGCAGGAGACTAGCTACTGGGCGTCTCCATTCTCTCTGAGTGACAGAGTCGGTGTTATCAGTGAGAGAAAGACAGGTTTACATTTCTAATGATGCCTTTCACAACCCCAGACTATTCCAAAATGTTTCACCGCTAACGGGACACCATTGAAGTGTAGACGGTGGGACTCCCTATCCACATTTTCCCAAACATTAGTAGGCATCAGCCCCCAAATTATTGTTTCCAGTGTAGAGAAAATGTAAAATCGGTTATTTTGGGGGGGTGGGGAGAGGGGGAATAAGGCAAGAAATCTAGAACTGGTCTTCAAATCCAAGAGCAGCCTCCCCAGTTCTCATTATTCCCAATTTAAACAATAGGATATGGGAGAGTGACCCCTCCCTGCAGAGTCCCTTACCCGTGTGATCTGTTACTATCTGGTTAGGGACCTGTAACTGCAATCCCTTACCCGTGTGATCTGTTACTATCCGGTTAGGGACCTGTAACTACAGTCCCTTACCCGTGTGATCTGTTACTATCCGGTTAGGGACCTGTAACTACAGTCCCTTACCCGTGTGATCTGTTACTATCCGGTTAGGGACCTGTAACTACAGTCCCTTACCCGTGTGATCTGTTACTATCCGGTTAGCGACCTGTAACTACAGTCCCTTACCCGTGTGATCTGTTACTATCCGGTTAGCGACCTGTAACTACAGTCCCTTACCCGTGTGATCTGTTACTATCCGGTTAGGGACCTGTAACTACAGTCCCTTACCCGTGTGATCTGTTACTATCCGGTTAGGGACCTGTAACTACAGTCCCTTACCCGTGTGATGTGTTACTATCCGGTTAGGGACCTGTAACTGCAATCCCTTACCCGTGTGATGTGTTACTATCCGGTTAGGGACCTGTAACTGCAATCCCTTACCCGTGTGATCTGTTACTATCCGGTTAGGGACCTGTAACTACAGTCCCTTACCCGTGTGATCTGTTACTATCCGGTTAGGGACCTGTAACTACAGTCCCTTACCCGTGTGATCTGTTACTATCCGGTTAGGGACCTGTAACTACAGTCCCTTACCCGTGTGATCTGTTACTATCCGGTTAGCGACCTGTAACTACAGTCCCTTACCCGTGTGATCTGTTACTATCCGGTTAGGGACCTGTAACTACAGTCCCTTACCCGTGTGATCTGTTACTATCCGGTTAGGGACCTGTAACTACAGTCCCTTACCCGTGTGATCTGTTACTATCCGGTTAGGGACCTGTAACTACAGTCCCTTACCCGTGTGATCTGTTACTATCCGGTTAGGGACCTGTAACTACAGTCCCTTACCCGTGTGATCTGTTACTATCCGGTTAGCGACCTGTAACTACAGTCCCTTACCCGTGTGATCTGTTACTATCCGGTTAGGGACCTGTAACTACAGTCCCTTACCCGTGTGATCTGTTACTATCCGGTTAGGGACCTGTAACTACAGTCCCTTACCCGTGTGATCTGTTACTATCCGGTTAGGGACCTGTAACTACAATCCCTTACCCGTGTGATCTGTTACTATCCGGTTAGGGACCTGTAACTACAGTCCCTTACCCGTGTGATCTGTTACTATCCGGTTAGGGACCTGTAACTACAGTCCCTTACCCGTGTGATCTGTTACTATCCGGTTAGGGACCTGTAACTACAGTCCCTTACCCGTGTGATCTGTTACTATCCGGTTAGCGACCTGTAACTACAGTCCCTTACCCGTGTGATCTGTTACTATCCGGTTAGGGACCTGTAACTACAGTCCCTTACCCGTGTGATCTGTTACTATCCGGTTAGGGACCTGTAACTACAGTCCCTTACCCGTGTGATCTGTTACTATCCGGTTAGGGACCTGTAACTACAGTCCCTTACCCGTGTGATCTGTTACTATCCGGTTAGGGACCTGTAACTACAGTCCCTTACCCGTGTGATCTGTTACTATCCGGTTAGCGACCTGTAACTACAGTCCCTTACCCGTGTGATCTGTTACTATCCGGTTAGGGACCTGTAACTACAGTCCCTTACCCGTGTGATCTGTTACTATCCGGTTAGGGACCTGTAACTACAGTCCCTTACCCGTGTGATCTGTTACTATCCGGTTAGGGACCTGTAACTACAGTCCCTTACCCGTATGATCTGTTACTATCCGGTTAGGGACCTGTAACTGCAATCCCTTACCCGTGTGATCTGTTACTATCCGGTTAGGGACCTGTAACTGCAATCCCTTACCCGTGTGATCTGTTACTATCCGGTTAGGGACCTGTAACTACAATCCCTTACCCGTGTGATCTGTTACTATCCGGTTAGGAACCTGTAACTACAGTCCCTTACCCGTGTGATCTGTTACTATCCGGTTAGGGACCTGTAACTGCAATCCCTTACCCGTGTGATCTGTTACTATCCGGTTAGCGACCTGTAACTACAGTCCCTTACCCGTGTGATCTGTTACTATCCGGTTAGGGACCTGTAACTACAGTCCCTTACCCGTGTGATCTGTTACTATCCGGTTAGCGACCTGTAACTACAGTCCCTTACCCGTGTGATCTGTTACTATCCGGTTAGGGACCTGTAACTACAGTCCCTTACCCGTGTGATCTGTTACTATCCGGTTAGGGACCTGTAACTACAGTCCCTTACCCGTGTGATCTGTTACTATCCGGTTAGGGACCTGTAACTACAGTCCCTTACCCGTGTGATCTGTTACTATCCGGTTAGGGACCTGTAACTACAGTCCCTTACCCGTGTGATCTGTTACTATCCGGTTAGGGACCTGTAACTGCAATCTCTTACCCGTGTGATCTGTTACTATCCGGTTAGCGACCTGTAACTACAGTCCCTTACCCGTGTGATCTGTTACTATCCGGTTAGGGACCTGTAACTACAGTCCCTTACCCGTGTGATCTGTTACTATCCGGTTAGGGACCTGTAACTACAGTCCCTTACCCGTGTGATCTGTTACTATCCGGTTAGGGACCTGTAACTGCAATCCCTTACCCGTGTGATGTGTTACTATCCGGTTAGGGACCTGTAACTACAGTCCCTTACCCGTGTGATGTGTTACTATCCGGTTAGCGACCTGTAACTACAGTCCCTTACCCGTGTGATCTGTTACTATCCGGTTAGCGACCTGTAACTACAGTCCCTTACCCGTGTGATCTGTTACTATCCGGTTAGCGACCTGTAACTGCAATCCCTTACCCGTGTGATCTGTTACTATCCGGTTAGCGACCTGTAACTACAGTCCCTTACCCGTGTGATCTGTTACTATCCGGTTAGCGACCTGTAACTACAGTCCCTTACCCGTGTGATCTGTTACTATCCGGTTAGGGACCTGTAACTACAGTCCCTTACCCGTGTGATCTGTTACTATCCGGTTAGCGACCTGTAACTGCAATCCCTTACCTGTGTGATCTGTTACTATCCGGTTAGCGACCTGTAACTACAGTCCCTTACCCGTGTGATCTGTTACTATCCGGTTAGGGACCTGTAACTACAATCCCTTACCCGTGTGATCTGTTACTATCCGGTTAGCGACCTGTAACTACAGTCCCTTACCCGTGTGATCTGTTACTATCCGGTTAGGGACCTGTAACTACAGTCTCTTACCCGTGTGATCTGTTACTATCCGGTTAGGGACCTGTAACTACAGTCCCTTACCCGTGTGATCTGTTACTATCCGGTTAGGGACCTGTAACTACAGTCCCTTACCCGTGTGATCTGTTACTATCCGGTTAGGGACCTGTAACTACAGTCCCTTACCCGTGTGATCTGTTACTATCCGGTTAGGGACCTGTAACATTTTGTTTAAAATAGGCAGATTGTTAAACCCCAGTTGTCCCACTGGGACAATAAAAAGTCACAAGTTTTATACAAATGGAGTAAACTTTATTCTCAAGTCAGGGAAGTAAAACAGTTTTCAATATCCATGTTACTGTCTAACATTCATAATTAACATGGGGTGCATTATAATTAACAGGCAAACCGCAGTAAAACACACCAGGCTGCACATTAAGTGGCAGTTGCCACCAAGACTGATCGCATGGATTTCTAAGCAAACCAGACGTTAGTGACCATTGTGAGTCACAATATCTCATTAAAACTCTGTCTCCCTCATGAGGGATTTCAACGCTTCACTTTCAAAACATTATCCTCTGAATTCCCTCAAAATGTGTCATGGCCCAGATTGCCTCAGTGACTGTTCCCCTCCTAATGGTTCAATCTCTCCCCCTGAGAGATGGGATTCACAAAGTTGCGCTCCCACCTCTAATTATTGACACTCTTCCAACTCTTTCACAAACTGCTAGCTTCACTAATCTGGCACTGCCCCGAGTTTCTCCAGACTCCAGTCTCCAAGCTGCACTGAATTAGAAATGGCTCCCAGAGCTTGTCTGAGCCTTAGCTGCTGGACATGGAACCAGTGACCCTCTGCCATCTTTTCAGCTCCCCAGGAGTTTTCTAAGCCCTTACTGCTTTCAGCCTGCTAACAGTCCTCAGGGCTCCTCTGTGAGCTGCAAACCACATGAGGTCCAAATTGCAACCACACAGCTAAATTGAAATCAAAGAACCTTCACCCAGCTCCATGATGACATAGCCTTTCAGGCTTCACTAAATTCTTTTAAACTACTTTAACTCTTAACTCCCGAAACAAAATATCTGTCTGGACTGCACTTCTTTGCAAGCAGCGTAGATATCAAGTCTCCAGCTCTCCAGCTAAGTAAGCCCACCTGCTGTTTTAGGATCTTATCTTTCTAGCAGTTAACCCCTTAAGTCAACATGATGGCAACGTTTTAAGTGTAGTAGACTCCAAGTTTCATTTCTCTCATTTTTCTACAGTTACATATTAATCTTCCCAGAACTAAACATTAGCTGTAAAATATTCACATGAGCCACGATCTAGATAGTCGTCACACGTGAAAGATTAGAGGGAAGGGAGGTTCCCTCTCCACCCTCGTGATGGATTCTAATGCTGTGTTTGTGACTCAGCATGTGGAATATTGCGGTGGGGACCGGTTAGACCTGGCTGATCTTACCTGTAGTCACAACGAGAAAAGGTTTCTTTGTTCTTCAGGCCAAACCTGGGAATTAGGTTGAAGAGTGTTTCACTGGAGTGGCTCCAAAAGCATAGAAACGTTCCAGAAAGATCTCCTGCAAATGGCGCTTGAGATTGAGAAGAGGGATGAAGTATGAATGTCTGCTGCTGAACTTCATGGGGACCATGTAGCACAGCCCAGGATCACTGGGCAAGTGGGTTCGGCACTGGGATAGATTAGAACCCTGCTTCAGAATTATTCCAAAATGCTTAACTGATCACTGCAGCTGAGTTCAACATTTGCTACTGTTTATTTCTCTTTATTGACCAAAGCAATTTCCTAAAATCTATTTCATAACCGACCGTCCGTATACTCCGGATTTCTGTTGCTAGTTAATCTGATGTGTTATTAGGGGAAGGGGCTGGGGGGAAATCCATTCTTTCAATTCTCTGCAGCTGGGACTCCTGTCAGATTTGGATGTTAAAGGATCGTCAGTGAAATGTGCGGATTCAGCCCAGCTCCAGACAGGATGGTCCCAAAGCACGAACTGGCAAAGCAAAGAGGCTGCAAGAATGGCTGGTGTGGGAAAGAGACACAGGCTGGAGACAATGGCTGGTGTGGGAAAGAGACACAGGCCTCCCTCTCTCGACAGTGACTCTGCACACAACCAGGAAGCATTCAGTACTCTAACTAATGCCTGGTGCAAATTCCACATCACGTCCTTGCTTCTAGGTTTGTCATTATTATAAAGTCCTGCTGCCCATTTATTTTCCAATAATCTTTTCTACTCCCATCCCTATTTTGATGTATTGGTGCATTTAGTCTGGACCGTCACTGCTGTATTTTACATTCATTTGCTGAACTGCATCCCCCACCGACCTGCCCACTTTTCATTTAAGACGGAGATGAGGAGGGGTTTCTTCTCTCCGAGGGTCGTCCGTCTGTGGATTTCCCTTCCCCAGAGATCAGTGGAGGCTAGATCAGTGAATATATTCGAGGCTGAGTTAGACAGATTTTTGATTGACAAAGGGGTCAAAGTTTGTTGGGGGGGTGGTGCAGGAAAAAGGGTTAAGGCCACAATCAGGTTAACTGTGATCTCATTGAGTGGTAGAGAAGGCTCGAGGGGCTGAATGGCCTCCTCCTGCTCCTAATTCATATGTTCTGAAAGTTATGTTAATAAGTCTGGGATTGTCTCTCTGGTTAAGGTGTCCTGAATTAAACTGCATAGGACTATTCCTGCTCAGAATGGAGACAATGAGGGATCTTCCTGTCACTTACCCCTGCAACTGACTGGGTTTAATTTCCTGTCCATAACTAGCCTTCACTCACTGGATTTTAGTTGAGAAATAACCGTGCTTTTATCCAAAGATTTACTATAGTTTCACTCATAGCTCCGTTTGCTTGTAGAGAATTTATAATTAGACTCTGTAGACTGTTTGCTGTAATGTACTGTTTAAATAAACTCTGTTTGCTGTCTAAATTAATCTTTCTGTGCTGTAAACTGAACCTATACTGTGAATCCTGCAATAGGTCCCATTCTACCTCCAAATCATCAGCAGGTAGGGCGGGGGTCACTGGATTCTGCTTGAATTGTTCCCTGAAGCTCAGATTTACCTGTTATCCCCCTGATTCAGGGAAGTAACCTGATTTGAAACTGGTGGTGAGAGGGGTTGTACTTACCTCAAAGCTCCTGTCAGCTGCCGCTTAATCATGTGTGTGCGGGAACTCATTGTAAGTGACCACATTAGCCAGTGTTGCCCTTCGGAAAATGTCTGTAGTAAAAAAATCCACAAATGATTTATAGTAAAGGCTGGGCTTATTTTTGGAGAGCAAGTGGGGATGTGAAAGTCAAAGCTGCTTCTTCCTCCTGGATCATCAGAAATAGGAGTAGGTCATTTGGCTCGATCTCCACTTTCCTGCCTGTCACACATAATCCTCGATTCCTTATGGATTGAAAACATGTCTCGTACTTGAGTGTACTCACGATGAAGAATTAATCCTTTATAAACTGCGACAGTGCAACACAGACAGATACACGCACACGCGCGCATGCACACATACACACACGTGCTCACATACACATACACACGTTCATACACACACACACACACACACACACACACACACACACACACACACACACACACACACACACACCAAGTTTACAGCACAGAAACAGGCCATTCGGCCCAGTTGTTCCTTACTGGTGCTTACACACTACACAAACCTCCTCTCACTTCACCCTATCAGCATATCCTTCTAGTCCTTTCTCCCTCACGTGTTTATCCAGCTTCCCCTAAAACTTCTCCACACTGTTCACCTCAACCACTCCCTGTGGGGGTGAGTTCCACATTCTCCTCACTCTCTGGGTAAAGAAGTTTCTCCTGAATTCCCCATTGGATTTATTAGTGACTCTCGTATATTTCTGGTCTCTAGTTCTGGTCTCCGCACAAGTGGAAACAGCTTCTCTACGGTTACCTTTTCGAATGACTTCATAACTTTAAAAAGCCTGTTTGATCTCCCCTGATGAGATCTGTCAGTTCTGGGGTCGAGGCTCCCTCCAGTGTGAGGACAGGGAACTGCACCCTCCAATATCAGACACCAACCACAAGACCAGAGTCTGTAGCATGAACTCACCAAGCCGACATTATCTAACAGAGAATCACGCACTGATACAGCTGATACTCCATTCAGCTTTGACAGACAAGTCAGCTTATTCATGCTGCCCAGCAAGGAACTCTGCACTGGTGCCGTCTGATTGCCTGTCTGTCTATCTGTCAGTCTGCCTGCCTGTCTGCCCATCAGTCTGCCTGTCTGTGTTTCAGTCTGCATTCCTGTCCATCAGTCTGCCTGTCAGTCAGCCTGCCTGCCTGCCTGTCCATCAGCCTGCCTGTCTGCCTGTCAGTCTGCCTGTCGGCCCTGTCAATCTGTGCCTGTCTGTCTGTCTGTGTCTGTCCCTTTCAGTGTCTGCAATTCTGTGTCTGTCTGCTGGTCTTGCCAGTCAACCTGCCTGTCTGTCAGCCTGTCTGTCAGCCTGTCAGTCTGCCTGTCTGCCTGAAAATCCCTGACACTGAGAGCAATTTCAGATACACAGGATGGAAGTGCTGAGCACCAGCATGATCATAGCCTACATGAGTTTCTAAAGAGGACAGCAGTGGCTCGAACGATGACCTGATTTTCGACAGGGTGACCAGCTGTCTGCTGAATAATCGAGGCTGCACATTAATCCAGTGTCAAAGCCCTGCTCAGCGTGAGGCTGGTCCCTACAGAAGCTGTGGACTCCCAGCAATCCCAGCCCCAAATACATTGATTGAACCCCCTCCTGAAGGATTACAGGTGATAAATCCAAGGGCTTACAATCTGAACAATGAAACGTTGCAATAATTTATCAAATCCAAAATTGGTCCTCAGCCAATTGGGTTGATAAGTCAGCAAAAGGTGAGGGGTTTCCCTAGGCTAGGAGAAATGGGCAGGAGCTGACACTGACACACACACACACACACACATACACACATGAACCGTACAGGAGCTGACACTGAGACACACACACGGACAGTACAGGAGCTGACACTGAGACACACACACGGACAGTACAGGAGCTGACACTGAGACACACACACGGACCATACAGGAGCTGACACTGAGACACACACACGGACCGTACAGGAGCTGACACTGAGACACACACACGGACCGTACAGGAGCTGACACTGAGACACACACATGGACAGTACAGGAGCTGACACTGAGACACACACACGGACCGTACAGGAGCTGACACTGAGACACACACACAGACTGTACAGGAGCTGACACTGAGACACACACACGGACCATACAGGAGCTGACACTGAGACACACACACGGACCGTACAGGAGCTGACACTGAGACACACACACGGACCATACAGGAGCTGACACTGAGACACACACACGGACCGTACAGGAGCTGACACTGAGACACACACACGGACCGTACAGGAGCTGACACTGAGACACACACATGGACAGTACAGGAGCTGACACTGAGACACACACACGGACCGTACAGGAGCTGACACTGAGACACACACACGGACAGTACAGGAGCTGACACTGAGACACACACACGGACATACAGGAGCTGACACTGAGACACACACACGGACCGTACAGGAGCTGACACTGAGACACACACACGGACCGTACAGGAGCTGACACTGAGACACACACACGGACCGTACAGGAGCTGACACTGAGACACACACACGGACCGTACAGGAGCTGACACTGAGACACACACATGGACCATACAGGAGCTGACACTGAGACACACACACAGATGGTACAGGAGTTGACACTGAGACACACACACACAGACTGTACAGGAGCTGACACTGAGACACACACACACAGACTGTACAGGAGCTGACACTGAGACACACACACGGACCGTACAGGAGCTGACACTGAGACACACACACTGTACAGGAGCTGACACTGAGACACACACACGGACTGTACAGGAGCTGACACTGAGACACACACACACAGACTGTACAGGAGCTGACAATGAGACACACACACAGACTGTACAGGAGCTGACACTGAGACACACACACACGGACCATACAGGAGCTGACACTGAGACACACACACACGCGTACAGGAGCTGACACTGAGACACACAGACGGACTGGATAGGAGCTGACACTGAGATACACACATGGACTGTAGAGGAGCTGACTCTGAGACACGCTGTACAGTAATCCAGAGGCCCAGGGTAATGCTTTGGGGGCCAGGGTTCAAATCCCACCACGGCAGCTGGTGAAATTTGAATTTAATAACATTACCTGGAATTAAAATTCTGACGATGACCATGAACCCATTGTGGATTGTTATAAATACCCGTCTGCTTCACTAACGTCTAGAATGAAATCTGCCTGTCTGGACCCTCCTGTCATTCCAGGCCCACAGCAACTCGGTTAAATGTTCTCACAAGGAAATAAGGGAAGGTCAATAACTGCCGACCCAGCCAGCGACACCCACATCCCATCAATAAATATAAAAAACACTTTGGGCAGGATCTGAGGGTCCTCGAGAGGGTTGCAGGGAGGAGGGGGTGTAACCATAAGCTGGGGTTGGAGCAGCTGGGAATGTTCTCCTGGGAGTGGAGGAGTTTGAGGGGAGATTTGAGAGGGGTGGACAAGAATAAGACAGAGTAAGATAACGTAGACAAAGAAGATCTGTTCACAGTGGCTGATGATTCAAAGACTAGGAGTGCACGATGAAGAGATGCACCGGGGGAAGGGGAGAAGGAGCTGATTCCCACAGTGACTGGGAATGACCTGGAACCTGGAGGCAAAACAGACTGAAACCATCAAAGCTTTCCAAAGGAGATTGCATGGACACTTGAGGGAAATAAGCTTATAGCAACAAGGGGGTAGAGGAAGAGAATGGGAATGCGTGTGCGGTGCGACAAAGGGTGAGCAGGTACTCGCTGCACCAAATGGCCACTGTCTGTTGTAGCAATCTTACCCTGTGTCAAAAGATTCGAAGGGACGGAACGCCGCACTGTCGGAGGGTCAGTACTGAGGGAGTGCTGCACTGTCGGAGGGTCAGTACTGAGGGAGTGCGGCACTGTCAGAGGGTCAGTACTGAGGGAGTGCTGCACTGTCCGAGGGTCAGTACTGAGGGAGTGCCGCACTGTCAGAGGGTCAGTACTGAGGGAGTGCTGCACTGTCAGAGGGTCAGTACTGAGGGAGTGCTACACTGTCAGAGGGTCAGTACTGAGGGAGTGCTGCACTGTCGGAGGGTCAGTACTGAGGGAGTGCTGCACTGTCGGAGGGTCAGTACTGAGGGAGTGCCGCACTGTCAGAGGGTCAGTACTGAGGGAGTGCCGCACTGTCAGAGGGTCAGTACTGAGGGAGTGCCGCACTGTCAGAGGGTCAGTACTGAGGGAGTGCCGCACTGTCAAAGGGTCAGTACTGAGGGAGTGCTGCACTGTCGGAAGGTCAATACTGAGGGAGTGCCGCACTGTCGGAAGGTCAGTACTGAGGGAGTGCCGCACTGTCGGAGGGTCAGTACTGAGGGAGTGCTGCACTGTCGGAGGGTCAGTACTGAGGGAGTGCCGCACTGTCAGAGGGTCAGTACTGAGGAGGTGCTGCAGTTTCGGAGGGTCAGTACTGAGGGAGTGCCGCACTGTCAGTACTGAGGGATTGCCGCACTGTCGGAGGGTCAGTACTGAGGGAGTGCCGCACTGTCGGAGGGTCAGTACTGAGGGAGTGCCGCACTGTCGGAGGTCAGAACTGAGGGAGTGCCGCACTGTCGGAGGGTCAGTACTGAGGGTGTGCCGCACTGTCAGAGGGTCAGTACTGAGGGAGCGCCGCACTGTCGGAAGGTCAGTACTGAGGGAGTGTCGCACTGTCAGGGGGTCAATACTGAGGGAGTGCTGCACTGTCGGAGGGTCAGTACTGAGGGAGTGCTGCACTGTCAGAGGGTCATTATAGAGGGAGTGCCGCACTGTCAGAGGTCATTATTGAGGGAGCGCTGCACTGTCACTATTGAGGGAGTGCAGAACTGTCAGCGGGTCAGTACTGAGGGATTGCTGCACTGTCAGAGGGTCATTATTGAGGGAGTGCTGCACTGTCAGAGGGTCAGTACTGAGGGAGTGCTGCACTGTCAGAGGGTCAGTACTGAGGGAGTGCTGCACTGTCAGAGGGTCAGTACTGAGGGAGTACCGCACTGTCAGAGGGTCATTATTGAGGGAGCACCGCACTGTCAGTACTAAGAGAGTGCTGCACTGTCGGAGGGTCAGTACTGAGGGAGTGCCACACAGTCGGAGGTCAGTACTGAGGGAGCGCCGCACTGTCGGAGGGTCAGTACTGAGGGAGTGCCGCACTGTCAGAGGGTCAGTACTGAGGGAGCGCCGCACTGTTGGAGGGTCAGTACTGAGGGAGTGCCGCACTGTCAGAGGGCCAATACTGAGGGAGTGCCGCACTGTCGGAGGGTCAGTACTGAGGGAACGCTGCACTGTCAGAGGGTCAGTACTGAGGGAGTGCTGCACTATCGGAGGGTCAGTACTGAGGGAGTGTTGCACTGTCAGAGGGTCAGTACTGAGGGAGTGCCTCACTGTCAGAGGGTCATTATTGAGGGAGCACCGCACTGTCAGTACTGAGGGAGTGCGGCACTGTCAGAGGGTCAGTACTGAGGGAGTGCTGCACAGTCAGAGGGTCATTATTGAGAGAGTGCCGCACTGTCGGAGGGTCAGTACTGAGGGAGTGCTGTACTGTCAGAGGATCACTACTGAGGGAGTGCTGCACTGTCAGAGGGTCATTATTGAGGGAGTGCCGCACTGTCAGAGGGTCATTATTGAGGGAACGCTGCACTGTCAGTACTGAGGGAGTGTCGCACTGTCAGAGGGTCAGTATTGAGGGAGTGCCGCACTGTCGGAGGGTCAGTACTGAGGGAGTGCCGCATTGTCGGACGGTCAGTACTGAGGGAGCGCTGAACTGTTGGAGGGTCAGTACTGAGGGAGCGCCGCGCTGTCGGAGGGTCAGTACTGAGGGAGTGCTGCACTGTCAATACTGAGGGAGTGCCGCACGGTCAGAGCGTCAGTGCTGAGGGAGTGCTGCTTTGTCAGAGGGTCAGTACTGAGGGAGTGCTGCACTGTCAGAGGGTCAGTACTGAGGGAATGCCACACTGTCTGAGGGTCAGTACTGAGGGAGCACTGCACTGTTGAAGGGTCAGTACAGAGGGAGTGCCACACTGTCGGAGGGTCTGTACTGAGGGAGTGCCGCACTGTCGGAGAATCAGTAATGAGGGAGTGCTGCACTGTCAGAGGGTCAGTACTGATGGAGTGTCGCTCTGTCGGACGGTCAGTACTGAGGGAGCGCCGCACTGTTGGAGGGTCAGTACTGAGGGAGCACCACACTGTTGGAGGGTCAGTACTGAGGGAGTGCCGCACTGTCGGAGGGTCAGTACTGAGGGAGTGCCACACTGTCAGAGGGTCAATACTGAGGGAGTGCCGCACGGTCGGAGGGTCAGTACTGAGGGAGTGCCGCACTGTCGGAGGGTCAGTGCTGAGGGGGTGCCGCACTGTCGAAGGGTCAGTACTGAGGGAGTGCTGCACAGTCGGAGGGTCAGTACTGAGGGAGTGCTGCACTGTCAGAGGGTCAGTACTGAGGGAGTGCAGCACTGTCGGAGGGTCAGTACTGAGGGAGTGCTACACTGTCAGAGGGTCAGTACTAAGGGAATGCTGCACTGTCGGAGGGTCAGTACTGAGGGAGTGCTGCACTGTCAGAGGGTCAGTACTGAGGGAATGCCACACTGTCTGAGGGTCAGTACTGAGGGAGCACTGCACTGTTGGAAGGTCAGTACTGAGGGAGTGCCACACTGTCGGAGGGTCTGTACTGAGGGAGTCCCACACTGTCGTAGGGTCAGTACTGAGGGAGTGCCGCACTGTCAGAGGATCAGTATTGAGGGACCGCCGCACTGTTGGAGGATCAGCAGTGAGGGAGTGCAACACTGTCAGAGAGTCAGTACTGAGGGAGTGCCGCACTGTTGGAGGAGCAGTACTGAGGGATTGCCGCACTGTAGGAGGGTCAGTACTGAGGGAGTGCGGCTCTGTCGGAGGGTTAGTACTGAGGGAGTGCTGCACTGTCAAAGGGTCAGTACTGAAGGAGTGCTGTCCTGTCAGAGGGTCAGTACTGAGGGAGTGCCGCACTGTCGAAGGGTCAGTACTGAGGGAATTCATCACTGTCAGAGGGTCAGTACTGAGGGAGTGCCGCACTGTCAGGGTGTCAGTACTGAGGGAGTGCTGCACTGTCAGAGGGTCAGTACTGAGGGAGTGCCGCACTGTCACTATTGAGGGAGTGCTACACTGTCGGAGGGTCAGTACTGAGGGAGTGCTGCATTGTTGGAGGGTCAGTACTGAAGGAGTGCCACACTGTCGGAGGGTCTGTACTGAGGGAGTCCCACACTGTCGTAGGGTCAGTACTGAGGGAGTGCCGCACTGTCAGAGGATCAGTATTGAGGGACCGCCGCACTGTTGGAGGATCAGCAGTGAGGGAGTGCAACACTGTCAGAGAGTCAGTACTGAGGGAGTGCCGCACTGTTGGAGGAGCAGTACTGAGGGATTGCCGCACTGTAGGAGGGTCAGTACTGAGGGAGTGCGGCTCTGTCGGAGGGTCAGTACTGAGGGAGTGCTGCACTGTCAAAGGGTCAGTACTGAAGGAGTGCTGTCCTGTCAGAGGGTCAGTACTGAGGGAGTGCCGCACTGTCGAAGGGTCAGTACTGAGGGAATTCAGCACTGTCAGAGGGTCAGTACTGAGGGAGTGCCGCACTGTCAGGGGGTCAGTACTGAGGGAGTGCTACACTGTCAGAGGGTCAGTACTGAGGGAGTGCAGCACTGTCGGAGGTTCAGTACTGAGGGAGTGCTACACTGTCAGAGGGTCAGTACTAAGGGAATGCTGCACTGTCGGAGGGTCAGTACTGATGGTGTGCTGCACTGTCAGAGGGTCAGTACTGAGGGAGTGCCGCACTGTCACTATTGAGGGAGTGCTACACTGTCGGAGGGTCAGTACTGAGGGAGGTCTGCATTGTCAGAGGGTCAGTACTGAGGGAGTGCTGCACTGTCAGAGGGTCAGTACTGAGGGAATGCCACACCGTCTGAGGGTCAGTACTGAGGGAGCACTGCACTGTTGGAGGGTCAGTACTGAGGGAGTGTCACACTGTCGGAGGGTCTGTACTGAGGGAGTCCCACACTGTCGTAGGGTCAGTACTGAGGGAGTGCCGCACTGTCGTAGGGTCAGTACTGAGGGAGTGCCGCACTGTCAGAGGATCAGTATTGAGGGACCGCCGCACTGTTGGAGGATCAGCAGTGAGGGAGTGCAACACTGTCAGAGAGTCAGTACTGAGGGAGTGCCGCACTGTTGGAGGGGCAGTACTGAGGGATTGCCGCACTGTCGGAGGGTCAGTACTGAGGGAGTGCGGCTCTGTCGGAGGGTCAGTACTGAGGGAGTGCAACACTGTCAAAGGGTCAGTACTGAAGGAGTGCTGTCCTGTCAGAGGGTCAGTACTGAGGGAGTGCCGCACTGTCGAAGGGTCAGTACTGAGGGAATTCAGCACTGTCAGAGGGTCAGTACTGAGGGAGTGCCGCACTGTCAGGGGGTCAGTACTGAGGGAGTGCTGCACTGTCAGAGGGTCAGTACTGAGGGAGTGCTACACTGTCAGAGGGTCAGTACTAAGGGAATGCTGCACTGTCGGAGGGTCAGTACTGATGGTGTGCTGCACTGTCAGAGGGTCAGTACTGAGGGAGTGCCGCACTGTCACTGTTGAGGGAGTGCTACACTGTCGGAGGGTCAGTACTGAGGGAGTGCTGCATTGTCAGAGGGTCAGTACTGAGGGAGTGCTGCACTGTCAGAGGGTCAGTACTGAGGGAATGCCACACCGTCTGAGGGTCAGTACTGAGGGAGCACTGCACTGTTGGAGGGTCAGTACTGAGGGAGTGTCACACTGTCGGAGGGTCTGTACTGAGGGAGTCCCACACTGTCGTAGGGTCAGTACTGAGGGAGTGCCGCACTGTCGTAGGGTCAGTACTGAGGGAGTGCCGCACTGTCAGAGGATCAGTATTGAGGGACCGCCGCACTGTTGGAGGATCAGCAGTGAGGGAGTGCAACACTGTCAGAGAATCAGTACTGAGGGAGTGCCGCACTGTTGGAGGGGCAGTACTGAGGGATTGCCGCACTGTCGGAGGGTCAGTACTGAGGGAGTGCGGCTTTGTCGGAGGGTCAGTACTGAGGGAGTGCAACACTGTCAAAGGGTCAGTACTGAAGGAGTGCTGTCCTGTCAGAGGGTCAGTACTGAGGGAGTGCCGCACTGTCGAAGGGTCAGTACTGAGGGAATTCAGCACTGTCAGAGGGTCAGTACTGAGGGAGTGCCGCACTGTCAGGGGGTCAGTACTGAGGGAGTGCTGCACTGTCAGAGGGTCAGTACTGAGGGAGTGCAGCACTGTCGGAGGTTCAGTACTGAGGGAGTGCTACACTGTCAGAGGGTCAGTACTAAGGGAATGCTGCACTGTCGGAGGGTCAGTACTGATGGTGTGCTGCACTGTCAGAGGGTCAGAACAGAGGGAGTGCAGCACTGTCACTATTGAGGAAGTGCTAGACTGTCGGAGGGTCAGTACTGAGGGAGTGCTGCATTGTCAGAGGGTCAGTACTGAGGGAGTGCTGCACTGTCAGAGGGTCAGTACTGAGGGAATGCCACACTGTCTGAAGGTCAGTACTGAGGGAGCACTGCACTGTTGGAGGGTCAGTACTGAGGGAGTGCCACACTGTCGGAGGGTCTGTACTGAGGGAGTCCCACACTGTCGTAGGGTCAGTACTGAGGGAGTGCCGCACTGTCAGAGGATCAGTATTGAGGGACCGCCGCACTGTTGGAGGATCAGCAGTGAGGGAGTGCAACACTGTCAGAGAGTCAGTACTGAGGGAGTGCCGCACTGTTGGAGGGGCAGTACTGAGGGATTGCCGCACTGTCGGAGGGTCAGTACTGAGGGAGTGCGGCTCTGTCGGAGGGTCAGTACTGAGGGAGTGCTGCACTGTCAAAGGGTCAGTACTGAAGGAGTGCTGTCCTGTCAGAGGGTCAGTACTGAGGGAGTGCCGCACTGTCGAAGGGTCAGTACTGAGGGAATTCAGCACTGTCAGAGGGTCAGTACTGAGGGAGTGCCGCACTGTCAGGGGGTCAGTACTGAGGGAGTGCTGCACTGTCAGAGGGTCAGTACTGAGGGAGTGCAGCACTGTCGGAGGTTCAGTACTGAGGGAGTGCTACACTGTCAGAGGGTCAGTACTAAGGGAATGCTGCACTGTCGGAGGGTCAGTACTGATGGTGTGCACTGTCAGAGGGTCAGTACTGAGGGAGTGCCGCACTGTCACTATTGAGGGAGTGCTACACTGTCGGAGGGTCAGTACTGAGGGAGTGCTGCATTGTCAGAGGGTCAGTACTGAGGGAGCGCTGCACTGTCAGAGGGTCAGTACTGAGGGAATGCCACACTGTCTGAGGGTCAGTACTGAGGGAGCACTGCACTGTTGGAGGGTCAGTACTGAGGGAGTGCCACACTGTCGGAGGGTCTGTACTGAGGGAGTCCCACACTGTTGTAGGGTCAGTACTGAGGGAGTGCCGCACTGTCAGAGGATCAGTATTGAGGGACCGCCGCACTGTTGGAGGATCAGCAGTGAGGGAGTGCAACACTGTCAGAGAGTCAGTACTGAGGGAGTGCCGCACTGTTGGAGGGGCAGTACTGAGGGATTGCCGCACTGTCGGAGGGTCAGTACTGAGGGAGTGCGGCTCTGTCGGTGGGTCAGTACTGAGGGAGTGCTGCACTGTCAAAGGGTCAGTACTGAAGGAGTGCTGTCCTGTCAGAGGGTCAGTACTGAGGGAGTGCCGCACTGTCAGAGGGTCAGTACTGAGGGAATGCTGCACTGTCGGAGGGTCAGTACTGAGGGAATGCCACACTGTCTGAGGGTCAGTACTGAGGGAGCACTGCACTGTTGGAAGGTCAGTACTGAGGGAGTGCCACACTGTCGGAGGGTCTGTACTGAGGGAGTCCCACACTGTCGTAGGGTCAGTACTGAGGGAGTGCCGCACTGTCAGAGGATCAGTATTGAGGGACCGCCGCACTGTTGGAGGATCAGCAGTGAGGGAGTGCAACACTGTCAGAGAGTCAGTACTGAGGGAGTGCCGCACTGTTGGAGGAGCAGTACTGAGGGATTGCCGCACTGTAGGAGGGTCAGTACTGAGGGAGTGCGGCTCTGTCGGAGGGTTAGTACTGAGGGAGTGCTGCACTGTCAAAGGGTCAGTACTGAAGGAGTGCTGTCCTGTCAGAGGGTCAGTACTGAGGGAGTGCCGCACTGTCGAAGGGTCAGTACTGAGGGAATTCAGCACTGTCAGAGGGTCAGTACTGAGGGAGTGCCGCACTGTCAGGGTGTCAGTACTGAGGGAGTGCTGCACTGTCAGAGGGTCAGTACTGAGGGAGTGCCGCACTGTCACTATTGAGGGAGTGCTACACTGTCGGAGGGTCAGTACTGAGGGAGTGCTGCATTGTTGGAGGGTCAGTACTGAGGGAGTGCCACACTGTCGGAGGGTCTGTACTGAGGGAGTCCCACACTGTCGTAGGGTCAGTACTGAGGGAGTGCCGCACTGTCAGAGGATCAGTATTGAGGGACCGCCGCACTGTTGGAGGATCAGCAGTGAGGGAGTGCAACACTGTCAGAGAGTCAGTACTGAGGGAGTGCCGCACTGTTGGAGGAGCAGTACTGAGGGATTGCCGCACTGTAGGAGGGTCAGTACTGAGGGAGTGCGGCTCTGTCGGAGGGTCAGTACTGAGGGAGTGCTGTACTGTCAAAGGGTCAGTACTGAAGGAGTGCTGTCCTGTCAGAGGGTCAGTACTGAGGGAGTGCCGCACTGTCGAAGGGTCAGTACTGAGGGAATTCAGCACTGTCAGAGGGTCAGTACTGAGGGAGTGCCGCACTGTCAGGGGGTCAGTACTGAGGGAGTGCTACACTGTCAGAGGGTCAGTACTGAGGGAGTGCAGCACTGTCGGAGGTTCAGTACTGAGGGAGTGCTACACTGTCAGAGGGTCAGTACTAAGGGAATGCTGCACTGTCGGAGGGTCAGTACTGATGGTGTGCTGCACTGTCAGAGGGTCAGTACTGAGGGAGTGCCGCACTGTCACTATTGAGGGAGTGCTACACTGTCGGAGGGTCAGTACTGAGGGAGGTCTGCATTGTCAGAGGGTCAGTACTGAGGGAGTGCTGCACTGTCAGAGGGTCAGTACTGAGGGAATGCCACACCGTCTGAGGGTCAGTACTGAGGGAGCACTGCACTGTTGGAGGGTCAGTACTGAGGGAGTGTCACACTGTCGGAGGGTCTGTACTGAGGGAGTCCCACACTGTCGTAGGGTCAGTACTGAGGGAGTGCCGCACTGTCGTAGGGTCAGTACTGAGGGAGTGCCGCACTGTCAGAGGATCAGTATTGAGGGACCGCCGCACTGTTGGAGGATCAGCAGTGAGGGAGTGCAACACTGTCAGAGAGTCAGTACTGAGGGAGTGCCGCACTGTTGGAGGGGCAGTACTGAGGGATTGCCGCACTGTCGGAGGGTCAGTACTGAGGGAGTGCGGCTCTGTCGGAGGGTCAGTACTGAGGGAGTGCAACACTGTCAAAGGGTCAGTACTGAAGGAGTGCTGTCCTGTCAGAGGGTCAGTACTGAGGGAGTGCCGCACTGTCGAAGGGTCAGTACTGAGGGAATTCAGCACTGTCAGAGGGTCAGTACTGAGGGAGTGCCGCACTGTCAGGGGGTCAGTACTGAGGGAGTGCTGCACTGTCAGAGGGTCAGTACTGAGGGAGTGCTACACTGTCAGAGGGTCAGTACTAAGGGAATGCTGCACTGTCGGAGGGTCAGTACTGATGGTGTGCTGCACTGTCAGAGGGTCAGTACTGAGGGAGTGCCGCACTGTCACTGTTGAGGGAGTGCTACACTGTCGGAGGGTCAGTACTAAGGGAATGCTGCATTGTCAGAGGGTCAGTACTGAGGGAGTGCTGCACTGTCAGAGGGTCAGTACTGAGGGAATGCCACACCGTCTGAGGGTCAGTACTGAGGGAGCACTGCACTGTTGGAGGGTCAGTACTGAGGGAGTGTCACACTGTCGGAGGGTCTGTACTGAGGGAGTCCCACACTGTCGTAGGGTCAGTACTGAGGGAGTGCCGCACTGTCGTAGGGTCAGTACTGAGGGAGTGCCGCACTGTCAGAGGATCAGTATTGAGGGACCGCCGCACTGTTGGAGGATCAGCAGTGAGGGAGTGCAACACTGTCAGAGAATCAGTACTGAGGGAGTGCCGCACTGTTGGAGGGGCAGTACTGAGGGATTGCCGCACTGTCGGAGGGTCAGTACTGAGGGAGTGCGGCTTTGTCGGAGGGTCAGTACTGAGGGAGTTGAACACTGTCAAAGGGTCAGTACTGAAGGAGTGCTGTCCTGTCAGAGGGTCAGTACTGAGGGAGTGCCGCACTGTCGAAGGGTCAGTACTGAGGGAATTCAGCACTGTCAGAGGGTCAGTACTGAGGGAGTGCCGCACTGTCAGGGGGTCAGTACTGAGGGAGTGCTGCACTGTCAGAGGGTCAGTACTGAGGGAGTGCAGCACTGTCGGAGGTTCAGTACTGAGGGAGTGCTACACTGTCAGAGGGTCAGTACTAAGGGAATGCTGCACTGTCGGAGGGTCAGTACTGATGGTGTGCTGCACTGTCAGAGGGTCAGTACTGAGGGAGTGCCGCACTGTCACTATTGAGGAAGTGCTAGACTGTCGGAGGGTCAGTACTGAGGGAGTGCTGCATTGTCAGAGGGTCAGTACTGAGGGAGTGCTGCACTGTCAGAGGGTCAGTACTGAGGGAATGCCACACTGTCTGAAGGTCAGTACTGAGGGAGCACTGCACTGTTGGAGGGTCAGTACTGAGGGAGTGCCACACTGTCGGAGGGTCTGTACTGAGGGAGTCCCACACTGTCGTAGGGTCAGTACTGAGGGAGTGCCGCACTGTCAGAGGATCAGTATTGAGGGACCGCCGCACTGTTGGAGGATCAGCAGTGAGGGAGTGCAACACTGTCAGAGAGTCAGTACTGAGGGAGTGCCGCACTGTTGGAGGGGCAGTACTGAGGGATTGCCGCACTGTCGGAGGGTCAGTACTGAGGGAGTGCGGCTCTGTCGGAGGGTCAGTACTGAGGGAGTGCTGCACTGTCAAAGGGTCAGTACTGAAGGAGTGCTGTCCTGTCAGAGGGTCAGTACTGAGGGAGTGCCGCACTGTCGAAGGGTCAGTACTGAGGGAATTCAGCACTGTCAGAGGGTCAGTACTGAGGGAGTGCCGCACTGTCAGGGGGTCAGTACTGAGGGAGTGCTGCACTGTCAGAGGGTCAGTACTGAGGGAGTGCAGCACTGTCGGAGGTTCAGTACTGAGGGAGTGCTACACTGTCAGAGGGTCAGTACTAAGGGAATGCTGCACTGTCGGAGGGTCAGTACTGATGGTGTGCACTGTCAGAGGGTCAGTACTGAGGGAGTGCCGCACTGTCACTATTGAGGGAGTGCTACACTGTCGGAGGGTCAGTACTGAGGGAGTGCTGCATTGTCAGAGGGTCAGTACTGAGGGAGCGCTGCACTGTCAGAGGGTCAGTACTGAGGGAATGCCACACTGTCTGAGGGTCAGTACTGAGGGAGCACTGCACTGTTGGAGGGTCAGTACTGAGGGAGTGCCACACTGTCGGAGGGTCTGTACTGAGGGAGTCCCACACTGTTGTAGGGTCAGTACTGAGGGAGTGCCGCACTGTCAGAGGATCAGTATTGAGGGACCGCCGCACTGTTGGAGGATCAGCAGTGAGGGAGTGCAACACTGTCAGAGAGTCAGTACTGAGGGAGTGCCGCACTGTTGGAGGGGCAGTACTGAGGGATTGCCGCACTGTCGGAGGGTCAGTACTGAGGGAGTGCGGCTCTGTCGGTGGGTCAGTACTGAGGGAGTGCTGCACTGTCAAAGGGTCAGTACTGAAGGAGTGCTGTCCTGTCAGAGGGTCAGTACTGAGGGAGTGCCGCACTGTCAGAGGGTCAGTACTGAGGGAATGCTGCACTGTCGGAGGGTCAGTACTGAGGGAATGCCACACTGTCTGAGGGTCAGTACTGAGGGAGCACTGCACTGTTGGAAGGTCAGTACTGAGGGAGTGCCACACTGTCGGAGGGTCTGTACTGAGGGAGTCCCACACTGTCGTAGGGTCAGTACTGAGGGAGTGCCGCACTGTCAGAGGATCAGTATTGAGGGACCGCCGCACTGTTGGAGGATCAGCAGTGAGGGAGTGCAACACTGTCAGAGAGTCAGTACTGAGGGAGTGCCGCACTGTTGGAGGAGCAGTACTGAGGGATTGCCGCACTGTAGGAGGGTCAGTACTGAGGGAGTGCGGCTCTGTCGGAGGGTTAGTACTGAGGGAGTGCTGCACTGTCAAAGGGTCAGTACTGAAGGAGTGCTGTCCTGTCAGAGGGTCAGTACTGAGGGAGTGCCGCACTGTCGAAGGGTCAGTACTGAGGGAATTCAGCACTGTCAGAGGGTCAGTACTGAGGGAGTGCCGCACTGTCAGGGTGTCAGTACTGAGGGAGTGCTGCACTGTCAGAGGGTCAGTACTGAGGGAGTGCCGCACTGTCACTATTGAGGGAGTGCTACACTGTCGGAGGGTCAGTACTGAGGGAGTGCTGCATTGTTGGAGGGTCAGTACTGAGGGAGTGCCACACTGTCGGAGGGTCTGTACTGAGGGAGTCCCACACTGTCGTAGGGTCAGTACTGAGGGAGTGCCGCACTGTCAGAGGATCAGTATTGAGGGACCGCCGCACTGTTGGAGGATCAGCAGTGAGGGAGTGCAACACTGTCAGAGAGTCAGTACTGAGGGAGTGCCGCACTGTTGGAGGAGCAGTACTGAGGGATTGCCGCACTGTAGGAGGGTCAGTACTGAGGGAGTGCGGCTCTGTCGGAGGGTCAGTACTGAGGGAGTGCTGTACTGTCAAAGGGTCAGTACTGAAGGAGTGCTGTCCTGTCAGAGGGTCAGTACTGAGGGAGTGCCGCACTGTCGAAGGGTCAGTACTGAGGGAATTCAGCACTGTCAGAGGGTCAGTACTGAGGGAGTGCCGCACTGTCAGGGGGTCAGTACTGAGGGAGTGCTACACTGTCAGAGGGTCAGTACTGAGGGAGTGCAGCACTGTCGGAGGTTCAGTACTGAGGGAGTGCTACACTGTCAGAGGGTCAGTACTAAGGGAATGCTGCACTGTCGGAGGGTCAGTACTGATGGTGTGCTGCACTGTCAGAGGGTCAGTACTGAGGGAGTGCCGCACTGTCACTATTGAGGGAGTGCTACACTGTCGGAGGGTCAGTACTGAGGGAGGTCTGCATTGTCAGAGGGTCAGTACTGAGGGAGTGCTGCACTGTCAGAGGGTCAGTACTGAGGGAATGCCACACCGTCTGAGGGTCAGTACTGAGGGAGCACTGCACTGTTGGAGGGTCAGTACTGAGGGAGTGTCACACTGTCGGAGGGTCTGTACTGAGGGAGTCCCACACTGTCGTAGGGTCAGTACTGAGGGAGTGCCGCACTGTCGTAGGGTCAGTACTGAGGGAGTGCCGCACTGTCAGAGGATCAGTATTGAGGGACCGCCGCACTGTTGGAGGATCAGCAGTGAGGGAGTGCAACACTGTCAGAGAGTCAGTACTGAGGGAGTGCCGCACTGTTGGAGGGGCAGTACTGAGGGATTGCCGCACTGTCGGAGGGTCAGTACTGAGGGAGTGCGGCTCTGTCGGAGGGTCAGTACTGAGGGAGTGCAACACTGTCAAAGGGTCAGTACTGAAGGAGTGCTGTCCTGTCAGAGGGTCAGTACTGAGGGAGTGCCGCACTGTCGAAGGGTCAGTACTGAGGGAATTCAGCACTGTCAGAGGGTCAGTACTGAGGGAGTGCCGCACTGTCAGGGGGTCAGTACTGAGGGAGTGCTGCACTGTCAGAGGGTCAGTACTGAGGGAGTGCTACACTGTCAGAGGGTCAGTACTAAGGGAATGCTGCACTGTCGGAGGGTCAGTACTGATGGTGTGCTGCACTGTCAGAGGGTCAGTACTGAGGGAGTGCCGCACTGTCACTGTTGAGGGAGTGCTACACTGTCGGAGGGTCAGTACTAAGGGAATGCTGCATTGTCAGAGGGTCAGTACTGAGGGAGTGCTGCACTGTCAGAGGGTCAGTACTGAGGGAATGCCACACCGTCTGAGGGTCAGTACTGAGGGAGCACTGCACTGTTGGAGGGTCAGTACTGAGGGAGTGTCACACTGTCGGAGGGTCTGTACTGAGGGAGTGCGGCTTTGTCGGAGGGTCAGTACTGAGGGAGTTGAACACTGTCAAAGGGTCAGTACTGAAGGAGTGCTGTCCTGTCAGAGGGTCAGTACTGAGGGAGTGCCGCACTGTCGAAGGGTCAGTACTGAGGGAATTCAGCACTGTCAGAGGGTCAGTACTGAGGGAGTGCCGCACTGTCAGGGGGTCAGTACTGAGGGAGCACTGCACTGTTGGAGGGTCAGTACTGAGGGAGTGCCACACTGTCGGAGGGTCTGTACTGAGGGAGTCCCACACTGTTGTAGGGTCAGTACTGAGGGAGTGCCGCACTGTCAGAGGATCAGTATTGAGGGACCGCCGCACTGTTGGAGGATCAGCAGTGAGGGAGTGCAACACTGTCAGAGAGTCAGTACTGAGGGAGTGCCGCACTGTTGGAGGGGCAGTACTGAGGGATTGCCGCACTGTCGGAGGGTCAGTACTGAGGGAGTGCGGCTCTGTCGGTGGGTCAGTACTGAGGGAGTGCTGCACTGTCAAAGGGTCAGTACTGAAGGAGTGCTGTCCTGTCAGAGGGTCAGTACTGAGGGAGTGCCGCACTGTCAGAGGGTCAGTACTGAGGGAATGCTGCACTGTCGGAGGGTCAGTACTGAGGGAGTGCCGCACTGTCAGAGGGTCAGTACTGAGGGAATGCTGCACTGTCAGAGGGTCAGTACTGAGGGAGTGCTGCACTGTCAGAGGGTCAGTACTGAGGGAGTGCCGCACTGTCGGAGGTTCAGTACTGAGGGAGTGCCGCACTGTCGGAGGTTCAGTACTGAGGGAGTGCCGCACTGTCAGAGGGTCAGTACTGAGGGAGTGCCGCACTGTCGGAGGGTCAGTACTGCTGCATTTTGAGGGTGATGTATTTTGGAGAAAAATTAAGCTCCTTCTGCCTGTTTGGGTGGTGGATGTAAAAAATCCCTTGGCCTAATTTTGAAAAATGCCAGGGATGTTTGACTCACTTTTCTGGCCAATATTTATTGATCAAACAAACTCAGTAAAAAATGATCTCCACTTGTCCACCCACTTTCGCATTGCAGTTTGTGGGATCTTGCTGTGTGCAGCTTGGCTGCTGCATTTCCAACTTTATAAGCAGTGACTACATCAGAATCCGATCAGATATAAAGCTTCGAGGCATTTAATGGTCGGGAAAAGTGTTGGATAAATCCAGCTGGATCCTGAATATGTGACCCAGTACTGCTCATCGTTTCCCAGCCTCCAACAAAGGGGCCTTGGACAGGTCATCATGTCAAAGGTGCAATATCAATAAAACCTCTTGTGAATTACACCGGCTGATGTTAGAGAGCCAGATGTGCACATCCATGTGGGACAGGCAGATGGCACCATCTGCCCATCTGTGTTTTATCCTGCAGCATCACCAAGTGCACCAGTGGTCCCTAACATTGAGCATTGAGTAGAACACTCAATCTCACTGGGGTACGCGTCCCACACACACTGACTCTCACTGGGGTACGGGTCCCACACACACTGACTCTCACTGGGGTACGGGTCCCACACACACTGACTTTCACTGGGGTACGGATCCCACACACACTGACTCTCACTGGGGTACGGGTCCCACACACACTGACTCTCACTGGGGTATGGGTCCCACACACACTGACTCTCACTGGGTTACGGGTCACACACACACTGACTTTCACTGGGGTACGGATCCCACACACACTGACTCTCACTGGGGTACGGGTCCCACACACACTGACTCTCACTGGGGTACGGGTCACACACACACACTGACTCTCACTGGGGTACGGGTCACAGACACACTGACTCTCACTGGGGTACGGGTCTCACACACACTGACTCTCACTGGGGAATGGGTCCCACACACACTGACTCTCACTGGGGTACGGGTCCCACACACACTGACTCTCACTGGGGTACGGGTCACACACACACACTGACTCTCACTGGGGTACGGGTCACAGACACACTGACTCTCACTGGGGTACGGGTCTCACACACACTGACTCTCACTGGGGAATGGGTCCCACACACACTGACTCTCACTGGGGTACGGGTCCCACTCACACTGACTCTCACTGGGGTACGGGTGCTACACACACTGACTCTCACTGGGGTACAGGTCACACACACACTGACTCTCACTGGGGTACGGGTCCCACACACACTGACTCTCACTGGGGTACGGGTCCCACACACAGTGACTCTCACTAGGGTACGGGTCCCACACACACACTGACTCTCACTGGGGTACGGGTCCCACACACACTGACTCTCACTGGGGTACGGGTCCCACACACACTGACTCTCACTGGTTGATGGGTTGAACCTACACTGGGTGAAATGTGTTGCTGGTGGGGTTCTCGCTGTCTGGTTGGTGTCTGTGTTGCCTGTTTACGGGGAGGTTCGCTACATCTTGTTTCATTCAGGCACTTTGCAGGCCTGTCCCTGACATCAATGACCCTGAGCCCCTCGAGCCTCCAGCCAATCCAAGGCTGTCAGCCGGGCTGAGTGCCAGGACTGCGGGGGGTGGGGCTGTGCTGTCCCTGGTACAGAACCCACTCGCAGCCCGAGACTGTCTCTGCGTCCCCTGCCGACAGGTGTATGATGGTTGGGGAGGGTCAGCAGTAAATGCAGTGGGTGACCCTCAGTGCGGCCCCCACCTACTTGACACCGTCTCTCGCTGAGGCACTGAGTGCCTTTGAATGAGGGACTTCCACCCCCAAACCCACAAGCAACTCTGACAGGGATTGTTTGTCCTGGTGCCCACAAGCAAGTGCCCCATTTTCCATTGCGGGGGGGGGGGGGGGGGGGGGTGGGGTGGGTGGGGGGGGCGGCGGTGGGTGGGTTGGTCGGTCTGGGAGCAGGGGTTTGTTTGTGGTGTTCACAATTCTGACAGGTTTGCATAAGTTAGACAAGGACAAGCTGTTCCCATTGGCTGATGGATTAAGGGACAGAGGTTTATGGTTTGGGTGTGATATACAGCGGGAACAGGACAAAGGGAGCCCAGCGATCTTGGTGAGGCACAAAGACAGTCCATGGACACTCCAACCATTAATCTTAATCAGAACGCGGCTGGGAAGGGAGCAGAGCCCCCCCCCCACCCTCCACCCCCCCCCACTGTCACACTCTCACCCAACTAATACCCTCCTGCCACCAAATTCGCCACCTGGGAGGGCACAGGGTTCCTGCCAGTGACTCTCGGTGAGGGAATGGAAGTCTCCCGGCAGTCGGATCCACATTTGGTCAATTGAGTGAGCTGCCGGACGGCCAGAATGGAGGCAATCCAAGACCTGGTGACCCGAGTGGTAACTTGGGATGAAGTTCGGCCAGAGGCCTGGATCCCATTGCTTATCCTCATTCACATCGTGTTGGTGGGCAGGGAGAGATCAGCCCCTCAGTCTCCCAGTGGAAACTGTCTTCAATCAGTCCTCAGTATTTCGGCTTTCATTGTTCCTGTGTCTGCAACTTAGCCTCAGGTGGCAACTGTGAAGCAGCTACTGCCCTTACCTGGACTGACCTCCACTCCGCACCCTCCTTGTGTGAGATGCTGGGGTGGGGGGGGTGGGTGTGGTGACGTACATGGAAGCTGTAATGAGGCACTAGAAGGAAAGGCAGAGGTGGAAGAGGCACAAAAACAGGAGCTTCATGGAATGAAAAACGAAGGAATTGGGATCGAAGGAATGTGTCTGGACCTGAAAACTCAGATAAGCGTTAGTCAGATGGAATGTTCTAGACTGATTCAGTTCCTGCTCTCACTTGTCTGCTTGTTGCTCAGTTGCTGCACCACATTTTTCAGAGCAGGAAGTGGTTATGTGAATGTTAACGGCCTGAACTTCAGAACTCAGCTGCAACCCGGCCACAGATAATGAAGCTGAATATGACAAGTTTATCTTCACCGACCTGCGTTCCTGCACCCCACCCCCCCAGCCCCCCCACCCCCCTCCCCATCACACTGCAAGCTCACTTAGCTGCAGCTCCATAAAACTCAACTAATACTCAATCTGGAAACCCTCCAAAAGGCATTAATCATCAAAACCGACAGGAATAGATAGAAACATATTGAACGTGCCAGTGTTCAAACACTGCTGCATGCAGCAGACATCACAGTCACAATCACCAAAAAAATTATTCTGCTTCTTCAGGTCAGATCTATCAGTGATAGCAAATGGATAGTTTCCATTACAGCTAGCCAATTTTCTAACATATGACAGGACAGGTACAGCACGGGATTAGATACAGAGTAAAGCTCCCTCTACACTGTCCCCATCAAACACTCCCAGGACAGATACAGCACGGGGTTAGATACAGAGTAAAGCTCCATCTACACTGTCCCCATCAAACACTCCCAGGACAGGTACAGCACGGGGTTAGATACAGAGTAAAGCTCCCTCTACACTGTCCCCATCAAACACTCCCAGGACAGATACAGCACGGGGTTAGATACAGAGTAAAGCTCCCTCTACACTGTCCCCATCAAACACTCCCAGGACAGTTACAGCACAGGATTAGATACAGAGTAAAGCTCCATCTACACTGTCCCCATCAAACACTCCCAGTGCTGGTACAGCACGAGGTTAGATACAGAGTAAAGCTCCCTCTACACCGTCCCCATCAAACACTCCCAGGACAGATACAGCACGGGGTTAGATACAGAGTAAAGCTCCCTCTACACTGTCCCCATCAAACACTCCCAGGACAGTTACAGCACGGGGTTAGATACAGAGTAAAGCTCCCTCTACACTGTCCCCATCAAACACTCCCAGGACAGGTACAGCACGGGGTTAGATACAGAGTAAAGCTCCATCTACACTGTCCCCATCAAACACTCCCAGGACAGGTACAGCACGGGGTTAGATACAGACTAAAGCTCCCTCTACACTGTCCCCATCAAACACTCCCAGGACAGGTACAGCACGGGGTTAGATACAGAGTAAAGCTCCCTCTACACCGTCCCCATCAAACACTCCCAGGACAGGTACAGCACACACCTGAATTGCGCTGTAACCTGGGGCTATCAGTTAGCAATGCTGTCAGTGCCATTCTGTACAGATTATTGCTCACAAAACACAGATTTGCACACAACCCTAATACAAATACATCCCACAGTAAACGGGAATACATCCCATGTTTTTGTGTTGATATTGTTCAGCGCTGGTACCAGATGTGCCTGTTTATGTGATCTCAGTGAGGGCACCAGTCTTAATTTAATCTAATTTGATCCCAGTTTACTCTGCCTTTCAATAGGAGGAATCATCCCAGATTTGCACTAAGTGGGGCAGTGGGTGGGTGAAATGACCTTTTACCTGCCGGCCGCGATGGGTGGGTTTTCACTCTGTATCGTCCCAAAGCCGCCACGTTATTCATGTATTCCTGGGAAACACACCATTTCATGGCAGGCGGGCTCTCATTTACCAGCCATACTCTCACCTCGCCGCTTCAACACGCGATCACCTCACCACTTCAACACGCTATCACCTCGCCGCTTCAACACGCTATCACCTCACCACTTCAACACGCTATCACCTCGCCGCTTCAACACGCTATCACCTCACCGCTTCAACACACTATCACCTCACCGCTTCAACATGCCATCACCTCACTGCTTCAACACGCTATCACCTTGCATCTTCAACACGCTATCACCTCACCACTTCAACACGCTATCACCTCGCCGCTTCAACACGCTAACACCTCACCGCTTCAACACGCTATCACCTCACCGCTTCAACACACTATCACCTCACCGCTTCAACATGCCATCACCTCACTGCTTCAACACGCTATCACCTTGCCGATTCAACACGCTATCACCTCACCGCTTCAACACGCTATCACCTCACCGCTTCAACACGCTATCACATCACATCTTCAACACGCTATCACCTCGCCGCTTCAACACGCTATCACCTCACCGCTTCAACACGCTATCACCTCACCGCTTCAACACGCTATCACCTCACCGCTTCAACACGCTATTACCTCACCACTTCAACACGCCATCACCTCACTGCTTCAACACACCATCACCTCACCGCTTCAACACGCTATCACCTCACCGCTTCAACACGCTATCACCTCGCATCTTCAACACACCATCACCTCACCGCTTCAACACGCTATCACCTCACCGCTTCAACATGCTATCACCTCACCGCTTCAACACGCTATCACCTCGCCGCTTCAAAACGCTATCACCTCGCCGCTTCAACACGCTATCACCTCACCGCTTCAACACGCTATCACCTCACCGCTTCAACACGCTATCACCTCGCCGCTTCAACACGCTATCACCTCACCGCTTCAACATGCTATCATCTCACCGCTTCAACACGCTATCACCTCACCGCTTCAACACGCCATCACCGCACCGCTTCAACACGCTATCACCTCACCGCTTCAACACACCATCACCTCGCCCCTTCAACACACTATCACCTCGCCGCTTCAACACGCTATCACCTCGCCGTTTCAACACGCTATCACCTCACCGCTTCAACACGCTATCACCTCACCGCTTCAACACGCTATCACCTCACCGCTTCAATACGCTATCAACTCGCCACTTCAACACGCTATCACCTCACCGCTTCAACGCGCTATCACCTCACCGCTTCAACACGCTATCACCTCACCGCTTCAAGACGCTATCACCTCGCCGCTTCAACACGCTATCACCTCGCATCTTCAACACGCTATCACCTCGCCGCTTCAACACGCTATCACCTCGCATCTTCAACACGCTATCACCTCACCGCTTCAACACGCTATCACCTCACCGCTTCAACACGCTATCACCTCACCGCTTCAACACGCTATCACCTCGCATCTTCAACACACCATCACCTCACCGCTTCAACACGCTATCACCTCACCGCTTCAACATGCTATCACCTCGCCGCTTCAACACGCTATCACCTCGCATCTTCAACACGCTATCACCTCACCGCTTCAACACGCTATCACCTCACTGCTTCAACACGCTATCACCTCACCGCTTCAACACGCTATCACCTCACCGCTTCAACACGCTATCACCTCACCGCTTCAACATGCTATCACCTCACCGCTTCAACACGCTATCACCTCACCGCTTCAACACACCATCACCGCACCACTTCAACACGCTATCACCTCACCGCTTCAACACGCTATCACCTCACTGCTTCAACACGCTAAAACCTCACTGCTTCAGGGGGCATGTTTAAAGTCCAGCCACGCCCACACCTCTCAGCGCTTCCAGCCCAGGACCTGCTGCGGGGAAGATGTCCACGACAGGTAAAATGTCCCGCAGCCCCAGGAGCCACCCTCCCCCAGCCCCGCGTTAGCGATGTGTCCCTGGATTCCATGGAGACCTGCTGGGGTGTCCCCTACCCACAGGATGGGCAGCAGCATCACCAACCAGGCTTGGGAGGCAGTGGCAGTGGTGGTCAGCGCTAATGCCCTGCAAAAGAGGCCAGCCACCCAGTGTCGCTACAGGGTCAATGTTCCCATCCGTTCCACCAGAGTAACTCACTCTTCTCATCGCTCTCAACTCACACACTCACACACCCATCACACACCCACAGGGACCTCACCCCTCACCACTAACTCCCGCACACCCCTCACATCCCCATCAGACTCGTATCCTCCGGAGCTTGTGTCCTCATCCTGTCCATGGTTCCGCTCACCACACTAACATTTCACACAGAGCCATGCGTCCTGCTCACACCCTCTCCATCTGTTTTCATACAGGAGAAGCTGGCTCACAACAGCAGGGAGAGGTCCCTGATCGGGGGTGGAGTGGTCCACATTAAACCCCTCACTCACTTTGAGGACTGTGCCAACGCACTGACTGGTGATGACGTGGACTGTGTCTGTGGTGACAGTGAGGTCAGCAGTGAACACCCACGTGAGGATCCTGCACCACACCGTCCCCCTCTCAACACAACTCAACGTGAGTTCTCCCTCAGCTTTTGACTGTTGCCATACACTCATGATCCCTACTTTGGTTCACAGGGAGCTCTGACAAGTGACCGACACCCTCAGCCAGTCCCTCAGCTCCATCTGGGTCCTCACCTCCAGCCAAAGGGACACCTCCTCCATTGAAGAGCTGGGAATAAGCAGCCTGGAAGACCCATCACTGCAGAGAGAGCAGCCGGCCCATGAGTGATTCCGGAGGGAGGAGTGTGTGTGTGCAGAGCCCTTCAGAGCCTCGTGCCAGCCTCTCCCCCCCCCCCCCCCAACACACACACACACACACACACACACACACACACACACACACACACACACACACTCACACACACACACACACATACACACACACACACACACACAATCACACACACACACACACACACACACACACACACACACACACACACACACACACACACACACACACACACACATCCTTCACGTTTCACACTCACCCCAACGTCCCGAGCGTTTTCAATGCTGCTCGCTGGGCTCTCAGTGTCCATCTGAGCTGAACTGCACCTCCACCCAGCCACTGACCACATCTCCACCCAGCCACTGACCACATCTCCACCCAGCCACTGACCACATCTCCACCCAGCCACTGACCACATCTCCGCCCAGCCACTGACCACACCTCTGCCCAGCCACTGACCACACCTCCGCCCAGCCACTGACCACATCTCCACCCAGCCACTGACCACATCTCCACCCAGCCACTGACCACATCTCCACCCAGCCACTGACCACATCTCCGCCCTGCCACTGACCACATCTCCGCCCAGCCACTGACCACACCTCCACCCAGCCACTGACCACATCTCTGCATAGCCACTGACCACACCTCTGCCCAGCCACTGACCATCACCTCCGCCCAGCCTCTGACCACATCTCCGCCCAGCCACTGACCACATCTCCGTCCAGCCACTGACCACATCTCCACCCAGCCACTGACCACATCTCCGCCCAGCCACTGACCACATCTCCACCCAGCCTCTGACCACATCTCCACCCAGCCTCTGACCACATCACTGTCCAGCCACTGACCACATCTCCAGCCAGCCACTGACGACATCTCCGCCCAGCCACTGACCAAATCTCCGCCCAGCCACTGAACACATCTCCATCCAGCCACTGACCACATCTCCGCCCAGCCACTGACCACATCTCCGCCCAGTCTCTGACCACATCTCCGCCCAGCCACTGACCACATCTCCGTCCAGCCACTGACCACATCTCCGTCCAGCCACTGACCACATCTCCACCCAGCCACTGACCACATCTCCACCCAGCCACTGACCACATCTCCGTCCAGCCACTGACCACATCTCCACCCAGCCACTGACCACATCTCTGCCCAGCCACTGACCACATCTCCGCCCAGTCACTGACCACATCTCCGCCCAGTCTCTGACCACATCTCTGCCCAGCCACTGACCACATCTCCGCCCAGCCACTGACCACATCTCCGTCCAGCCACTGACCACATCTCCACCCAGCCACTGACCACATCTCCACCCAGCCACTGACCACATCTCCACCCAATCTCTGACCACATCTCCACCCAGCCACTGACCACATCTCCGCCCAGCCACTGACCACATCTCCACCCAGCCACTGACCACATCTCCACCCAATCTCTGACCACATCTCCGCCCAGCCACTGACCAAATCTCCACCCAGCCACTGACCACATCTCCACCCAGCCACTGACCACATCTCTGCCCAGCCACTGACCAAATCTCCACCCAGCCACTGACCACATCTCCACCCAGCCACTGACCACATCTCTGCCCAGCCACTGATGACATCACTGCATAGCCACTGACCACATCTCCGCCCAGCCACTGACCACATCACCGCCCAGCCACTGACCACATCTCCGCCCAGCCACTGACCACATCTCCGTCCAGCCACTGACCACATCACCACCCAGCCACTGACCACATCTCCAGCCAGCCACTGACCACATCTCCGTCCAGCCACTGACCACATCTCCACCCAGCCACTGACCACATCTCCACCCAGCCACTGACCACATCTCCACCCAGCCACTGACCACACCTCCGCCCAGCCACTGACTACACCTCTGCCCAGCCACTGACCACACCTCCACCCAGCCACTGACCACATCTCCACCCAGCCTCTGACCACATCTCCGTCCAGCCACTGACCACATCTCCAGCCAGCCACTGACAACATCTCCGCCCAGCCACTGACCACATCTCCGCCCAGCCACTGACCACATCTCCATCCAGCCTCTGACCACATCTCCATCCAGCCACTGACCACATCTCCACCCAGCCACTGACCACATCTCCGCCTAGCCACTGACCACATCTCCGCCCAGCCACTGACCACATCTCCGCCCAGCCACTGACCACATCTCTGCCCAGCCACTGACCACATCTCCGTCCAGCCACTGACCACATCTCCACCCAGCCACTGACCACATCTCCGCCCAGTCTCTGACCACATCTCCGCCCAGCCACTGACCACATCTCCACCCTGCCACTGACCACATCTCCACCCAGCCACTGACCACATCTCCGCCCAGCCACTGACCACATCTCCGCCCAGCCACTGACCACATCTCTCCCCAGCCACTGACCACATCTCTGCCCAGCCACTGACCACATCTCCACCCAGTCTCTGACCACATCTCCGCCCAGCCACTGACCAAATCTCCACTCAGCCACTGACCACATCTCCGCCCAGCCACTGACCACATCTCCGCCCAGCCACTGACCACATCTCTGCCCAGCCACTGACCACATCTCCGCCCAGCCACTGACCACATCTCCGCCCAGCCACTGACCACATCTCCACCCAGCCACTGACCACATCTCCGTCCAGCCACTGACCACATCTCCACCCAGCCACTGACCACATCTCCGCCCAGCCACTGACCACATCTCCGCCCAGCCACTGACCACATCTCTGTCCAGCCACTGACCACATCTCTGCCCAGCCACTGACTACATCTCCGTCCAGCCACTGACCACATCTCCGCCCAGCCACTGACCACTCCCCTCTCTACACTCCGTCCCTCTGGACACATTCCCGTCTCCACACTCCCTCCCTCTGGACACCCTCCCCTCTCCACACTCCCTCCCTCCCTCTGGACACCCTCCCCTCTCCACGCTCCCTCCCTTTCACCTTCCACCCTGTTTACACCCACCTCCTCAGTTGCCACTTTCTCCCATGTCACCCCCTCCTCCACCTTTTCTCCCCCCTCCAACATCCCCCCCCCGCTTCATTTCCCCCTCCCAACCTCACCCCATCCTGAGACCTGTCATGAAAAGATAATAATTTTCACAGTATTATTGTCAACGAATGTAAAGGTAGGTGAATAGTGGGATTTGGGTTAGTTGCCCTGTGTGTAGGTATGTATGTGGAGGGGTGGGTTTAATTCAATTACCGGTCTGGGCACTTTGATGTATCAGGTGGGAAGCTAGGTTAGAAATGCTAAATATGTAACCATGGCTGAAGTTTTAGAGTGTGAGGTGGGAGGAACATTTGCACTTTTAGATGAACCAGAGTCATGGATTCTAAAGAGATGGTAAGGTGTTACCACCCAGCCAACGGAGGCTAAACCAAACGGTGTGCTTATTTTTCCCAAAGACTCCGGATAATATGAGAACTGTGAAAGATTTATATTATGGAGAGGGTAAAGTTGCAAAGGCATCTTGGGATTTACATTAGAGAGGGAGAAACTTGTATAAAGGAGATGAGGTTATGTCTGGGCAGAGGGAATTCTAAGATCCAACAAGTGTGAAAATCCTCCAGCCTCTGTGAATCAAGCTGCTGTCTCCAGGAACCAAAGCTAAGAGAATCCATTTGAAATTTCCTGTCCAGGGTACTGTGCACTTTGCCTGGGGCTGCTGAAGTCTATGGTGTTTTACAGTTGCCTTAACAGAGGTGTAGCTGGGAGTTAGATTAATCAGGGGAGCTAGGAGTTATCATTGAAGTAATTTGTAAATCTATGTATGTGCTTAACATCATTTCTTTTATTAATAAATGTTTAATTTAGTTTTGTAAAAAACCCCTAAGAGTCGGTGGACTTATTACTACTGAAAACAAGGGACCCACCGCAAAAGCAAAATACAAATAGCAAATACAGTTTCACATTTCCCTCTGCAATTTCAGCAGCTCAGCATTTAGCATCCGCTGAGCCATAACACACCTTCAATCCCCGCTCTCCCAACCTCACCCCATCCCGACACCTTCACTCCCCGCTCTCCCAACCTCACCCCATCCCGACACCTTCACTCCCCGCTCTCCCAACCTCACCCCATCCCGACACCTTCATTCCCTCCCTCCCAGCCTCATTGGTGGCCTTTTATCAGCACCAACAAGGTCTCACAAAGTCAGCATGAAGTGCACTGGGGCCTGTAAGCGTGTGGGGTGAGTTGTGCAATACACCATAGTGTGAAGCAATTAGCACAGAAACGACTGAAAATATTCAGAGGAGCAGCTCCTCGTTCAACAGCAGCAGCAGTGTCACTTTGGAATAGAGCGTTGTCAGCAGAACACCATAGGCCCTGGATGCTCACAGAGCGATTCTCCTGCCTGAACCTTAGTTTGAGCATTTAGGGTGAATTTTCCTGGTCCTGTGGGGGTGAGTTTGAAGGTGGACCAAGGAGGAAGGTGGAATGAGAGGGCAGTGTGTTGGTGATCTTGATGGTGGAAGCGGGAAGGGTTACCCCCCTGCCAGGTAACCAATGGGGAGTCAGGGATGTATTGGTGATCTCCCTGGAGTAGTAATCCAGAGGCCCATGCTCTGGGGACATGGGTTCCAATCCCACCATGGACCTGATGGGTTGCATCCTAGGATATTAAAGGAAGTAGCTGCAGATATTGTGGATACACTGGTAGTAATTTTCCAAGAATCCTTAGATTCTGGAAAAGTCCCAGAGGATTGGAAAACTGCCAATGTAACACCTTTATTCAAAAAGGGAGGGAGACAAAAAACAGGTAACTATAGGCCAGTTAGCTTAACATCTGTCATTGGGAAAATGTTGGCGTTTATTATAAAGGGTGTAATAGCAGAGCATTTAGAAAGACATAATCTAATCCAGCAGAGTCAGCACGGCTACATGAAGGGGAAATCATGCCTGACAAATTTATTAGAATTCTTTGAGGAGGTAACAAGCAGGATAGATAAAGAGGAACCAGGAGATGTAATATATTTGGATTTCCATAAGGTATTCGATAAGGTACCACACACAAGGCTACTTAAGGTAACAGCCCATGATGTTGGGGGTAGTATATTAACATGGATAGAGAATTGTCTAACTAATAGAAGACAGAGTTGGGATAAGGGGGGCATTCCCAGGATGTCAACCTGTAACTAGTGGAGTGCCACAGGGATCAGTGCTGGGGCCACAATTATTTACAATATATATTAATGACTTGGATGAGGGGAGGGAAGTGAATGTCCTATCGCCAAGTGTGCGGATGACACCAAGAGTCTACAGAGGGATATAGACAGGTTAAGTGAGTGGGCAAAAACGTGGCAGATGGAATAAAATGTGGGAAAATGTGAGGTTCTGCACTTTGGCAGGAAGAATAGAGGAGCTGAATATTATTTAAATGGAGAAAGACTGCAGAAAGCTGCAGCACAGAGGGATTTGGGGGTCCTCGTGCATGAATCCCAAAAAGCTAACATACAAGTTCAGCAGGTAAGAGGGAAGGCAAGTGGAATGTTGGCCTTTATTCCAAAGGGAATGGAGTATGAAAATAGGAAAGTCTTGCTAAAACTATACAAGGCACTAGTTAGACCACACCTAGAATACCGTGAACAGTTTTGGTCTCCTTATCTAAGGAAAGATTTACTGGCATTGGAGGCAGTCCAGAGAGGGTTCACTAGGTTGATCCCAGGTATGGAGGGATTTTCTTATGAGGAGAGGTTGAGTAGGTTGGTTCCCCACAAGGGAACTCTATCAAAACCTTGCAGAGTTTTAAAGACCTCGATTAGGTTACCCCCAAGGCTTCTTTTTTCAAGAGAGGAGAGACCTGGCCTATCGATCCTTTCCTGATACGTATACTCACACATTCCTGGGATCATCCTTGTAAATCTCTCTGCACCCTCTCCAGTGTCTCAATACCCTTTTTATAATATGGTGACCGGGACTCCATGCTGTGGTCTAACCAAGTTCAATATAAGTTTAGTGTCCCTTCCATGATTTTTAACTCTATCGTTCTAGAAATGGGGGTTGTCAGAAACAGGGATGTTCGCTGATGATTGTACAATGTTCAGCACCATTCACAACACCTCAGACACTGAAGCAGTCCATGTCCAAATGCAGCAAGACCTGGACAATACCCAGGCTTGGGCTGACAAGTGACAAGTAACATTCGTGCCACACAAGTGTTGGGCAATGACCATCTCCAACAAGAGAGAATCCTACCATCGACCCTTGATGTTCAATGGCATTACCATAGACCATAAGACATAGGAGCAGAAAATAGGCCATTCAGCCCTTTGAATCTGCTCCACCATTCAATCATGGCTGATAAGTTTCTCAACCCCATTCTCCCGCCTTCTCTCCGTAACCTTTGTTCCCCTTACCAGTCAAGAACCTATCTATCTCGGTCTTAAATACACTCAATGACCCGGCCTCCACAGCCTTCTGTGGCAATGAATTACCATCACTGAATCCCCCACTATCAACATCCTGAGGGTTACCATTGACCAGAAACTGAACTGGACCAGCCATATAAATACAGTGGCTACAAGAGCAGGTCAGAGGCTGGGAATCGTGCGGCGAGTAACTCACCTCCTGACTCCCCAAAGCCTGTCCACCATCTACAAGGCACAAGTCAGGAGTGTGATGGAATACTCTCCACTTGCCTGGATGAATGCAGCTCCCACAACACTCAAGAAGCTCGACACCATCCAGGACAAAGCAGCCCCGCTTGATCGGAACCCCATCCACAAACATTCACTCCCTCCACCACCGACACACAGTAGCAGCAGTGTGTGTACCATCTACAAGATGCACTGCAGGAATTCACCAAGCCTCCTTCAACAGCACTTTCCAAACCTGTGACCACTACCACCTAGAAGGGCAAGGGCAGCAGACACATGGGGAACACCACCACCTGCAAGTTCCCCTCCAAGTCACTCACCATCCTGACTTGGAAATATATTGGCCGTTCCTTCACTGTTGCTGGGTCAAAATCCTGGAACTCCCTCCCTAACAGCGCTGTGGGTGTACCTACACCACATGGACTGCAGCGGTTCAAGAAGGCAGCTCACCCCCACCTTCTCAAGGGGCAATTAGGGATGGGCAACAAACGCTGGGCCCAGCCAGTGACACTCACATCCCTGTAAATAAATGAAAAAGCCCTTGTGCTCAGTATGTGTTTTTATGGGCCTTGTTGATCCGCGGCACAGTGTTTAATCATTCTGCAAGTGAGGAAACAATAAGGGACAGAGCATGAGAACTCTGTGTACATGAAGGCAGGAGGACCCAAATGAATGTTTGAATGTTGCCCGTATCTGAGCTGATCCCAGGCAGTCACGCATGGAAACCCTGTGATCAGGGACTTTAATACAAGTGCTGGATAACAACAATTTGCATTCTTACAGTAATGCTTCTTCCTGTAGCACTTCATGGGCGTTTCTACAAAGAGCCTAAGGCACAGGAGAAGCCAGCATTGCTTCATGTCACTCCTCCCGTTTGGTGAGAGCTGCCTGCACTAATCAAGCTGTTCATAAACCACTAAACCCTTTCTGTTACATGTGCAAACAGCAGCCTCACATTCCTTTCCTTTGCTGCCTCATCTCTAGCAAGACGCCCGTTTTTTTGTGCCGCGAGATGTATCGGATTATCTTTTCTCAGTTCCCCCTATCCCTATTCGCTGGGCTTTGTCCAGGTCTGCTCCCGCTGGGCTGGATACAGAGGGACCGAGACTGGTGTGAAAACGTCCCCCTGCACAGCAAACAGGATAGGAAAGAGTTTTACTCTTTCATGCGATGTGGGCATCGCTGGCAAGACCACCGTTTGTTACCCATCCCCAATTGCCCTTGAGAAGATGGCATCTAAATATCTGTAGTCACTGGCACAGCTGAGTTCTACTATATAAGCAGCTGTTGTGCAGAAACTGCTACAGATGGTGCAACTATTATTTACTTAGGGTGGGGCATTACAGACCGAGCTCATCCTGTTTCACAGTTTCCACCTATGGTTCTGCAACTCACCTTTTCAGTTTGCAGGATATGGGTTCTGCAGCCTGGTCAGAATCCTTGCATTTAGCAGCACAGGTTCCGCAAATTAACCAGAAACTTTCATTTTAAACTTAGATTGCTAGGGGATGGGGCAAGGGTCCTAGTGCAGGGCACCAGGTGAGGGGCAAGGGTCCTAGTGCAGGGCACCAGGTAAGGGGGCAAGGGTCCTAGTGCAGGGCACCAGGTGAGGGGCAAGGGTCCTAGTGCAGGGCACCAGGTAAGGGGGCAAGGGTCCTAGTGCAGGGCACCAGGTGAGGGGCAAGGGTCCTAGTGCAGGGCACCAGGTAAGGGGGCAAGGGTCCTAGTGCAGGGCACCAGGTGAGGGGCAAGGGTCCTAGTGCAGGGCACCAGGTGAGGGGGCAAGGGTCCTAGTGCAGGGCACCAGGTGAGGGGGCAAGGGTCCTAGTGCAGGGCACCAGGTAAGGGGGCAAGAGTCCTAGTGCAGGGCACCAGGTGAGGGGGCAAGGGTCCTAGTGCAGGGCACCAGGTGAGGGGGCAAGGGTCCTAGTGCAGGGCACCAGATGAGGGGGCAAGGGTCCTAGTGCAGAGCACCAGGTGAGGGGGCAAGGGTCCTAGTGCAGAGCAATAGGTGAGGGGGCAAGGGTCCTAGTGCAGAGCACCAGGTGAGGGGGCAAGGGTCCTAGTGCAGAGCAATAGGTGAGGGGGCAAGGGTCCTAGTGCAGAGCAATAGGTGAGGGGGCAAGGGTCCTAGTGCAGGGCACCAGGTGAGGGGCAAGGGTCCTAGTGCAGGGCACCAGGTGAGGGGCAAGGGTCCGAGTGCAGGGCACCAGGTGATGGGGCAAGGGTCCTAGTGCAGAGCACCAGGTGAGGGGCAAGGGTCCTAGTGCAGGGCACCAGGTGAGGGGCAAGGGTCCTAGTGCAGGGCACCAGGTAAGGGGGCAAGGGTCCTAGTGCAGGGCACCAGGTGAGGGGCAAGGGTCCTAGTGCAGGGCACCAGGTGAGGGGGCAAGGGTCCTAGTGCAGGGCACCAGGTGAGGGGGCAAGGGTCCTAGTGCAGGGCACCAGGTAAGGGGGCAAGAGTCCTAGTGCAGGGCACCAGGTGAGGGGGCAAGGGTCCTAGTGCAGGGCACCAGGTGAGGGGGCAAGGGTCCTAGTGCAGGGCACCAGATGAGGGGGCAAGGGTCCTAGTGCAGAGCACCAGGTGAGGGGGCAAGGGTCCTAGTGCAGAGCAATAGGTGAGGGGGCAAGGGTCCTAGTGCAGAGCACCAGGTGAGGGGGCAAGGGTCCTAGTGCAGAGCACCAGGTGAGGGGGCAAGGGTCCTAGTGCAGAGCAATAGGTGAGGGGGCAAGGGTCCTAGTGCAGGGCACCAGGTGAGGGGCAAGGGTCCTAGTGCAGGGCACCAGGTGAGGGGCAAGGGTCCGAGTGCAGGGCACCAGGTGATGGGGCAAGGGTCCTAGTGCAGAGCACCAGGTGAGGGGCAAGGGTCCTAGTGCAGGGCACCAGGTGAGGGGCAAGGGTCCTAGTGCAGGGCACCAGGTAAGGGGGCAAGGGTCCTAGTGCAGGGCACCAGGTGAGGGGCAAGGGTCCTAGTGCAGGGCACCAGGTGAGGGGGCAAGGGTCCTAGTGCAGGGCACCAGGTGAGGGGGCAAGGGTCCTAGTGCAGGGCACCAGGTAAGGGGGCAAGAGTCCTAGTGCAGGGCACCAGGTGAGGGGGCAAGGGTTCGAGTGCAGGGCACCAGGTGAGGGGGCAAGGGTCCTAGTGCAGGGCACCAGATGAGGGGGCAAGGGTCCTAGTGCAGAGCACCAGGTGAGGGGGCAAGGGTCCTAGTGCAGAGCAATAGGTGAGGGGGCAAGGGTCCTAGTGCAGAGCACCAGGTGAGGGGGCAAGGGTCCTAGTGCAGAGCACCAGGTGAGGGGGCAAGGGTCCTAGTGCAGAGCAATAGGTGAGGGGGCAAGGGTCCTAGTGCAGGGCACCAGGTGAGGGGCAAGGGTCCTAGTGCAGGGCACCAGGTGAGGGGCAAGGGTCCGAGTGCAGGGCACCAGGTGATGGGGCAAGGGTCCTAGTGCAGAGCACCAGGTGAGGGGCAAGGGTCCTAGTGCAGGGCACCAGGTGAGGGGCAAGGGTCCTAGTGCAGGGCACCAGGTGAGGGACAAAGGTCCTAGTGCAGGGCACCAGGTGAGGGGGCCAGGGTCCTAGTGCAGGGCACCAGGTGAAGGGGCAAGGGTCCTAGTGCAGAGCACCAGGTGAGGGGGCAAGGGTCCTAGTGCAGGGCACCAGGTGAGGGGCAAGGGTCTTAGTGCAGAGCACCAGGTGAGGGGCAAGGGTCCTAGTGCAGGGCACCAGGTGAGGGGCAAGGGTCCTAGTGCAGGGCACCAGGTGAGGGGGCAAGGGTCCTAGTGCAGGGCACCAGGTGAGGGGGCAAGGGTCCTAGTGCAGGGCACCAGGTGAGGGGGCAAGGGTCCTAGTGCAGAGCACCAGGTGAGGGGGCAAGGGTTCTAGTGCAGGGCACCAGGTGAGGGGGCAAGGGTCCTAGTGCAGGGCACCAGGTGAGGGGCAAGGGTCCTAGTGCAGGGCACCAGGTGAGGGGGCAAGGGTCCTAGTGCAGGGCACCAGGTGAGGGGCAAGGGTCCTAGTGCAGGGCACCAGGTGAGGGGGCAAGGGTCCTAGAGCAGGGCACCAGGTGAGGGGGCAAGTGTCCTAGTACAGGGCACCAGGTGAGGGGCAAGGGTCCTAGTGCAGTGCACTAGGTGAGGGGGCAAGGGTTCTAGTGCAGGGCACCAGATGAGGGGGCAAGGGTCCTAGTGCAGGGCACCAGGTGAGGGGCAAGGGTCCTAGTGCAGGGCACCAGGTGACGGGCAAGGGTCCTAGTGCAGCGCACCAGGTGAGGGGCAAGGGTCCTAGTGCAGGGCACCAGGTGAGGGGGCAAGGGTCCTAGTGCAGGGCACCAGGTGAGGGGGCAAGGGTCCTAGTGCAGGGCACCAGGTGAGGGGCAAGGGTTCTAGTGCAGGGCACCAGGTGAGGGGGCAAGGGTCCTAGTGTAGGGCACCAGGTGAGGGGGCAAGGGTCCTAGTGCAGGACACCAGGTGAGGGGGCAAGGGTCCTAGTGCAGGGCACCAGGTGAGGGGCAAGGGTCCTAGTGCAGGGCACCAGGTGAGGGGCAAGGGTCCTAGTGCAGGGCACCAGGTGAGGGGCAAGTGTCCTAGTGCAGGACACCAGGTGAGGGGCAAGGGTCCTAGTGCAGGGCACCAGGTGAGGGGCAAGGGTCCTAGTGCAGGGCACCAGGTGAGGGGGCAATGGTCCTAGTGCAGGGCACCAGGTGAGGGGGCAAGGGTCCTAGTGCAGGGCACCAGGTGATGGCGTAAGGGTCCTAGTGCAGAGCACCAGGTGAGGGGCAAGGGTTCTAGTGCAGGGCACCAGATGTGGGGGCAAGGGTTCTAGTGCAGGGCACCAGATGAGGGTGCAAGGGTCCTAGTGCAGGGCACCAGGTGAGGGGGCAAGGGTTCTAGTGCAGTGCACCAGGTGAGGGGCAAGGGTCCTAGTGCAGGGCACCAGGTGAGGGTCAAGGGTCCTAGTGCAGGGCACCAGGTGAGGGGGCAAGGGTCCTAGTGCAGGGCACCAGGTGAGGGGGCAAGGGTTTTAGTGCAGGGCACCAGGTGAGGGGGCAAGGGTCCTAGTGCAGGGCACCAGGTGAGAGGGCAAGGGTCCTAGTGCAGGGCACCAGGTGAGGGGGCAAGGGTCCTAGTGCAGAGCACCAGGTGAGGGGCAAGGGTCCTAGTGCAGGGCACCACTTGAGGGTCAAGGGTCCTAGTGCAGAGCACCAGGTGAGGGGCAAGGGTCCTAGTGCAGAGCACCAGGTGAGGGGGCAAGGGTCCTAGTGCAGGGCACCAGGTGAGGGGCCTAGTTCGGAATACCACCACAATATGAATGAATTTAGAGCAAGATGCAGTGCATGGGGTGGGGGTGGGGTGGGTGGGGGCTGGGGGTGGGTGGGTGGGGGCTGGGGGGGTACAGTTCTTTGATATGGGCAATTGGGGTTTGAAGCTCAAAGTGGGACAATCCAATTTGCAGATTTGAATTTCAATCTCTCAGTACAGCCACAATCTGTGCTTTGATTTTGTTGCAATCTTTAGAATAACAAATCATCAAAACAAACTCTACCTGGTCTTAAGTGCGATGCTTAGAATTGGAGTTGCGCTGCTGTGGGTCATTTCACCCCCCCCATCGATCCTGAGTTTGTGCTGCTTGTCAGTTTGCTGCAATTAGTCTCATATCTTTTGTGTTGGGGTCTAAAAGATTAGCGAGGCTTCTTTATTCCTGACCAATATTCCGAGCTGGCAAACAGCTGTATCTGTTTGTTGGATGAATTTGGGATAACAAACATCCAGCATCAGATAGACCCCTGATCGTGGGTTTCTGCAGCTATGGTCTGTTGTGGGTCAGTAACGGGGAGGAGGATTTGAGGGATAGGGAGGGGGAGCAACTCCAACCCGAGAGTGGTGCTGAGGTGAGTTACTGCAGCCCTGGTCATTTCTGGAATAGGAACTCAGAGGATATGGAGCAGCATTAGGAACTGAGGGAGTGCTGTAGTTAAGGTGGGTGTGTACAGAGCAGAGACAAACATTTGATATGTTGTTTTTAACAACCTAACGTGTACAGGTAAAGGTTAGTGCACTGGTTTAGGTCAGGTTTTTATTGGCTGAAGGGCTACTTTTCAAATGGATTAGTAATCTTGGGCCCTCCCCCATCTAAATTATAATCCCATAGAATATTTAAAATAGGAAAATGCTATATTTAAAGGGCATTTTAATAATGTTATTAAGAAAACAAACATGTACTTTTTGCTCTCAGTGAGATTGATGCCCATTTCTCATTGGACTGTATGGAATATTTAAATATTTTTTAAAACTCCCCTCTCTCGAACAGAGCTGAACGCAGCTCATACCCACAACCAGGTGGTTCCTGTGACTCTACCTGGCTGTCATTGTACTGCTGTCAGTCCTGCTGTGTGTCATCTCCCCTCCCAGCCAAACAAGCAGCCCAGTCTGCACTGCACAGGGACAATCAGGCTTGCTGGCACCCACTGCAACCCACTGGAAGACAGACCCATCCACTAATCCAGATGTTCATAGGTTCTACCCTGTCCCTCCAAACTGCCCCCCACCCACCTGATAATAAGCAGCGGTGAGGCCTTGGATAACTCTTCCCCTTTATAACCCAGGCGCCATGGCAAACATTGTATCCCTTCTGTCAGTCTGAGATCACTGAACACATGTAGTGTGAGAATCTGGTACGTGACGTCACTGTGTGTTCTGTGATTCGGTGTCACACAGAGACTGGATGGTCAGAATTTACACACTGAGGGGCTGTGAGTTTTTCTTGCCTGAGTTGTTTCTCCTGGAGAGCATTTCAGCTTCCTGTGCCCAGCGAGAATATCTAACGTCTCTCAGTTCCTGTGTACACAACCTCTCTCCACAGTCCCGTCAGCGGACACACCTGCTGATTCCAACCATTCACCGTGAATCCTTTACAAAGGGTGTTCACTGCAAACTTAATGACTGTCTGTTGATTTAAACAGAAAACAAAGGATATTATTGACAATTCATGGGTTTGTTTACCTTGTTTATGAACAGGGTACAGAGGAGTGTGTGTGGAATGTTCCAGAAAGAATTGATTCCAACCTATCTCTGGGAGGATTGAGAGACACGGTGGAACTCTAATGCTGACCTGTTCCCACATGTGACAGGATGATTTTGGTCTATTGCTATTTTATCAACTAACATGCACACTGAAGTACTGAGTCCCAAAAGAGCACAGGAAGCACCCACTGTGGTTAAAGTGCCTGAGAACCAGACCCCCTACTCTGCAGACACTTTAATTCAGGAAATGCCACAGACAGCGGAAAGATTGTGGCGTTATAGTCCTCAGCATTCTGGCATGTTCTTGAGTGTCAATACCAAGTTTATAATGGCTTTCACTATCCAAAGCATGGATGAGGTTCTAACTGGTTGGTAACATTCTGGCCTCCCACTCAGAGGATTCAGAACCTCAAGGCTCACTGTAGACTCAAGCTGATATCAAATGCGGTACTTGGGAACAGCTATAACACTGGAGTTGCCGTCTATGTGAAGGGATATTAAGTCGCGCCCTGTCTCCTGACACGAATATCATTTGTGCTTTCCCCAGTTGTCCTCAGTTTCATGATGGGTCTTCATCCTGGGGGGTGGGGGGGGGGAGGTGTGGGGGGTGGGGGCGTTCTGACAGCTGGGTTTTTGCTGTTTCCGAAGTTATTGGAGATGAACCACACGGGGCCCATTTCAACTCCTGTCCAGGTGCTATCAAGTTTTAAAGCTGTTTGTGCGCCAATTTTCAGAACCTTTGTTATTTTTCCTGCTTCCAATTAAATAAGGTCACAACTGAACATTGACATCAAGTTCTCTTTCATGCAGGATCTACATATCCCTTGAGATCTCAGTCTTGAACACAGCCAGTGACTGAGCACCAACAACCCTCTGAGGTAGGGAATCCCAAAGATTCACAAGTGAACTTTTTGAGTGAACAACCTTCTCCCCATCTCAATCCTAAATGGCCAATCTCTTATTTTAAGATTATAAACTCCAGCTTTAGACTCTCCAGTCAGGAGAAACAGCCCCGCAGCATCTGCACTACTAAATTCTCAAAGAATTGTATATATTTCATTGAGATCACCTCTCATCCTTCTAAACTCCAGGACCCTTCTACTCAATCTCCTCATAGAACAACCTCTCACCTCAGGAATCAGTCTATTAGATCTCTGTTCTCACCCCCTCTCAGGCAAGTATATCCTTCCTTACATAAGCAGATTAAAACTGTCCAGGTGCGACCACACTAAAGTCTTACATAACTGCAGTAAGACTTCCTTAGTCTTAAACACCAACCCCCTTGCAATAAAGACCAACACACCATTTGCCTTCCTAATTGCTTGCTGTAGCTGCATGTTAACTTTCTATGATATGTGTATAAGGGACACCAAAATCCTTCTGAAATACCGAGACTTACTAAATCTTCCACACTTGAAAAAATGTTCTGTTTTTTCACACCTCCACATTCCAACTGCTACCTCCTTGTCTAATCACTTACCCAGTCACTACCTCCTTGTCTAATCACTTACCCAGTCACTACCTCCTTGTCTAATCACTTACCCGGTCACTACCTCCTTGTCTAATCACTTACCCGGTCACTACCTCCTTGTCTAATCACTTACCCGGTCACTACCTCCTTGTCTAATCACTTACCCGGTCACTACCTCCTTGTCTAATCACTTGCCCGGTCACTACCTCTTTGTCTAATCACTTACCCGGTCACTACCTCCTTGTCTAATCACTTACCCAGTCACTACCTCATTGTCTAATCACTTACCCGGTCACTACCTCGTTGTCTAATCACTTGCCCAGTCACTACCTCTTTGTCTAATCACTAACCCAGTCACTACCTCCTTGTCTAATCACTTACCCGGTCACTATCTCCTTGTCTAATCACTAACCCAGTCACTACCTCCTTGTCTAATCACTTACCCAGTCACTATCTCCTTGTCTAATTACTTACCCAGTCACTATAACTTTGTCTAATCACTTACCCAGTCACTATCTCTTTGTCTAATCACTTACCCGGTCACTATCTCCTTGTCTAATCACTTACCCAGTCACTACCTCCTTGTCTAATCACTTACCCAGTCACTATCTCCTTGTCTAATCACTAACCCAGTAACTATAACTTTGTCTAATCACTTACCCGGTCACTACCTCCTTGTCTAATCACTTACCCAGTCACTACCTCCTTGTCTAATCACTTACCCGGTCACTACCTCCTTGTCTAATCACTTACCCAGTAACTATCTCCTTGTCTAATCACTTACCCAGTCACTACCTCCTTGTCTAATCACTTACCCGGTCACTACCTCGTTGTCTAATCACTTACCCGGTCACTACCTCGTTGTCTAATCACTTACCCAGTCACTATCTCCTTGTCTAATCACTTACCCGGTCACTACCTCCTTGTCTAATCACTTACCCGGTCACTATCTCGTTGTCTAATCACTTACCCAGTCACTATCTCTTTGTCTAATCACTTACCCAGTCACTATCTCCTTGTCTAATCACTTACCCGGTCACTACCTCCTTGTCTAATCACTTACCCAGTCACTATACCTTTGTCTAATCACTTACCCGGTCACTACCTCCTTGTCTAATCACTTACCCAGTCACTACCTCCTTGTCTAATCACTTACCCGGTCACTACCTCCTTGTCTAATCACTTACCCAGTAACTATCTCCTTGTCTAATCACTTACCCAGTCACTACCTCCTTGTCTAATCACTTACCCGGTCACTATCTCGTTGTCTAATCACTTACCCAGTCACTATCTCTTTGTCTAATCACTTACCCAGTCACTACCTCCTTGTCTAATCACTTACCCGGTCACTATCTCGTTGTCTAATCACTTACCCAGTCACTATCTCCTTGTCTAATTACTTACCCGGTCACTATCTCTTTGTCTAATCACTTACCCGGTCACTACCTCCTTGTCTAATCACTTACCCGGTCACTACCTCGTTGTCTAATCACTTACCCAGTCACTACCTCCTTGTCTAATCACTAACCCGGTCACTACCTCGTTGTCTAATCACTTACCCAGTCACTACCTCCTTGTCTAATCACTAACCCGGTCACTATCTCTGTGTAACCTCCCCACAGCTTTCTTTCCCACCCAGCTTTATATCATTAGAAAATGTGAATATATAATGTTCAGCCCCCTCATCTCAGACATTGGTGGAGATAATGGCGAGCTGAGTCCCCAGTGCTGATCTTTGCAACACTCCACTAGTTACACACTGCCATCCTGAAGATAAAAGCTAAACACTGCAGATGCTGGAAATCGAAAACAAAAACAAAAACAAAAAATAAATGGAAAAAATCAGCATCTACGGAGAGAAACACAGTTAACGTTTCGAGTCCGTATGACTCTTCAGCAGAACTAAGGAAAAGTAGAAAAGGGGGTAAACTATAAGGTGGTTTAAATAGTGGGGGGGGGGGGGCGTTGGGGGAGGTAGAGCTGGAAAAAGGGCCAGTGATAGGTGGAGATAACCAAAAGATGTCACAGACAAAAGGACAAAGAGGTGTTGAAGGTGGTGATATTATCTAAGGAATGTGCTAATTAAGGGCAGAAAGCAGGACAAGCGAGGTACAGATAGACCTAGTGGGGGTGGGGTGGGGTGAAGGTACAGATAGCCCTAGTGGGGGTGGGGTGGGGTGAAGGTACAGATAGCCCTAGAGGGGGTGGGGGTGGGGTGAAGGTACAGATAGCCCTAGTGGGGGTGGGGTGAAGGTACAGATAGACCTAGTGGGGGTGGGGTGAAGGTACAGATAGCCCTAGTGGGGGTGGGGTGGAGTGAAGGTACAGATAGCCCTAGTGGGGGTGGGGTGAAGGTACAGATAGCCCTAGTGGGGGTGCGGTGGGGTGAAGGTACAGATAGCCCTAGTGGGGGTGGGGTGAAGTTACAGATAGCCCTAGTGGGGGCGGGGTGGGGTGAAGGTACAGATAGCCCTAGTGGGGGTGGGGTGAAGGTACAGATAGCCCTAGTGGGGGTGGGGTGAAGGTACAGATAGCCCTAGTGGGGGTGGGGTGGGGTGAAGGTACAGATAGCCCTAGTGGGGGTGGGGTGGAGTGAAGGTACAGATAGCCCTGGTGGGGGTGGGGTGAAGGTACAGATAGCCCTAGTGGGGGTGGGGTGAAGGTACAGATAGCCCTAGTGGGGGTGGGGTGAAGGTACAGATAGCTCTAATGGGGGTGGGGTGGGGGGAAGGTACAGATAGCCCTAGTGGGGGTGGGGTGAAGGTACAGATAGCCCTAGTGGGGGTGGGGTGAAGGTACAGATAGCCCTAGTGGGGGTGGGGTGAAGGTACAGATAGCCCTAGTGGGGGTGGGGTGAAGGTACAGATAGCCCTAGTGGGGGTGGGGTGGGGTGAAGGTACAGATAGCCCTAGTGGGGGTGGGGTGGAGTGAAGATACAGATAGCCCTAGTGGGGGTGGGGTGGGGTGAAGGTACAGATAGCCCTAGTGGGGGTGGGGTGGGGTGAAGGTACAGATAGCCCTAGTGGGGGTGGGGTGGAGTGAAGATACAGATAGCCCTAGTGGGGGTGGGGTGGGGTGAAGGTACAGATAGCCCTAGTGGGGGTGGGGTGAAGGTACAGATAGCCCTAGAGGGGGTGGGGTGAAGGTACAGATAGCCCTAGTGGGGGCGGGGTGGGGTAAAGGTACAGATAGCCCTAGTGGGGGTGGGGTGAAGGTACAGATAGCCCTAGTGGGGGTGGGGTGAAGGTACAGATAGCTCTAATGGGGGTGGGGTGGGGGGAAGGTACAGATAGCCCTAGTGGGGGTGGGGTGGGGTGAAGGTACAGATAGCCCTAGTGGGGGTGGGGTGGGGTGAAGGTACAGATAGCCCGAGTGGGGGTGGGGTGAAGGTACAGATAGCCCTAGTGGGGGTGGGGAGAAGGAACAGATAGACCGAGTGTGGGTGGGGTGGGGGGAAGGTACAGATAGCCCTAGTGGGGGTGGGGTGGGGTGAAGGTACAGATAGCCCGAGTGGGGGTGGGGTGAAGGTACAGATAGACCTAGTGGGGGTGTAGGTGGGGTGAAGGTACCGATAGCCCTAGTGGGGGTGGGGTGGGGTGAAGGTACAGATAGCCCTAGTGGGGGTGGGGTGAAGGTACAGATAGCCCTAGAGGGGGTGGGGTGAAGGTACAGATAGCCCTAGTGGGGGCGGGGTGGGGTAAAGGTACAGATAGCCCTAGTGGGGGTGGGGTGAAGGTACAGATAGCCCTAGTGGGGGTGGGGTGGGGTGAAGGTACAGATAGCCCTAGTGGGGGTGGGGTGAAGGTACAGATAGCCCTAGAGGGGGTGGGGTGAAGGTACAGATAGACCTAGTGGGGGTGGGGTGGGGTGAAGGTACAGATAGCCCTAGTGGGGGTGGGGTGGGGTGAAGGTACAGATAGCTCTAATGGGGGTGGGGTGGGGGGAAGGTACAGATAGACCTAGTGGGGGTGGGGTGGGGTGAAGGTACAGATAGCCCTAGTGGGGGTGGGGTGGGGTGAAGGTACAGATAGCTCTAATGGGGGTGGGGTGGGGGGAAGGTACAGATAGCCCTAGTGGGGGTGGGGTGGGGTGAAGGTACAGATAGCCCTAGTGGGGGTGGGGTGGGGTGAAGGTACAGATAGCCCGAGTGGGGGTGGGGTGAAGGTACAGATAGCCCTAGTGGGGGTGGGGTGAAGGTACAGATAGCCCTAGTGGGGGTGGGGTGAAGGTACAGATAGCCCTAGTGGGGGTGGGGAGAAGGAACAGATAGACCGAGTGTGGGTGGGGTGGGGGGAAGGTACAGATAGCCCTAGTGGGGGTGGGGTGAAGGTACAGATAGCCCCAGTGGGGGTGGGGTGAAGGTACAGATAGCCCGAGTGGGGGTGGGGTGAAGGTACAGATAGCCCTAGTGGGGGTGGGGTGAAGGTACAGATAGCCCGAGTGGGGGTGGGGTGAAGGTACAGATAGCCCTAGTGGGGGTGGGGTGAAGGTACAGATAGCCCGAGTGGGGGTGGGGTGAAGGTACAGATAGCCCTAGTGGGGGTGGGGTGAAGGTACAGATAGCCCGAGTGGGGGTGGGGTGAAGGTACAGATAGCCCTAGTGGGGGTGGGGTGAAGGTACAGATAGCCCTAGTGGGGGTGGGGAGAAGGAACAGATAGACCGAGTGTGGGTGGGGTGGGGGGAAGGTACAGATAGCCCTAGTGGGGGTGGTGCGGGGTGAAGGTACAGATAGCCCGAGTGGGGGTGGGGTGAAGGTACAGATAGCCCTAGTGGGGGTGGGGTGAAGGTACAGATAGCCCTAGTGGGGGTGGGGTGAAGGTACAGATAGCCCTAGTGGGGGTGGGGTGGGGTGAAGGTACAGATAGCCCTAGTGGGGGTGGGGTGGGGGTGAAGGTACAGATAGACCTAGTGGGGGTGGGGTGAAGGTACAGATAGCCCTAGTGGGGGTGGGGTGAAGGTACAGATAGCCGAAGTGGGGGTGGGGTGGAGGTGAAGGTACAGATAGCCCTAGTGGGGGTGGGGTGGGGTGAAGGTACAGATAGCCCTAGTGGGGGTGGGGTGGGGTAAAGGTACAGATAGCTCTAGTGGGGGTGGGGTGGGGTGAAGGTACAGATAGCTCTAGTGGGGGTGGGGTGGGGTGAAGGTACAGATAGACAGAGTGTGGGTGGGGTGGGGGGTAGGTACAGATAGCCCTAGTGGGGGTGGGGTGGGGTGAAGGTACAGATAGCCCTAGAGGGGGTGGGGGTGGGGTGAAGGTACAGATAGCACAAGTGGGGGTGGGGTGGGGTGAAGGTACAGATAGCCCTAGTGGGGGTGGGGTGGGGGGTGAAGTTACAGATAGACGGAGTGGGGGTGGGGTGAAGGTACAGATAGCCCTAGTGGGGGTGGGGTGAAGGTACAGATAGCCCTAGTGGGGGTGGGGTGGGGTGAAGGTACAGATAGCCCTAGTGGGGGTGGGGTGGGGTGAAGGTACAGATAGCCCTAGTGGGGGTGGGGTGGGGTGAAGGTACAGATAGCCCTAGTGGGGGTGGGGTGGGGTGAAGGTACAGATAGACCTAGTGGGGGTGGGGTGGGGTAAAGGTACAGATAGACCTAGTGGGGGTGGGGTGGGGTGAAGGTACAGATAGACCTAGTGGCGGAGGGGTGGGGGTGAAGGTACAGATAGCTCTAGTGGGGGTGGGGTGTGGTGAAGGTACAGATAGACCTAGTGGCGGAGGGGTGGGGTGAAGGTACAGATAGCCCTAGTGGTGTTGGGGTGGGGTAAAGGTACAGATAGCCCTAGTGGGGGTGGGGTGAAGGTACAGATAGCCCTAGTGGGGGTGGGGGTGGGGTGAAGTTACAGATAGGCCTAGCGGGGGTGGGGTGGGGTGAAGGTACAGATAGCCCTAGTGGGGGTGGGGTGGGGGGAAGGTACAGATAGCCCTAGTGGGGGTGGGGGGTGGGGGTGGGGTGAAGGTACAGATAGCCCTAGTGGGGGTGGGGTGGGGTGAAGGTACAGATAGCCCTAGTGGGGGTGGGGTGAAGGTACAGATAGCCCTAGTGGGGGTGGGGGTGGGGGTGGGGTGAAGGTACAGATAGCCCTAGTGGGGGTGGGGGTGGGGTGAAGTTACAGATAGCCCTAGTGGGGGTGGGGGTGGGGTGAAGTTACAGATAGCCCTAGTGGGGGTGGGGTGGGGTGAAGGTACAGATAGCCCTAGTGGGGGTGGGGGTGGGGGTGGTGTGAAGGTACAGATAGCCCTAGTGGGGGTGGGGTGAGGTGAAGGTACAGATAGCCCTAGTGGGGGTGGGGTGGGGTGAAGGTACAGATAGCCCTGGTGGGGGTGGGGTGAGGTGAAGGTACAGATAGCCCTAGTGGGGGTGGGGTGGGTTGAAGGTACAGATAGCCCTAGTGGGGGTGGGGTGAAGGTACAGATAGCCCTATTGGGGGTGGGGTGAAGGTACAGATAGCCCTGGTGGGGGTGGGGTGAGGTGAAGGTACAGATAGCCCTAGTGGGGGTGGGGTGAAGGTACAGATAGACCTATTGGGGGTGGGGTGAAGGTACAGATCGCCCTAGTGGGGGTGGGGTGAAGGTACAGATAGCCCTAGTTGGGGTGGGGTGAGGTGAAGGTACAGATAGCCCTAGAGGGGGTGGGTGTGGGGTGGTTTGAAGGTACAGATAGCCCTAGTGGGTGTGGGGTGAAGGTACAGATAGCCCTAGTGGGGGTGGGGTGAAGTTACAGATAGCCCTATTGGGGGTGGGGTGAAGGTACAGATAGCCCTAGTGGGGGTGGGGTGAAGTTATAGATAGCCCTAGTGGGGGTGGGGTGGGGGGAAGGTACAGATAGCCCTAGTGGGGGTGGGGTGGGGGTGAAGGTACAGATAGCCCTAGTGGGGGTGGGGTGGGGGTGAAGGTACAGATAGCCCTAGTGGGGGGTGGGGTGAAGGTACAGATAGCCCTAGTGGGGGTGGGGGTGGGGTTAAGGTACAGATAGCCCTAGTGGGGGTGGGGGTGGGGTTAAGGTACAGATAGCCCTAGTGGGGGTGGGGTGAAGGTACAGATCACCCTAGTGGGGGTGGGCTGAAGGTACAGATAGCCCTAGTGGGGTTTGGGTGGAGGGAAGAGGAGGTGTTGTTCCCATTTTCCAACTAGGCACTTTACAGCCTTTCGGAGTGGATATTGAGTTCAACAATTTTAGATCACGAACTCTCTCCTCCATCCCCACCCCACCACCACTAGGTCAATCTGTACCTTCACCCCACCCCACCCCCACAAGGTCCATCTGTACCTTCACCCCACCCCACCCCCACTAGGGCTATCTGTACCTTCCCCCCACCCCCACCCCCACAACGTCTATCTGTACCTTCACCCCACCCCACCCCCATTAGGGCTATCTGTACCTTCACCCCACCCCCACTATGGCTATCTATACCTTCACCCCACCCCCACAAGGGCTATCTGTACCTTCACCCCACCCACACCCACTAGGTCTATCTGTACCTTCACCCCACCCCACCCCCACTATGGCTATCTGTACCTTCACCCCACCCCCACTATGGCTATCTTTACCTTCACCCCACCCCCACTAGGACTATCTATACCTTCCCCCCACCCCACCCCCACTAGGGCTATCTGTACCTTCACCCCCACACCACCCCAACTAGGTCTATCTGTACCTCGCTTGTCCTGCTTTCTACCCTTAATTAGCACATTCCTTAGATAATATCACCACCTTCATCACCTCTTTGTCCTTTTGTCAGTGACATCTTTTGGTTATCTCCACCTATCACTGGCCCTCTATCCAGCTCTACCTGTCCACCCCCCTCACCCCCCTTAAACCACTTATATTTCAACCCCTTTTCTATTTTTCCTTAGTTCTGTTGAAGAGTCATATGGACTCGAAACTTTAACTGTGTCCCTCTCTGCAGATGCTGCCAGACCTGCTGAGTTTTTCCAGGTATTTCTGTTTTTGCCATCCTGAAGATGATCTGTTTATTCCTACTTTCTGTTAATCAATCCTCAATTCAAGCTAATGTACTATAATCATGTGCCCTGATCTTGTATGACAGCTTATTGAATGTTTACTGCTTTAATTCCACTGGTTACATCCTTAAAAAGCTCTAACAATTATGTGAAGCAGCTTCTCTTCCATGTTGATATTGCCTATCTTATAGGGTAGATTGGGTAATGACAGTCAGCCTGACCTTGGTGCTGGGCAGATCATTGGAGTCATTCTGAGAGATAACAGATAACGTAAATCATAACTCAGAAAGGCACAGGTTACTCGAGGACAGTCAACATGGATCTGTCAACATGAGCGTTTACTGATCAGTAAATTAAAAATCATCTGATCTAAGGGAAAATGACAAGTTGGATCCAAAATTGGCTCAAAGCAACGGATGACAGTTGAGGGGTATCTTTATGACTGGAAGAGGTTGTTTCCAGGGGATTTCCACAAGGCTGAAAGAGTCCCGTGCTGTTTGTGGTATATGTCAATGATTGAGAATTACATATAGAGGACGTGATTAAGAAGTTTGCAGATGATATGAACATTATCTGGGTGGTGGATAATGGGGAGGAAAGCTGTAGACTTCAGGAAGATATCAATGACTGGTCACGTGAGCAGAAAGGTGGCAAATGGAATTTAGTCTGGAGGAGTGTCAGGTAATGTATTTGAGGAGGAGAAGCAAAGTCAGGAAATTACAATAAATGGCAGCATTATGAAAAATGTTGAGACTTAGAAGAATGAATGTGTACAGATCCTGGCAGGTATCAGGACAGGTAGAGAGGTAGTCAAGAAGGCAGATGGAATATTTTCTGTTCTTGGTTGTTCGAGGTCTAGAGTATGTGAGCAGAGAGGTTATGTTAAAACTGCATAACATACAAGTTAGACCACATGTGATTGCACTTGGGAATATATCAGCCGTTCCTTCACTGTCGCTGGGTCAAAATCCTGGAACTCTCTCCCTAACAGCACGGTGGGTGTACCTACACCACATGGACTGCAGCGGTTCAAGAAGGCAGCTCACCACTACCTTCTCAAGGGCAATTAGGGATGGGCAATAAATATATTGTCAGTGATACTCTCATCCCATGAAAAGAATAAGTAAAAAACATTGGAGAGGGTACAGAGGAGATTCACAAGGATGGTGTCAGGACTGGCGTACTTTATGTTTAGTATTACAGACCTGTAATGTTGCACTCTGGAAATAAATCGAGTATTAAGTAAATAATTGGCACTAGGTTTCCAACTGTACCATCTGCTTCAAAATGAATTCTCATTCGTGGAGCACAGCTGCCTAGAGGTGAAGATTGGAAACAAAGATTTTTTTTTCTGACTGAAGATTGTAATCTGAGTTACTTTTGTGCAGAATGCTGAAGGTAATTGTAAGTTGTGAGGGTACTATTGCCCACTGATGCTCTCCAAATCCAAACCCAATGACCAGTGGGACAGTGCAGCGGAGACGTGGAACCAGGTTACATCCTCGCTGAAGAGAAAATAAGGTTTGGACTTGTCACTGTTGCTTCCAAACAAAAGTAAGTTCAGAAGCAAAATATCTTGTGAATGGGATGTCTGCCAGTTGGATATTGATGTAGCTTGGATCTTCGGGGATGAAATTTATATAAAAGACGATTGATATTGGATGTGTTCAAAGCATGGCCAGTCTTTGATAGATTTCAAAAGACAGACAATTGTTCCACAGAGAAACATATCATAGACTTAAACAGGGTGTATAAAATATTGCAGAAATTCAGTCTGGAGGTTCCTTATTCAGTGATCACCTTTAAATTACCAAATCTTTTCTGTTGCATATGAACAGACTCCTGGTCTTAACTAGCGTCCAGTTCTCAGAGAAGGGAATTGAGTGCATGAAATTGAAAGCTTTCCAGTTATTTTATTTTTCTCAGGTTGTGGATGTCCCTGGCAAGGCAGCATTTATTGAACATCTGTACTACCCCATGAAGATAACTGGATCTTCCCTTTAAACTCCTGCAGCCTGTGTGGTGAAAATCATTCCAAAGTGGTAGTTCACAACAAACTTCACAATATTGACCCAGTGATGATGAAGGAACAATATATGTTGAAGTAAGAATGGTTTTGGGTTGGAGTCATACTGGCACAGAAGGAGACCATTCTGCCCATTGTGTCCATGCTGACTCTCTGTAGAGCAATCCAGTCAGTCCCACTCTCTCTCTCTCTCTCTCTTCCCTGTATCCCTGCAAATTTATTTCTCTCCAGTGTCCATTCAATTTCCCGTTGAAAGCGTCGATTGTCTCCACAGCCACCTCCTTCATGGACAGTCACTTCCATTCGCTGCGAAACAAATTCTTCCTCATATTCTCCCCTGCATCTCTTGCCCCAAATTTTAAATGTGTCCCCTTATCTTTGCAGAATCAGCTAATGGGAACAGCCGCTCTTTAACTACCTTATCTAAACCTATCATAGTCTTGGACGCCACTATCAGATCTCCCTCTCAATCTACCTTTGTACTTCCTCATCCCTGGGGCCATTCTGGTAAATTTCCTCTGCCTCATCTTGAGGATCATCGCATCTTTCCCAAAGTGTAGTGACCAGAACTGGATGCAGTTCTAACTGTGGGCTAACCAAAACTTTATAAAGGTTTATGGGTGGGAACTTGGAGGTAATGATGTTCCTATTGGCTCCTGCTCAGTGCTAGATGGGGGAAGGGGATTGTATTAAGGTGACCTCAGTGAGTTGCTAATGATAGTGCATCATGTGGACAGTATATACCACAGCCACAGTACCAGTGACAGGGGTACCAATAAATAAACTGCTCGGTACTGCTTGCCATGTTGATGAAGCTGGTGAATGGAGAACTTTCCATCTCACTCTTGACTTCAGTTTTGTAGGTGGTGGCAAAGCATTGTGGGATTAGGAGCTGAGCCATTCATTGACAAATACCCAAATTCTAACCTCTTAAAGCCACTTTGTTGATTTTCTTGTCGATAAGATTCCGGTGCCACCCAAGATGTTGAAGGTGAGAGTCTCTCTGATGGTGTTGAAGGTTAAACACAGGTATTGTTTCTTTATCTTGGTGCTTGTGTGGCATCAATATTGGCTGCAACACATCATCACAAGGCTGGATCTAGGAAAGTAAGTTGTGAAGAGGGCACAAAGCGTCTGCAAAGGGATGTAGACAGATTCAGTGAGTGGGCAAAAGTCTCGTCTCCTACTAGGCCTACTCCTGCTTCTATTTCTTCTGATCTCATTACATTTGCTCACCTACTTTTAATACTCTGGAGTGGAAACCATCAGGTCCTGGAGCTGTTAGCCTTGAGTCACATTTTTACATCACCATTTCTCTGTTAAACACCAAGAGCTGGAGGGGTCAGAGCAGGATTAGCCCACACAGCCCATCGAGCCTGCCTGACATTCAACCTGATCACCGCTGATCATGGACTTCGACTTCATTTTCTCACTCACTCCCGTGAAAATCTTACTAAACCCAGTGAATTCCTCCTGCAGGTAGGGCGAAAAGCAAAATCAAATCTGGTACTTTATCCTCGTTCTCTATTGTATTTGGCAAGTCAGCCATTTCCTCGTTTTCAATTCCAGTCTCTCCTGCATCCAGCTTTGAAAACTCACCTTGCCCTTGGGCACCTCTCTCGATATAGTTTCAAGCCTCCTCTTGTATTCTTCTTCCTCACTTCCTTTGAATCCTTTTGCTGTTCTTCTCCCAGTTTCCAGGATCTCTATTGTTCTTTGCCTTCATATAAACCATGTTAGTTTTCTGCCACCCTTTGTTGGCCAGTTATTTCATTACATGAGTAGAGTCCTTGCCTGGGATCTAGACAGGTTTTGTTGTACTAAATGCTTCTTTGGAGACTTCCCACTGTTCCTTTTGTACCCTCCTGGGATGTGAGTGTCACTGGTACAACCAGCACTTGCTGCTCAGCTCTATTTGCCCAAGTCAGGATGGGGAGTGGCTTGGAGGGGAACTTCCAGGTGGTGGTGTTCCCATCTATCTGCTGCCCGTGTCCTTCTAGATGGTAGAGGTTGTGGGTTTGGAAGGTGCTGTCTGAGGAGCCTTGGTGAGTTCCTGCAGTGCATCTTGTAGATGGTACACACACTGCTGCTACTGTGTGTCGGTGGTGGAGGGAGTGAGTGTTTGTGGATGGGGTGCCAATCAAGCAGCTGCTTTGTCCTGGATGATGTTGAGCTTCTTGAGTGTTGTGGGAGCTGCACTCATCCAGGCAAGTGGGGAGTATTCCATCACACTCCTGACTTGTGCCTTGTAGATGGTGGACAGGCTATGGGGAGTCAGGAGATGAGTTACTCACAACAGGATTCCCAGCATCTGACCTGTTCTGGTGGCCACAGTATTTATATGGCTAGTCCAGTTCAGTTTCTGGTCAAAGGTGACCCCGATGTTGTTGATAGTGGGGGATTTAGTGAAGGTAATGCCATTGAATGTCAAGGGGAGATGGTTAGAATCTCTGGTTGGAGATGTTCATTGCCTGGCACTTATTTAGCATAAAGGTTCCTTGCTGGAGTTGCTTGATGCCACATTGGTCAAATGTGGCTTTAATGTCAGAGAGTTCAGATCCCACTATGGCAGCTGGTGGATTTAAATTCCATCAATAAATCCGGGGTGTAAGGCTTGTCCCAGTAATGGTGAACATGAAACTATCATCTATTGTCATAAAAACCCATCTGGTTCACTCATGTCCTTTAGGGAAGGAAATCTGTTGTCCTTACCCAGTCTGGCCTACATGTGACTCCATGCCCACAGCAATGTGGTTGACTCTAAATGCCCTCTGAAATGGTGTGGTAAGCCAGGCAATTAGGGATGGGTAACCAATGCTGGCCTTGCCAGTGATGCCCACATCTCATGAAAGAGTAAAAGAAAGGTTTCACCCAGAGCCCTATAATCAATTTCTATATTATGCCCTCAAAATCAGCATTATTCAAATTTAAAACCCTGGTTCTAAGCATTTAAGTCAGCGTTTAAGCGCTTTACTGGCACGTACATTGACTCTCAGCCATGGAATAAATTCTGGTATTAGCAGCCACTAAACCTTTGTCTGGTTATGTTCTGAAACATCTTGGGGAATGTTTTTCTATGTTAAAAGGATATAGATGCAAGTCACAAAAACATAAGCAATAGGAGCATGAGTAGACCATTCAGCCCATCAAGCCTGCTCCACCATTCAATACAATTCAACTCCACTGTCCCACCTGCTCCCCATATCCCTTCATTCACCAAGAGACGAAAGCTCTGTCTATCCCAGCCTTAAATGTATTCACAATGGAGTATCCACAACCCTCTGGGGTAGAGAATTCCAAAGATTCACACCCCTTTGAGTGAAGAAATTTCTCCTCATCTCAATCCAAAACGATCAGCCCCTTATCCTGAGACTGTGCCCCTGGTTTTAGATTCCCTGATCAGGGGAAACAATCTCTCAGCATCCGCTCTGTCAAAACCCCCTCAGAATCTTGTAGGTTTCAATGAGATCGCCTCTCATTCTTCTAAACTCCAGAGAATATAATCCCAATTTACTCACCTCTCATTATAGGACAACCCCCCACCCCCCCCATATCCCAGGGACCAACCTAGTGAACCTTGGCTGTACTGCCTCCGATGCGAGTATATCCTTTCTTAAATGTGGAGACTGCACACAGTATTCCAGATGTGGTCTCACCAAAACTCTGTACAGCTGTAGCAAGGCTTCTTTATTCCTCTACTCCAAACCCCTGCAATAAAGGCCAACATGCCATTTGCCTTCCTAATTGCTTGCTGCGTCTGCACGCTAACTTCCTGTGTTCTGTGTATAAACACACCCAAATCTCTTTCAACATCAACACTTACAAGTTTATCATCTTTTAAGCAATATTCTGCTTTTCTATTCTTGTGACCAAAGTGAATAAGTTCACATTTCCCCATGTTATACTCCATCTGCCATCTTGTCACCCACTCACCTAACCTGTGTCTATCTCTTTGCAGCCTCTCTGTGTCCTCCCCACAGCTTACCTTCCCATCTAACTTGGTATCATCAGCAAACTTAGATACATTACTCTCGGTCTCTTCATCTAAGTCATTAATATCGATTGAGGACCCAGCACTGATCCTTGCAGCACTCCACTATTCACTGTCCGTCAACGTGAAAAAGCCCCATTTATGCCCAGTCTCTGCTTCCTGTCCATTAACCCACCTTCTATCCATGTTAATATATTACCCCCAACTCCATGAGCTCCGATCATGCCTATTAACCTTTTGCCTTTTGTGTGGCACTTTATCGAATGCCTTTTGGAAATCCAGCTAAACTACATCTACTGGTTCCCCTTTTACGTCCTCAAAATAAATTTGTTAAACAGGATTTCCCTTTGCCAAAGCTATGTTGACTTGTTCTATTCAGGCTACGCTTTTCTAAGTGCATTGTTAAGACTTCCTCAATAATACATTCCAGCATTTTCCCAACAACTGATGCTCAGCTAACTGGCCTGTAGTTCACTGCGTTCTCTCTCCCTCCTTTCTTGAAAAGCGGAGTAACATTTGCCAATTTCCAGTCTAGTCAGACCGTTCCAGAATTGAAGGAATTTTGGAAAATTGCAGCCAGTATGTCCACTATCTCTGCAACGATCTCTTTTAGTACTTTAGGGTGTAGGCCTTCCGGTCTCGGAGATTAGTGGATTTTAGCCCCTTAAGTTTCTCTAATACTTTATCTTTGCTGATATTAGTTTCACTAATTTCCTCACTCTTTTTAGCTCCTAGGTTACCGTCCATTTCTGGTATGAAATGTCTGTCTTCTACTGTGAAGCAGACACAAACTACTTGTTCAATGCCTCTGCCGTTTCCTCATTCCCCAGGATAATTTCTCCTGTCTCTGATTCCAAGGGGCCAATGTTTACTTCAGTTCTCTTCCTTTTTATGTACTTATAAAACAATCTGGTTTTATATTTCTGGCTAGTTTTCCCTCTAGTTCTTTTTCCCTTTTCATCAACTATTTGGTGACCCTTTGCTGGATTCTGAAACATTCCCAAGCCTCAGACTTGCTACTGGTTTTCGCAACATTGTAAACCTCTTTGTTTCGTCTAATTCTATCTGTAACTTCCTGAGTGAGTCACCGATGGGTCTTTCTTGTTAAGTTGGGTTCATCCATTTCTCCATCGCAGACTCTCAGGATTGTTACAGTGCAGAAGGTGACTATTCGGCCCATCACGTCTGCACCGGCTCTCCGAATGAGCATTTTACTTAGTGCCATTTCTCCTGTCTGCTCCCCGTAACCCTGCACATTCTCCCTTTTCAGATAACACTAACTCTGTTTCGGAATGCCTCGACTGAACCTGCCCCCACCACACTCTCAGGCAGAGCCCTCCAGACCCTAACCTCTCACTGTGTGACAAGGTTTCTCCTCGTATCACTTCTGCTTCTTTTACCAGTTACCTTCAACCTGGGCCCTCGGGTTCTCGATCCTTCCACGAGTGGGAACAGTTTCTCCAGAGCTACTCGGCCCAGGCCCCTCATGATTTTGAATATCTCCTCTCAGCCTTCTCCTCTCCAAGAAAAACAGTGCTAACTTCTCCAATCTGTCTACGGAGCTCAAGTTCCTCATCCCTGGAACCATCCTTGTAAACCTCTTCTGCGCACACTCTCTCTCTCTCTCTCTCTCTCTCATGTCTTCACATCCTTCCTAAAGTGCAGTTCCCAGAACTGGACACTACTCCAGCTGAGGCTGGACTAGTGCCTTATACAAGTTCAACATAACCTCCTTGCTCTTGTACTCTATGTCCCTATTAATAAAGCCCAGGATACTGTTATGCTTTATTAACCGCTCTCTCCACCTGTCCTGCCACCTTCAATGACTGATGCACATATACACCCAGGTCCCTCTGCTCCTGCACCCCCTTTAGAGTTGTACCCCTTATATTTTATCATCTCCCCATGTTCTTCCTACCATAGTGAAACACCTCACATTTCTCCACAGTGAACTTCATCTGCCGCCTGTCTGCCCACTCCACCAACTTGTCTATGTCCTTCTGAAGTTTTACACTATCCTCCTCATGGTTCACAATACTTCCAAGTTTCATATCATCTGCAAATTGTGCCCTGAACATCAAGGTCTAGGTCATTAATATATATCAGGAAAAGCAAGGGTCCCAACACTGAACCCTGGGGAACTCCACGATAACCCTTTCTCCGGCCTGAAAAACATCCATTTAATGGCTACTCCCTGTTTCCTGTCACTCGCCAACTCCATGTTGCCTTTTATTCCATGAGCTATAACTCCGTTCACAAGTTTGTTGTGGGGCATTTTATCAAACAAATTTTGGACGTTCATGTGCACTACATCAAGAGCGTTACCCTCATCAACCCTCTCTGTTAGCTCTTCAAAAATCTCAAGCAAGTAAAACGTGCTTTTCCCTTAACAAATCCATGCTGGCTTCCCTTAATCAATGTGCATTTGTCAATGTGACTATTAATTTTGTTTCAAATTATTGTTTCTAGAAATGTTCCCCACCAATGATAAATTGACTGGCCTGTAGTTCTGAGCTTATCTTTTCATCTTTTTTTGAACAAGGGTGTAACATTTGCAATTCTCCGGTCCTCTGGCACCGCTCCTGAGTCTAAGAAAGACTGGAAAATTCTGGCCAGTGCCTTCACAATTTCCACTCTCACTTCCCTCAGGATCCTTGGATGCAGCTCATCCTGTCCCAGTGCCTTAATGGCTTTAAGTACAGACAGTCTATCCAATACCTCCTCCTAATCAATTTTAAACCCTTCTAGTGTCAAAATGACTTCCTCTTTCACCATGGCCTGGCTAACATCTTCTTCCTTGGTAAAGACAGAAGCAAAGTATTCATTTGGTACCTCAACCATGTCCTCTGCCTCCATGCGTATCACAGAACTGCTGACCTAACACAGCACCAGCAACGCTTCAAGGCCACAGCTCATCAGCTCCTTAAAGACCACGAGGAATGGACAATGAATGTTGGTCTTGTCAGCAAAAGCAACACACTGAGAATGATATTAAAAACAGGCACAGGCCTGAAACCAGCTGTGTATAATGTGCAATTAAAACCCTGGTAAAAATAATTCTACTGGGGGAGATGGCAGAAATCACACGTTGTTCAAGTCAGACAAAAGGAGTTAGTGAGGGAATTTTAACTAAAACTTCTTTAAAAAGTTTTCAGTGCGTCTACATTTTAACAAATGGAGTTGGTAAAGTCACAGCACAATTGCACTTTTATGTAGTGAATCATGTGAATTATATCTTGTTAGAACATTGGCAAAATGACCATGACTGCACTTCATGCCTGATCATTTGGCAAACTCTCTCTTGCTCTTGGGTATATCCATTGTTGTGGGTCCATTTATTCTTTAACAAGAGTATACCCCCAATTCATCCCCCAATGTTAGCCCTGTCGCTAGAGGCTCACTCTAACTGTTCAGCACAGGATTAATTTGTTCAGACTGGAACACAACAGCCAGTGGTTCCTGGAGTGCACTGCCTGACAGTGTGGGGGTGACAGGGTCAACTGAGGCTTTCAAAAGGGAATTGGATCATGACCTGAAAAATAAAAAAAATGCAGGGCTACAGGGAAAAGGCAGGGGAGGTGGCGGGAGGCGCCTTGCTCCTTCAGAGGGCCAGCACCGTCATGATAGGCCAAAAGGCCTCCTTCTCTGCTGTAACCATTCCAGGTCCAGATCCCATGGCGGGGCTGGAACCAGCGGCTTCATCAGTTGGCGTCTCCTCGGCGAGAACCCTCTGCCGTAGCTGGGGCAGAGGGTTGGTGAGTGCCAGCTGGGTTGGGGCTGTTCCTGTGAGGAAGGCTGACTGTGACATCCTGTGTGTGTGTGTGTGTGTGTGGGGGGGGGGGGGGGGGTGGGGGTTGCCATGATTGGCGTCTGGCAAACAGCGCCATGTGTTAGACCCTGAGCCCAAATGGGGCCTTTACCCTTTGGTCCTCCCTCTGGCAGTAACATCCACCAGCTTTGCCAAGCAGCAAGATCTTTGTATTTTATTGAAGCAAATGAATAAAAATCCCTCCTTGCATTTCAAGCACTTGTGTCAAAATGTAGAGAGGGTAACCCAGCCTCCAGCCTTGCAATCAGCCTTTCTAACCTTTGCTGCTGGAAAGTTGGAGCTGAAACTTTGACGCTGTGCTAAGCAGCTGAGAGAGTGCAGCATCCTTTGTATGTGCTTGACTTGTGCTTTGTCACTTCCCCAGAAACATGAGGTGAAGTGTGTTCTGCGCTCTAGATGAAGGGGCGGCAGGAGGTTTCGCTGCTCAGACCCGGCCCTTTTAAGGCAAAAAAAGGAACTTTACAGGAAAAAAAAGTTTCACCACCCAACCCCCCCCAAAAAAAAAGCTCTGGTCGACCACAAGATGTGCCTCCGCAGGGAGGAAATAGTTCCCCAGCCCTTCCAAGTCAGTGCCGGATAATCGGGCTGCGAGGGGGTCAGGGGGGGTGGGGGGTGAGGGGGGGGGTGGAGCTGCTTTGGGAGGGGTGGGGGGTATGGAGGGGAGGGGGGGGGTCTGTGTGGATTGGAGGGGGAGGGGGGGAGGGCGGTGAATTGATACAGGATGTGGGGCAGTGAACACACCGCCCAGATTTCCAGCTTCTTCCTTGTTGAAATTCCGGAGGAGGCGGCGCTCGGAGTCAGTCTGTGTGTGTCTGAGTGCGGAGAGGCAGACACGCAGAGCCCGGACACCCAGAGCCCAGACAGACCCCCAGACACAGCCCCGCAGCCCGCAGCATGACCTGGAGCGGCTACGTAGACAGCCTGATGGCCCCGGAGGGGGTTGGGGACGTTGCCATTCTGGGCAAGGACGGCAGCATCTGGGCCTCTTACCCAGAGGGGAATTTCAGGAACGTGAAGGTAAAGTCCGGGCCGGGGGTTTGGGGGGGGCCGGGGGGGTCTGGGGCGGGGGCCGGGGCCGGGGGGGGGGATCTGGGGGTCTCCACGTCCCCGAAGCCGGGACAAACTCTCCGACTCCGGCCGCCTCCCGGGGAGGGAAAGACGCTGCGTTAGTGTGTCCGCCGGACTTTCCGCTCTTCCCGGGGTGGGGGGGGAGGGAGGGTCTGACCCTCATTTGGGGGCAAATCCGACCCTCTCCCCCCCCCCCCCCCCCCGGTCTGGCGGAAAGCGCGGAATCTCCCCCGCGTCCCCCTGACAATGAGACTCAGCCCCACATGTGTCCGCCCAGGGAGTGGCCCCACCGCCGCCAACTTGCTTTGCGCTCGGAGCGGCCGCTCTCAGAGACACCACTTTGTCTCCTCTGTGTCTCTCTCCATTTCTCTCCCTCTCTCCTTCCCTTTCTCTCTCTCTCTCCTCCTTTCTCCTTCCCTCTCCCCCTCTGTCTCTCTCTCCCTTTTTCTCTCTCCCTCCTTTCCTCTCTTCCCCCCCCTCCTTCTCCCTTTTTCCTTCCTTCCCTCTCTCCCCCTCCCCCCTCTCTCTCTTCCCTCTCTGCCTCCCTTCCCCCCCCCTCTTTCCTCTCTTCTCCCCCCCCCTTTCCTCTCTTCCCCCCTCCTTTCCTCTCTCCTCCCCCTCTCTCTCCTTTCCTCTTTTCCTCCTTCCCTCTTTCTCCTCCCTTTTTCCCTCCTTCCCTCTCTGCCTCCCTCCCCCTCTCTGCCTCCCCCTCTCTTCCCTCTCTGCCTCCCTCCCCCTCTCTCTCCTTCCCTCTCTGCCTCCCTCCCCCTCTCTCTCTCTTCCCTCTCTGCCTCCCTCCCCCCCTCCTTCCCCCTCTGCTTCCCTCCCCCTCTCTGCCTCCCCCTCTCTCCTTCCCTCTCTGCCTCCCCCCTCTCTCTCCTTCCTCTCTGCCTCCCCCTCTCTCTCCTTCCCTCTCTGCCTCCCCCTCTCTCTCCTTCCCTCTCTGCCTCCCCCTCTCTCTCCTTCCCTCTCTGCCTCCCCCTCTCTCTCCTTCCCTCTCTGCCTCCCCCTCTCTCTCCTTCCCTCTCTGCCTCCCCCTCTCTCTCCTTCCCTCTCTGCCTCCCCCTCTCTCTCCTTCCCTCTCTGCCTCCCCTCTCTCTCCTTCCCTCTCTGCCTCCCTCCCTCTCTCTCCTTCCCTCCTGTTGTGAAGATGCACTTTCCCCCAAACCTCTCTCCACTTTCCAGTTTCCCCGCTTTGCACTCCAGCTGCCTCTGTGCTGCAGACTGACTCAAGGGAAACAGGGTGTGGTGGGGGCAGCTCCAACCCAGCCATTCAAAAGGGAACTAGACTCTTGTCTGAAATGAAGAACGTGCAGGGTTATTTGGGGGGTGGGGGGGGGGGGGGGGGGGGGGGGCAGTGGGAGTGGCAGTAAGTCAGTTGCTCCCATTCGTGGGGCAAGTACAGACAATGCTGGGAATTCCGCAGGGAGTCACTCACCTCCTGACTCCCCAAAGCCTGTCCACCATCTACAAGGCACATGTCAGGAGTGTGATGGAATACTCTCCACTTGTCTCGATGAATGCAGCTCCCACAACACTCGAACCACAACACTCAAGAACCTCAACACCATCCAGGACAAAGCAGCCTCGCTTGATTGCTGCCTCATACACTCCCTCCACCATCAACACACAGCAGCAGCAGTGTGTGTACCATCTACAAGATGTACTGCAAGAATTCACCAAGGCTGCTTCGACAGCACCTTCCAAACCCACGACCACTACCATCTAGAAGGACAAGGGCAGCAGACACATGGGGAACACCACCACCTGGGAGTTCCCCTCCAAGCTACACACCATCCTGACTTGGGAAATATATCGGCCGTTCCTTCGCTGTTGCTGGGTCAAAATCCTGGAACTCCCTCCCTAACAGCACTGTGGGTGTACCTACACCACATGGACTGCAGCAGTTCAAGAAGGCAGCTCACCACCACCTTCTCAAGGGGCAATTAGGGATGGGCAATAAATGCTGGGCCCAGCCAGCAACACCCATGAGAATAAAAGGCAGGCGAGATAGCCTCTTTGTGCTGTAACCATTCTGTGCTTCTAGATTAGTGCCTTTTCAGTTAGATATCTTCCTCATATCCCCAAGATTAGTTTGGGGGAGAGAGAGTGGAATTGAACCAGTCTGATATTGTGTTTATAGATCATGTGATTCCTGCTCAGTACAAAATCTGACAAATGGTAGTAGAGTTGTTCTGGGCCCCGGGGTAGGAAGCAATTGGAATCCACTGTTGGGGAGGGGGGAGAGGTGGAGAGGGATCTGGAGAGGGAACTATGATGCAATAGCTGTGCCTGTGTGCTATCGGTCACCATGTGAGAGAGACTGAAAGGCAGTTCTGGCCTGTGCATTGTGTAATTCTTAAAAAAAAGTTTTTAATCAAATTGGAACTTTTGACTATTACCACACTAAACAATTCTAGTATGTTAAAATCTAGCTCTATACAGCTGTTGGTCACTCACTGATTATCTTTCTATCTCCTCTCAAATATGTGGAACTTTGCATTATGACCTGTTAAGTACTGGATCTGTGTATATGTTGCCTTGAAATGGGAAAAGAATAAAAATGGAATGTTGGAAATAGGGTTTGGCAGCATTTAACACATCAGGTCTGGAATGATCCTTCACACAATTTTAAGTTCTCTTTTTACATCTCTTAACGTAATTAAATGCCCAAAATTATTGCCTCAAATTTGGCAAAAGTATTTTCACTATCTAAAAGTTGGGACTGAAGATGATTGTACGTGTGTGGAGTATGGTCCACCCTGTAAAGAATCTAGTCATGCAGTTGGAATATTTCCTCTTGTACAGTGACTGCACACGTGTTGGAACTGTACACGTGCTGGAACAAGTCTGCAGCTGTTTGCTCAGTTCCTGTACGACACCTGTGATTTCCAGTTAGCCGCTTACGCCCCTTGGGTGCAACTTCTCCAAGTTTTTAGCATTGTTAAGTGTCCTTTTCTGTCTCTTCTCTCTGTGGCTCTCAGACTTGTTGGAAACATAAGGATGTGAGACTTTTTGACAGGGGAGTCACAAGTTTGACTGCTTGTGGTTCTCGGTGTGTTGGGGGGGGGGGGGGCTCATGTTTCATTGCTCTTGAACTGGTAGTCACCACCTTTTTTTTCAATGAGTTGTAAACTTTTGCCTTGTGTAAAAGCTGCTGTTATCTCAATAAATCTAATGTTTGAATTTCTCCCTTTAGAAGCAGAGGAACACGTTCAGGTAACAACTGTAGGTAAAGGTTGCTGAGACCAAAACTGGCCCTTCCAAGATTGTACATATTTTTGGGAGAGGAACCAAGTGGATTGCAAGCCAGTGTTGTACCACCTGCCTTTAGCTGAGCTCCCCCTTTCCCTCCATCATCTGCCAAGTGAAGTTCGAGGAGTTTCTGGCTTTGGAGCTCATACCACCTTTAATCTGAGCTCAGCAGTGCTTATTCACTCTGCCTAGCTGCACCTTGCAGCATTGCCCATCTGAAAACCTACAAAGGAACTGAGGCGTGACTAACTCAACAAAATCTCCCAATAAAGGAGGAAGTGGAATCAGGAAACAATTAAACAAACTGTTTGCAAAACTTTAGTCTTGACAATTTTGCTGGTGGCGGAGGGGTTATTATTACTTAGCCAAATATTTATTAATTAAATATTTAAATAAATTAAAACACAAGTTAGCTTCTCTTTCCCCCTGCTCCCCCACCCAAACTAGTTCTCTCGATTTGTTGGGTGCACAAGGGGGGGATTTGTTTCTTCCTCACCATAAGGTGGGGTATCCAGCACTTTAACCCCAGCGTGGGGCAGAGCTGGAGTTTTTGCTAAGGGCCCTGAACCTTGTTTGGCAGTCAGTTACATTCCCGAGTGCCCAGTATCACTTTTAATAAAACTTCATCTCTTAACAGCTGACCAGGTTCCTGAAATCCTTGATCACATTAAGTGCACATCTTATTTCATTATCTGTCTGGGGTTAGCAAGTGGTTTGTAGACTTGCAGCTTGATTTCCATTCCCCTCAACCCTTCCCAAGATCTTCAGCTGCTTCCCTTTCATTGGAGACTCTGAATCAACTAACTGACCCCCATCTGGAGCAGTTCAAATAAGCATCAAATTTCATTCAGGCTCCAGTCAAAGGATGAGGGATCAATACTCCTGTGCAGTTGATGTTTTTTTTCTCCCCATTAATTTTGACATAAGCAAAAAATCTACAATTGACTTTACAACTAGGGCTAGTTATTGATATGACTGATAAGCGACATAGGCTGCAGCCTGGTGTGGACTGTGACTGTCCACGTGTTTCGTTTATTATATGAATTAAGTTTTGTTTGAGTGGGGGTGGATGTTCAGCTGTCTTTGTAACAGAGGCTGGTGGGGGAAGTGGGGATGGAATCAGTAGCATGAGAATGAAGTTTGGGAGCTGCATCCAATGGTCAGTTAATTCAAGACTGGATACGTGACAACTGGTCAGACAGTCCAGTGACAGACGGGTGGCGGAGATACAAGTAGGTGTTGCTTTAGGTGTGGCAGCTGCTTCCATGTCTGGATGTCAAAAAAAGGCTTCGTATAGATATGGGTAAGGGGAGGTCATGGATATAGTCACTGGGGAATTCCAGGCAATGATTCTGAGTGCTTCAGCCCTGTTCTTGCTGTCCTCTTGACTCCCAATGCCTCAAATCTAAGAATTCTCATCCTCCCTTCCCAGCATCACTACAAGCTTCTCCCTGGTTTTCTTTAAATAATTCACTGCTCCCTTCTCTGCTTCCAATATGATAGCAGATTCCTTATTTGTTACCCAGGCAGATGTGATACAGTGGTGAAATACAATTTCCTTTGTATGATTGCCAACTGAACTCCTCTATGCTCTAAGATATGATTCCACTCTGTGTAGGAGAAAAACCTGTAGAGCAGGAAGACAGCTCAGGACATAGTGGCCTAAACAGCACTTTATACAACCATGTGGAGCAAACCGAACCAGCTGGGTGAACTTCAGGCATCGAGTTAAGCAGGGGGTGGAGACATCACCAAGAAAGTTAAGAAATAGAGAAGGGTTTAAGAATTCTTGGAAGAGAGGGCTCCAGTCAGGAAAACGTTGGAATAGTTGCGGTTCAAAGGCAAAGATAAGGCTTTCAGCAACTGGGCTAAGGCAAAAGTGGAAGCGAGTGATGTAGATGGAAGTAGACAGGTTTTGTGATATGATATGTGGTTGGAAGTTCAGGTTGGGTCACGTACAGTGATGAGATTGTGAATGGAGATAGTGGTGTAGCGGGAATGTCAGTGGACCAGTAACCCTGAGGCCCAGGCTAATGCTCTGGGGACAGGGGTTCAAATCCCACCCCAGCAGCTGGTGGAATTTAAATTCAATGAATAAAACCTGGAATCTGAAGCTAGTCTCAGTAAAACGTGACCATGAAAACTTTATCGATTGTTGTATTTAGTGGGTTTTTTTCTAATGTTCCTTTAGGGAAGGAAATCTGCTGTCCTTACCCGGTCTGGCCTACATGTGACTCCAGACCCACAGCAATGGGGTTGAGTCTGAACTGCCCTCTGAAATGGCCAAGCGAGCCACTCAGCTCAAGGGCAATTAGGGATGGGCAACAAATCCTGGCCCTGCCAGCGCTGCCCACATCCCATGAAAGAATAGAGGAAAAAAAGCCTCGGTGACGAAGAGAGGGACGGAGTTGGTGATGAGGGAAGAGTGTGTGTTTGAGGACTGGATACAATGGCTTTGCCAGTATTTATTGGAGGAGACTTCTGCTTATCCAGAATCTCTCTGGCGTTTTGGGGACGGTAGTGAGGCTGAACTGAGTGCACATGATAAATATTCAAAAGGCAGCGGATAAAAAACGAGCCTGGGGTTTGGGACTATACGGATGTGATTCAGACAGCTACGCAGAATGAATCTCCCTGTTTGTAAGTCAATGACTTTGGCTCCTAATTCTGATCGTGGACTAGTTTTTCTGTTGGAAATAGTGGAAGATTAATGGAATGTGAGGCCATCATTGTTAAATAGCTTGCAAGCACACTGAAGAATTTGAATGAAAAGTAATGGAGGTCTGTCGGACCTGTGGGATAGGCGGAACACCCAGTAAAGTTGTAGCAGTTTGCCATCTTTATAACAGATTTATGGTCAGTCTTCCTAAGTTCTTAGAGGATTTTTATTGCTTGTTTCTAGCTGCCTGATATGGTAACCAGTGTCTGGAATTGTCAAATTAAATGTGTTTCAGACAGAAAAGTAGACATTACATGAAACTGGATTAGAATAAGTTAGCTGGTCAGCAAAACTTGAAACAAGCAACTGTGAATTGAATGAAGTGTATTTATTGTGCAGGAAACTTACCCAAAATTGGGTTTTCACCATCTTTTGTTCAAAGTCTGAACTGAGATGAGGCTTGTCTAAAAATGCCATTTAAAAAAAAGGGAACAAACTAATTCCAAAGAACGAAGAACCATGGCAAATTGGAGCATTCTGCAATATCTCTCCCTTGACTGTTGTCACTGACGGGTCAGTTGAAGTGTGTGGGTGCTGGGCTCTGATTTGATCCTATGATCTGCAAGTTTCACAAACTAACTTCCTCATTGTCCTGTTCTGTTGCTTTGTTTACAGTTGTGAGGTGGCCATAGCTTGTAAAAAAAAAGGGGGTTAATTATTTACTGTCTCTCACCCACCCACAGCTGTGATATCACATTTGGATTTTAGTATTTGAGTGAAAGTGAGACTTTTTTTAAAAAAGCTTAATCTTTATTGAAGAAATGATTGTGTTCTATATAGGAGCATTTCATGGCCATTTTCTGATTTAACCTGCCTGATTTGTACCATTGTCATTGTATTGGAAGTGGTGATGACACAGGTACTGACACAAACCTGCTGTAATCTGTACAGCTATTGCATTCAAGTGTGTGCTGTCTGATCTTTTTTTCCCTGTAACAAAAAGTTACTTGAGCTTTCTTTATTCAGTATTTTCTTTCAACTGCTCCTTATGACATTAACTTATGACAGTTAAACTTAGCCTTTGAATTGAGATACAGGGAGATTGAGTCCAGTTGTGATGAGAGATCATCTACCTGAAACGTGTTTCTCTTGAAAGATGCTGCCAGACCCGTTTCCAGTGTTTCCTATTATTTCAAATTCCCAGTGTTCACAGGGTGTTTTGCATTCGTTTGAATTTAGTTTTCATTGAATGGTTATAGCACAGAAGGAGTCTATTTGGCCCATTGTGTCTATGCTGGCCCTCTGAAGAAGGAATTCACCATGTGCCACTCCCCTGCCTTTCCTCTGTAGCCCTGCAATTTGATTCACTTACAGATAACGATGCCGTTCCCTTTGAAAGCCTGAATGGACTCTGTCTCCACCACACGCTCAGGAAGCGCATGTTGACTCTAACCACTGGCTGCGTGGAGACGTTTTTCCTCACGCCTCACGATTTTTAACCATCTTTTGTGTTCCAGGCTGATCAGATTAGACCTTTACTGAGCAACCGGAGCTCACTCTTAACGACTGGCCTGACACTGGGGAATAAAAAGTATACTCTCGTTCAGGACCAAATGGATGAGGAAAGTCAAGGATGGGTATGCTTAAAGAGCAAAAGTAGCACACCAGACGAACCGAAATGCAGTGCAGTGGTTTTCCAGACGAAACAAAGTAAGTCCTGAACTCCAGTGTCCTAACAAGATGTCATTCACACGATTCACCACATAACAGTGCAATTGTGCTGTGACTTTACCAACTCCGTTTGTTAAAATGTAAGACGCACCGAAAACTTTTTAAAGAAGCTTTAGTTCAAATCTCCCTCACTAACTCCTTCTGTCTGACTTGTGCAATGTGCGATTTCTGCCATCTTCCCCCCACCCCCCAGTAGAATCACTTTTTTTTTAAAACCAGGTTTTAATTGCACATTATAGACAGCTGGTTTCCGGGTTTTTAATCTCATTCTTGGGGACTGGCGAGTCCAGCATTCCTTGCCCGTTCCTCGTTGTCCTTAGGAAGCTGATGAGCTGCTATTTTGAATTGCTGCAGCGGTGTGGGTGGGTCAGCAGTGCAGGACTTTAACTCCGAGTGGGTGAACCCAACTGGAGATTCTGTAGCACTCGTCAAGCCGGATATCATTTTTCAAGTAAAATTAGGGATACAATGACTTGCTTCTATTCCTTTAATGTAGAAAAACATCCCCCAAGATCTTTCAGAACATAATCAAAGGTGCACAGTAATCTGTAAATTTGGTGGCTGCTGATACCAGAATTAATTCTATGGGTGAGACTCGATTTACCTCCAGTAAAGCAGAAATGAGTTAAATGCTTAGAACCAGGGTTTTAAATTTGAATAATGCTGATTTTTGAAGGCATAATGTAGAAATTGTTTACAGGGAGGGGAGGTGAAAATGTTAACAGGTCAAACCTGATTAAATCAGTTTGGGTCCCGCCAGGGCCACTTGGCTCCTGCCCCCATTACAGCCTTGTTTCAAACATGGACAAAAGATCAAAAACTTCAGAGGTGAAGTGAGTGATCCTCCCTGACATCAAGGCTGCATTTAAGCAGTGTGGCATCAAGGAACATACATGCCAAACAAGTGCCAGGCAATGACCGTTTCCAACCGGAGAATCTAACCATTTTCTTGCCTTTTATTGTTTCTCATCTGTACCCAAACTGCTTCTACATCCTGGTTTCCTGATCTTGGGTCATCTGAAACCATCAGTAATTAACAGAGCCCACCCCTCCAACTTTTCCTAACTTCCTGTTCTTCCTAAATGTTGTGGACCCTTTAATATTCAGGTCCCAATTTGTCAACCTGCATGTCTCTGTAATGGCTATCAGATCATACATATTTCTATTTGAGCCATCAGTTCACCAGTTTTTGTTTTGAATGCTACATACATTCAGATACAGAGCCTTTAGTTTTATCCTTTTATTATTTTTGTAACCTCTAGCCTTAACTGTTGATTTACTCTTAGATTTGTACTGTCTGTACTCTCTATCCCTTCCTGTCATGGTCTGTTTATCATTGCACATATTAGTGCCTTGTCTCTGCTCTTTGGTTTACCACATCTTCCCAAATTTGATCCCTTGCCCCCACTATTCATTTTAAAATCCTCTCTACTCCCCTAGTTATGCGGCTCGCTAGATCACTGGTTCCAGCACAGTTCAGGTGTAGACTGTCCCAAAGGCTCACCCCCCCATTTTCCCCAGAACTGGTGCCAGTGCCCCACAAACTGGAACCCGCTCCTGCCACACCAGCCTTTGAGCCACATGTTCACTCCCGGCACCGGGCAGGCAACATAGCCATTGGGACTCTCACTCACTCTTGGCTGCAGACAACAGCGTCGATCCCCTTCGCCATACTGTCCCCTGACTATCACTACATTGCTTCCACCACCCCCCCCACCCGGTCGCTTCAATGGCTTCCAATGCCATTGTCAGTCGCTCTCATTCCAAACGAGCTGAAAGAACCTCAGAAACCTGTCAGACAATTGGAAAGTCGGACACTCCTATCCTCTGGGTCCCCTTACCTTGCAGGCATCCTCCTGTCCCTGACCAAATCAGAAGACCCTATCCCAAGGGATATGACCACCTTTTGGTCAGTGTCCAGGTAACTTTTCCCGGCCTGTTGCATTGCAGTGTCTGCAGCTCGGCCTCCAGCTCAATGAATGAGCCGCAGCCACTTCATGCTGATGTGTTTGGCCTGGATCACACTGGTATCCAGGAGCTCCCATATGCTGCAGCTGTGACACATCACCTGTCCTGCCATCCTTAACGTGCTTTGAATAAAATTAAGTCGCTAATTAATTATTTTCCTTTTTTATACATTTTATTAACCTTATGACCCGTTCATGTAAACTGGAATAAACATTAACCACGTACCTGATACTCACCAAACAGCTAGTTTCTTCATCCGGAGTAAGAACCAATTTCTGCAGGGTGAAAAAGCTGGAAAAAACAAAGGAGCACCTCCTTCCTCCAACTCCCTCACTCACCCAACTCTCAGTACTCTTGTTTAAAGTCACATTCTAGTGTATGGTCCAGTTTTGGCCTCTACTTGAGGGATATATTTGCATTGGGAGCAGTTCAGAGAAGACTCTCTCGAGGTTGATTTGTGGGATGAATGGGCAGGGAGATGGAGTGGGTGCCCCAAAGGAAAAGATTGAGCAGGTTGGGTTGATTGGCGTTTAGAAGAATGAGAAATGATCTTATTGAAAATTATGGAATTGATGGTGTTGATTCTAAGAGGATGTTTCCCCTCGTGGGTAAATCTAGAACTGGGGGGCGTGGCTTAAAAATAAAGGGTCTCCCATTTAAGATGGAGATGAGGGGGGATTTCATCTGAGGTTTGTTAATCTTTGGAATTCTCTTCCCTAGAGCAGAAGAGGCTGGGTCTATTTTTAATGTACAGGGGAGTTGGGGGGTTCAAAGTGACTGGCAGGAAAACAGCTGGGGTCACAATTGGATGAGCCATCATCTTATTGAATGGCGCAGGCTCGAGGGACTGAATGACCTACTCTGCTCTTCATATTTCTTGTCTTAAGTACACATTTCAAAAAGTTATTGGACAAGGTACAAAGAAATAACTTGCACAGCTATTGGAATACTTGCCTTCATCCCAGAGGCTGGAATATAAAAGAGAGGAGGTTATGCTATGTAGAGTTCTGGTTAGACCACATGTTGAGTACTGGATTGAGTTTTGAGCATCGGTGAATAGATTGGCCTTGTAGGAGGGTGCAGAGAACTGAAAGACCATAAGACATATGAGCAGAAGTAGGCCATTTGGCCCATCAAGTCTGCTCTGCCATTCAATGAGATCATGGCTGATCTGATAATCCTCAACTCCACTTTCCTGCCTTTTCCCCATAACCCTTGATTCCCTTACAGATTAAAAATCGGTGATGACCCAGCCTCTCCAGCCCTCTGTGGTAAAGAATTCCACAGATTCACTACCTGCAGAAGAAATGTCTCCTCATCTCTGTTTTAAATGGGTGCGCCCTTATTCTGAGATTATGCCCTCTGGTCCGAGACTCTCCCTAGACTCTAAACAACCTCTCAGCATCTACCCTGTCAAACCCCCTAAGAATCTTATATGTTTCAATAAGGTCGCCTCTTATTCTTCTAAACTCCAATGAGTACAGGCCCAACCTACTCAACCTCTCTTGTAAGAAAATCCCTCCATACCTGGGATCAACCCAGTGAACCCTCTCTGGACTGCCTCCAATGCCAGTATATCTTTCCTTAGATAAGGAGACCAAAACTGTTCACGGTATTCTAGGTGTGGTCTAACTAGTGCCTTGTATAGTTTTAGCAAGACTAACTTATTTTCATACTCCATTCCCTTTGGAATAAAGGCCAACATTCCACTTGCCTTCCCTCTTACCTGCTGAACTTGTATGTTAGCTTTTTGGGATTCATGCACGAGGACCCCCAAATCCCTCTGTGCTGCAGCTTTCTGCAGTCTTTCTCCATTTAAATAATATTCGGCTCCTCTATTCTTCCTGTCAAAGTGCAGAACCTCACATTTTCCCACATTATATTCCATCTGCCAAGTTTTTGCCCACTCACTTAACCTGTCTATATCCCTCTGTAGACTCTTGGTGTCATCTGCAAACTTGGCGATAGGACATTCACTTCCCTCCCCTCATCCAAGTCATTAATATATATTGTAAATAATTGTGGCCCCAGCACTGATCCCTGTGGTACTCCACTAGTTAGAGGTTGACATCCTGAAAATGCCCCCCTTATCCCAACTCTGTCTTCTATTAGTTAGACAATTCTCTATCCATGTTAATATACTACCCCCAACATCATGGGCTGTTACCTTAAGTTGCCTTACGTGTGGTACCTTATCAAATATCTCTGGATTAAATTATAAGGGCAAATTGCATAGATTAGACTTTTATTCCCTTGAGGATAAAAGATTAAGTGATGATTTAATTGAGATGCTCAAGATGTAAAGGAATTGATGGGATAGATAGAAAAGGGATAGGTAGAAAGAAAAGGGATAGGTAGAAAGAAAAGGGATAGGTAGAAAGAAAAGGGATGTAACCTTAGGCTGTTTGGGAAACACAACTTCAGTGTGTAGTGGAAAATCTGGAACACATACTCCCCTCCCAAAAAAGCTCTTGAGGCTGTCCAGGGTGTGATGGGGAGCACTGATACCACAGTTTTGGTGAGGGGACAGTGGATAGCAGACAGAACTAATTTCTGTCTGACTCCTGTGGGAACACATGCATCAGATTAGAACAATGACCCTCACTTTCCAAGCTTGTCTTTTCTGCCTTTGATCACTATGGCTGGGTATTTGTGGGGGACAGTCCTGCTGATCACTATAGCTGGGTATTTGTGGGAGACAGTCCTGTTGATCACTATAGCTGGGTATTTGTGGGGGACAGTCCTGCTGATCACTATAGCTGGGTATTTGTGGGGGACAGTCCTGCTGATCACTGTAGCTGGGTATTTGTGGGAGACAGTCCTGTTGATCACTAGAGCTGCGTATTTGTTGGGGACAGTCCTGCTGATCACTATAGCTGGGTATTTGTGGGAGCTGTCCTGCTGATCACTATAGCTGGGTATTTGTGTGGGACAGTCCTGCTGATCACTATAGCTGGGTATTTGTGGGAGACTGTCCTGCTGATCACTGTAGCTGGGTATTTGTGGGAGACTGTCCTGCTGATCACTGTAGCTGGGTATTTGTGGGAGACTGTCCTGCTGATCACTATAGCTGGGTATTTGTGGGGGACAGTCCTGCTGATCACTGTAGCTGGGTATTTGTGGGGACAGTCCTGCTGATCACTGTAGCTGGGTATTTGTGGGGGACTGTCCTGCTGATCACTATAGGTGGGTATTTGTGGGAGACTGTCCTGCTGATCACTATAGGTGGGTATTTGTGGGAGACAGTCCTGCTGATCACTATAGCTGGGTATTTGTGGGGACAGTCCTGCTGATCACTATAGCTGGGTATTTGTGGGAGACAGTCCTGCTGATCACTATAGCTGGGTATTTGTGTGGGACAGTCCTGCTGATCACTATAGCTGGGTATTTGTGTGGGAGACAGTCCTGCTGATCACTATAGCTGGGTATTTGTGGGGACAGTCCTGCTGATCACTGTAGCTGGGTATTTGTGGGAGACTGTCCTGCTGATCACTATAGCTGGGTATTTGTGTGGGAGACTGTCCTGCTGATCACTATAGCTGGGTATTTGTGTGGGAGACTGTCCTGCTGATCACTATAGCTGGGTATTTGTGTGGGAGCTGTCCTGCTGATCACTATAGCTGGGTATTTGTGTGGGAGCTGTCCTGCTGATCACTATAGCTGGGTATTTGTGGGGGACAGTCCTGCTGATCACTATAGCTGGGTATTTGTGGGGGACAGTCCTGCTGATCACTATAGCTGGGTATTTGTGGGGGACAGTCCTGCTGATCACTATAGCTGGGTATTTGTGGGGACAGTCCTGCTGATCACTATAGCTGGGTATTTGTGGGGACAGTCCTGCTGATCACTATAGCTGGGTATTTGTGGGGACAGTCCTGCTGATCACTATAGCTGGGTATTTGTGGGGACAGTCCTGCTGATCACTATAGCTGGGTATTTGTGTGGGACAGTCCTGCTGATCACTATAGCTGTGTATTTGTGTGGGAGCTGTCCTGCTGATCACTATAGCTGGGTATTTGTGTGGGAGCTGTCCTGCTGATCACTATAGCTGGGTATTTGTGGGGGGCTGTCCTGCTGATCACTATAGCTGGGTATTTGTGGGGGACAGTCCTGCTGATCACTATAGCTGGGTATTTGTGGGAGACTGTCCTGCTGATCACTATAGCTGGGTATTTGTGGGGGACAGTCCTGCTGATCACTATAGCTGGGTATTTGTGGGGGACAGTCCTGCTGATCACTATAGCTGGGTATTTGTGGGGGACAGTCCTGCTGATCACTATAGCTGGGTATTTGTGGGAGACTGTCCTGCTGATCACTATAGCTGGGTATTTGTGGGAGACTGTCCTGCTGATCACTGTAGCTGGGTATTTGTGGGGGACAGTCCTGCTGATCACTGTAGCTGGGTATTTGTGGGGGACAGTCCTGCTGATCACTATAGCTGGGTATTTGTGTGGGAGCTGTCCTGCTGATCACTATAGCTGGGTATTTGTGGGGGACAGTCCTGCTGATCACTATAGCTGGGTATTTGTGGGGGACAGTCCTGCTGATCACTATAGCTGGGTATTTGTGTGGGAGCTGTCCTGCTGATCACTATAGCTGGGTATTTGTGGGGGACTGTCCTGCTGATCACTATAGCTGGGTATTTGTGGGGACGGTCCTGCTGATCACTATAGCTGGGTATTTGTGGGGACAGTCCTGCTGATCACTATAGCTGGGTATTTGTGGGAGACTGTCCTGCTGATCACTGTAGCTGGGTATTTGTGGGAGACAGTCCTGCTGATCACTATAGCTGGGTATTTGTGGTGACAGTCCTGCTGATCACTATAGCTGGGTATTTGTGGGGGACAGTCCTGCTGATCACTATAGCTGGGTATTTGTGGGGACAGTCCTGCTGATCACTGTAGCTGGGTATTTGTGGGGACGGTCCTGCTGATCACTATAGCTGGGTATTTGTGGGGACGGTCCTGCTGATCACTATAGCTGGGTATTTGTGGGGACAGTCCTGCTGATCACTATTGCTGGGTATTTGTGGGGACAGTCCTGCTGATCACTATAGCTGGGTATTTGTGGGGGACGGTCCTGCTGATCACTGGCTCTCTCCCCGAGGGGAGCATCTTTTATGGAATATAATGGCTCAAAGTAGTTAAGTCTCTTTGTTGTTTAGTGGAAGATCCTAATTAATTTCAGTCATGGTTTAGCACTGCTGCATAGCTGACCTTGTTGGGTTTACGCAAGGGGAAAGCCAGTCAGTGTTTCTGCTCCACATATCCAGTTGGGAGAGGCTTGGCACTGGTGACTGACACCCCTGCATTGTTATAGCAGCAGAATGAGTTAGGAGATTGGGTCACAATTTTACAGCCTAGGTTATTTTTCCACATTCCTCTGAGAAATGCGACTTGTGTTTGTGTGTGATTTGTGATACCATGCCAATGAAAAGTGAGATTAGCATCCTTGTGTTCATCCTAACCATGTGCTTTTTCTGTTTCAGCACTAATTTTAGTGGAGGCCAAAACACCGGCTGTGACGGGAGGCAACTTGATGACTCAAGTACAAAGTACGATTGATTTCTTGAAGCAGAGTGGCTACTAATTGTGATGTTTGTTTGGCCATGTGCTAATTGTTGCTGCCTCACTATTGCTATAGGGAGATCGAAGATTCTGCATTATATACTTACACACTCCCTGCTACGATGACCCATTTTTGTACTATTGATGTAATTCATGGTAACATTAAAAATGCAAAATCTAGTTCACCTTGTCTTCACTTTTTTAAATCCAGTGTTCATGTTTAACTAATAGTTAATAATCTAAAGTGCAACTGAATAATGTCAATAAATCTTTGGCACCCAGTTTGAACAATTGCTTTGATTTTGGTTTAACAGTAACTGAGTTGTATTTGCAGTAAACGTGATGCTGTCAAGAAGGGTCATTGACCTGAGACATTTACTCATTTGCACCAGTGATTCTACACTCTCCTTCCATGCCAGGCTTGTGGTCACATCCTCATATCCCAAACCAAATTTGAACTACTACCTAACTTAAAGGATGTGATTGCCTCTGGGATCCGTGTCCAGTTCTCTCTCCCTCCCTGATGCCTTGCAATGTTTGCATCTTGGACTCCAACACAACAACTGAGCTGATGTTCCTTGAGTTTTGCAGATGTTCTCTTCAACAACTTGCTCCTGTTGCAGATCAGCAAACTATGATAATAGTCCTTAGCTTAGCTTCCTTAGCCTTCCACACCTTTGTTTTACATATTTAAGGTTTTATATAATTTCATTTGGTTTCTCTTACTTTAAAACGAGTTTTTTTAAAAATAATCAGTTCTGTTCTTTAGTTTCTAGTTTACACCTAGTTTAGTTTCTAGTTTACACCTAGTTTAGTTTCTAGTTTACACCTTGTTTGGTTTGTAGTTTACATCACTCCCCTAGTTTGGTTTCTAGTTTACACCTTGTTTGGTTTGTTGTTTACACCACTCCCCTAGTTTAGTTTCTAGTTTACACCACTCCCCTAGTTTAGAGCATTAAAAATGACTAACCTGTGACATCACAGGGTGAGTTGTTTATCCAACCCTTAGATGCTACTGGAAAATCTCATGCTTCTTAAAACTGGTTCAGTAATTGTTTTGTCTTTAATATTTGCTACGTCTTAGTCTATACTTCAGTACAAGTAAGTACTTTTTTAAACCACTTTCTTTCACAAGTACCTTGCAGTCCTTGGGCTGAGATGATTTGACTTCCAACAACCACAGCCAACTTCCTTGCTGTTAAGTATTATTCCAACTGGTGGAGAGCATTCCACCCCAACCCTGACCCGACTGACTTCAGTTTTTCTAGGGCTGCTTGATAGCACTGAGATGCTGCGTTGATGTCCAGGGCAGTCTACTCTCAACTTGCCACTTGAATTCAGCTCTTTTGTCCATGTTTACACCGAAGCTATAATGAGGATGGGAGCTGAATGGCCCTGGCGGAACCCAAGCTGAGGTATGGGAGCAGGTTATTGCTGAGTAGGTGCTGTTTGCTCTTGAACAGCAGTAAGGCTGGGATGGTTATTAGACTGAATATTTGTGGAGAGGACATGTGATGGCAATTTTCCACATTGTTATGCCAGTGTTATAGTTGTAGTGAAACAGATTGGCTAGGGTGTGGCTAGTGCACAAGTCTTCAGTGCTACTGCTGTTGTCAGGGCCCATAGGATGACTGGTTATAACAAAGCCTATGTTTCTTGAGGACTGAATTATATTGGCTGAAGACTAGCCTGTGATAATACTGCTCTCCTAATTCTACTTGTTCCAAAGACACTAAGTTTATCAATGGTGTCTCCTCTCTTGATCATATATTTAGCACTGGTGTACTGTGTCCTTCCCAAGTGTGCTCCCCTTCATCATGTATGTTGGCCTTTTAACATCCAGAAATCTGGGTCCTTGTGGTCCAATAGTGTTGTTAAATGGGGCAATTACTAGACTTTTGCTAGTTCTCAATTTCCAAATCTATGCCCTTTACTGAAAATTCCATCATCTCCATTTTGTGCACATTTTCTCCTGTGCTCTGCTACCACCTCCGCCATGCTATTGTAACCTAATAAGTTGTCACGTTTGGAGGATGACAAAATTTGAACCAATGATTGAAGACTAAGGACAAAAATCAAAACACCAAGTTGTCAGAAATAGAATGAATTTGAAATGTGGAACTTTTCATGGGGGATAGTGTCAGGATCACCAGGATGTGCTAGCAGGATATTCATGCACAGGGCAATATAGCTGAACACTAGCTTATTATCAAATGCCCATACCCAGACTGTAGTAGGGATCACTAGACAGCATTTAGGACTAGGAACCCTCATTGAGAAGAAGCAGCTGTATAGCTGTCAAATTTTGCCAACAGTTCCCAGACCAGGAACAGAATCTTGAACTTTTCTGATCAGGACATTGAAACATTGGGTTTATTTCTGTGCAAGTTAATCAATGTCACCTCACCAATTCTGAGTCTGTTTCAAAAATGCAGCCTATTTCTTGGGCTGGAAGAAGCCAGCTGAATTCAGGCATCAGCAAATACAGTTTGGCATTTGAGTTAGGAACAGGAGTTGGGCATTTGGCCCTTTGGGTCAGCTCTGCCATTCAAACTGATCGTGGCTGATCATCTACCTCAGTGTTACCTTCCTACATTATCCCCAAATCCCTTGATGTCATTAGTCTCCAGAAATCTATCTTTTTTCCCTGATCCTGAACATGCTCGATGACTGAGCCCTCTGGGGTAGAGAATTCCAAAGATTCACCACCCTCTGAAGAAATTCCTCACTACATTCTTAAATAGCCTACCCCTTATCCTGAGACTGTGTCCTGGTTCTAGACTCACCTGCCAGGGGTAACATCTACACGCCCTGTAAGAATTCTGTTAAGTTTCAGTGAGGCCACTCCTCATTCTTCAATACTCAAGGGACTACAGACCCAGTTGTCTCAACCTCCTCATAAGACAATCCCACCATCCCAGGGATTAATTTGGTGAACCTCTTGCATCCCTTTTGTGGAAGTATATCCTTCCTTAGATAAGGGGACCAAAACTGCATGATACTTCAGGTGAGTTCTATATAACTGCAGCAAGACATCTTTCTGTACTCAAATCACCTGATAAGAGCTATTATACCATTTGCCTTCCTAATTGCTTGCTACACCTGCATGCTAGTTTTTAGGGACTCGAACAAGGACACCCAGGTCCCTTTGGACACCCACACTTCCCAACCTCTCACCAGTTGCCTGAAATTGTATTACCTAATTACATTTTTGAGGCCAATAAGAATGAAAGGGAACCTTCTAGGGGCAGTGGGTAAATACAGTACCAGATTAACAAAGTCAGGTTTGATCAGTGGCTTTTGTGGAGTCAGCTGATCAGTAGCCAGGGATATGGGGAAGGTGGGTAAGGCAGACCTTACAGATGATGGGAGTTATGTACTCTAGCCTGTGGAGTGGGACCTGAACCCACAAATGTCTGACTCATTAGAGAGAGAAATACCATTAAGCCAAAACTGATACATTCCCATCTGGAATTAACTCTGATTTGATATAAAGAATAACTCCAAAAGCAACAAACAAAGCCAGTAAGTCACTTTGTCCAGTGTTTAATGGAAATGTTTACATATTTGATTATATTTTAAGTTAAAGAAGTGTTAAAAATTACATGATTAAAACATTAAATTATCCACAAAATATTTTATACCATACATTTAAATTTGTTGGAGTGACTCAGCAGGAACGATGTTAGACAGGAGGTAAAGCAGTTTCAACAGTGGGTACATCTCAAAGACCTTCCTTCATGCTATGACAGCAGAAATCAATGTTTAAAAACCAGAACACATTGGGGTTTCTTTGTTTTCCTTACCATGAGACACCAGCTGCTCAGTGTGTTGAGGACTGACAGACAATTTGATAAGGAGGCTGTCAGCCAAAGTCCAAACCCAAGCAAGTTCCAATCACTGGACGGTGGGAACATTGGCTGATCTCCCTTAGTAAGTGGAGGACAATTCTTGTGATTAGCAAATGCAGCCAAGCTCTGGGATGGAACCTGGTGTCTCTGGTCCGTGCAATGGTTACTATGCAGTCAAAGTGAATAACAAAAAAAAATCAACGGAATAATCATAGTACCAAATTTTTAAATGAATTGAGAGCTGAGTGCAGAAAAATCCACCATTGATGCAATAAGCCAAACTGATTTATGCACATTAAAATCATACAGGAGGATTGCAGGAGCCTCCGTAGCAACAGATGTACGAAAACAGCATTTGGGGGCAAGGTTGATTGTACTGAACTCCCAATTCAAGCCTGCCCTGGGTCCAGGCTGTCAGTATTCAGTGAGGTGCTGGGTTGTAAAAGGCTGAAATAAAGTTGTGCTCAGTAAACTGGATTCAATAATCAAGCATCTGTACTACAGACACATGCAAAATGGAAAATTCATCGGCAAGAGCCAGTCCTGAGAAAACAGTTCTGTAGGCATCAGGCTGGAACTCGAGTTACCAAGACCCAAATGTGCCAATTCTTTTCAAACTAGATACACATTCAAAATTCATCATTGGTTGGTGGATTAGGAATGTGTATTTCAAGAATTTAATATGTGTATCACTGACCTCTTCCCATCGACACACTGGAAGATAGACAGAGAGATGCACACATACACAGGCAGGGATAAGACTTCTTTTTTGCTATATATTGGAATACAGAGACTGGGATTAGTTTATGTACAAGGATTAGGGAGATTTAAAGTTTTGGCTGAGATACACAGGGGAGGCGTGAGAAAGAACATTTTTACGCAATGAGTGGGAACAGCCTGAAATTTGTTGCCTACATGGGTGATGGAAGTGGAGACCATGGGAATGATTTCCAAAGGAAATTTGATGGACACTTGACAGAAACAAACTTACAGCGCGACGAGGGATAGAGCAGAGGGTTACGTGATACAGCGCGACGAGGGATAGAGCAGAGGGTTACGTGATACAGCGCGACGAGGGATAGAGCAGAGGGTTACGTGATACAGCGCGACGAGGGATAGAGCAGAGGGTTACGTGATACAGCGCGACGAGGGATAGAGCAGAGGGTTACGTGATACAGGGAGACGAGGGATAGAGCAGAGGGTTACGTGATACAGCACGACGAGGGATAGAGCAGAGGGTTACGTGATACAGCGCGACGAGGGATAGAGCAGAGGGTTACGTGAAACAGCGCGACGAGGGATAGAGCAGAGGGTTACGTGATACAGCGCGACGAGGGATAGAGCAGAGGGTTACGTGATACAGCGTGACGAGGGATAGAGCAGAGGGTTACGTGATATAGCGCGACGAGGGATAGAGCAGAGGGTTACGTGATACAGTGCGACGAGGGATAGAGCAGAGGCTTATGTGATAAAGCGCGACGAGGGATAGAGCAGAGGGTTATGTGATACAGCGCGACGAGGGATAGAGCAGAGGGTTACGTGATACAGGGAGACGAGGGATAGAGCAGAGGGTTACGTGATACAGCGCGACGAGGGATAGAGCAGAGGGTTACGTGATACAGTGCGACGAGGGATAGAGCAGAGAGTTACGTGATACAGGGAGACTGGGTGTGTAAATGTTCAACGGGAGGATGCGAACAGATTGCTGTTTTTTTTGTAGTAACATGTCTGACTTGTGCCATCACAATTTTCCCTTCACCTCAGCACAAAATACAAGCAAGGGCCCCACTAAAACATAAAACCTCAATGGGGTCAACAGCACCACTCTGCCAGAGGACCAGTCTCTGGAATAATCTTAATCGTAGATTTTCTAGTCATCCAAGTTACTTCTGCACATTTATTGTCAGTGAGAGACACTCACTCAGGTTGAAAGATCAACAGGAAGCAGTCTGCAATTGGGACCTCGCAAGCACTGGCCCTCATTTCTGGACAGCAATCATTGGTAAATGCTACATTCCTTATAAATCAGGAAACAGCTACAAACAGCTAAATAAAGCAGAACATTGGGAACCTTAGGGATTACCCAAACATCAGGGCTGTACCATTTCTCTGGTTTCTAGGTCTGTTCCTATTCCCCACTCTAACAGCATGATCACAATTCATTTCTGTCTGTTCAATTAACTGAACAATTGCAACAAACAAAATAATATTTTGGTGAGCAGACTTACAAAAATTGCAGTATGAAAAGGGGCATCTGAACTATACAAACAGATTGGCCGGCACACTTCCACCTCAGTGCAGGCTGGCTCTGGGAGAGCTCCCAAGAAGCAGCACTCAGCCTACTGCAGTTTCCAAGTTCAGGTTCCAGGCAGCAGGCGCTCTTTCACTACGCACTTAGGAAGCACATACATTCTATCAGGGTCTTTAACTTGGTGAGGGCACCGAGACAGAGAAAGCTAGCTAATGGTAGCAGCCTGCAGGGCAAGGATGGTGCAACAGTACTAGAGTAGAAAATAGCAAGGGCTCCTGACAGTTGTGCTTTTTAATTCATGTACTTCCGACAGAACTAGGAAGAGGAAAGCTTCTCCACCCTGGTATTTAGTGAGATATTCACCACATTCTGCCACTCTTCTTTCCTTGTCCCCCATTGAATGTCCATTTGTTACAGAAAGTGGAGAATGTTTGTGTTCCGTTGGCACCGAGTGACATGCCCTAGTGAAGTTACAAAACCAGCCTGTGCTGCACTGATCAAAACCTAAAGCTGCTGATCATCAACAGCAGCACCTCCCCTGTTCACACCAAAAATATATATATTCAAACGCTCCACCCAAAGAAATCCTAAATAAAGTTCTGACTGAGCCTGAGTCACACATTAATGATTGCAGTTTTACAGATAATATCAGTATAAAGCCCAAGATTCCTAATTACACATTGAAAACAGTCCCAGGATTGAGACTGGGCTCAGACCCAGATCCTGTGGTGTTTGAAGAGTCACTTTGGTCCTCCTGCTCGAGGTCTGGGCTTTGCTGCCCCTCAGTGTGGACACTGCTGTAACCATCCTCACACGATTCTGTCAGGCGTTCTTCACCATGCTGCGCAAGGGAATCAGCCATGGAACCAAACGAGTGTGTGGCGGAGGGTGGAGCTGCCCGGAGAAGAGGTGTGCGCTCAGATTGTTGCTCATCTTCTGGGTGATTTTCCATATCAGATCCTGACTCGGAATCACTCACTGAGCGCAGGACACGCTGTTTGCAGACTGGGCAGGTTTTTTTGGTCTGAGTTAGCCAAGTGTCCACACATTTACAGTGGTAAGCTGCGTTCAGGAGGTGGGGGAGGGGAGAAAAGAACACAATTAAAAAGACAAGGCTAAATCCCAAGGCTAAAGAGTTTGTATTTATCTGGTGTATTATTAGGACATTGGAGAATTTGACTTTTGTTATATAGGCAAACTTGCTCCAATTTATAGAATCTTAGAATGTTTACAGTGCAGGAAGCAATTCAATACATCATGTCTCTGCTAAACACATCAGACCTACTCCCCTGCCTTTCCCCCTGTAGCTCTACAGTTTTCTCTCTTCAGTTAATTGTCCAATTCCCTTTTGAAAGCCCTGATTGAATCTACCTTCACGACACTCTCAGGCACTTCATTCCAGATCCTAAACACTTGCTGCTTAAAAAAGTTTCTCATCATGTCACCTCTGTTATTTCTGCCAATGGGAAGAATATTTCCCTATCTGCTCCGTCAAGATGCCTCATCATTTTGAGCACCAAGATCAAATCTCCTCTTAACCTTGTCTTCTCCAAGGAAGACAGTCTCAGTTTCTTCATTCATCCACGCAACTAAAGTCTCTCAATCCCGGAACCATTGTTGTAAATCTTTCCTATGCCCTTTCCAACGCCTTCACATCCTTCCTAAAGTGTGGTGCCCAGAAGTGCGCACAATACTCCAGCTGAGGCCAACAATGTTTTACCAAGGTTCACCATGGCTCCCTTGCTTTCGTACACCATGCCTCTATTTATAAAGCTTTAATAACCGTTTACCTAGCTTGCCATGACATCTTCAATGATATTTGCATATAAACCCAAAAGGCCCCCTACTCCTGCACCTCCTTTAGAATTGCACCCATAGTTTTATATTCCTGTACCTCATTCTTCCTACCAAAATATATCACTTCACATGTTTTTTCATTAAATTTGTCATTAGTCCGTCTATTCCATGGGCCCATTTGTGGCAGCCTGTGCCAGACTTTCTGTGCCAGCCCGCCTGTGTCAGACTGTATCAGACTGCCTGTGCCAGGCATCCTGTGCCAGCCCACCTGTGTCAGACTGTATGTGCCAGACTTCCTGTGCCAGCCCGCCTGTGTCAGACTGTATCAGACTGCCTGTGCCAAGCATACTGTGCCAGACTTCCTGTGTCAGCCCGCCTGTGTCACACTGTATCAGACTGCCTGTGCCAGGCATTCTGTGCCAGACTTCCTGTGTCAGCCCGCCTGTGTCACACTGTATCAGACTGCCTGTGCCAGGCATTCTGTGCCAGACTTCCTGTGTCAGCCCGCCTGTGTCACACTGTATCAGACTGCCTGTGCCAGGCATGCTGTGCCAGACTTCCTGTGTCAGCCCGCCTGTGCCAGACTGCCTGTGCGAGACTTCCTGTGTCAGCCCACCTGTGTCAGACTGCCTGTGCCAGACTTCCTGTGCCAGCCCGTCTGTGTCAGAATTCCTGTGTCAGCCCGCCTGTGTCAGACTTCCTATGCCAGCCTGCCAGTGCCAGACCGCCTGTGCTAGACTTCCTAAGTCAGACTGCTTGTGCCAGCACTTCAGCACACCTGTGCTAACCTGCGCCAGTCCACCTATGCCAGTCTGTGCTAGCCTATGATTTTTCACACAGCATGTTCCCAGAAAAAAGAATCACTAGATAATCTCTTTTCTTGCATTGGCCAAGGAAGTAACAGTGGCCAAGACATTTGGAAAACCCCCTGGTCTGCAAATAATGCCTTGAAATGCTTTGTGCCTACATGAGCGAGAAGACAATATCTTCGATTTAACAGCTCAACTGACAGGTGCATTTCCAACAATGGCACAAGTTCACCACCCTGAAATGTGTTTCTCTCCCTATAGATACTGCATGACATCCCTGAAATGGCACTCTGTTTCTCTCCCCATAGATGCTGCGTGACCTCCCTGAAATGGCACTCTGTTTCTCTCCCCATAGATGCTGCGTGACCTCACTGAAATCGCACTCTGTTTCTCTCCCCATAGATGCTGCAAGATCTCCTTGAAATGGCACTCTGTTTCTCTCCCGACAGATGCTGCATGTCCTCCCTGAAATGGCACTCTGTTTCTCTCCTCATAGACGCTGCATTATCACCCTGAAATGGCGCTCTGTTTCTCTCCTGATAGATGCTGCGTGACCGCCCTGAAATGGCACTCTGTTTCACTCCCTTTCTAGGCTGCATGTGTGCCCTAAAATTGCACTCTGTTTCTCTCCCCATAGCTGCTGTGTGTCCTCCCTGAAATGGCACTCTCTTTCTCTCCCCATCGCTGATGTGTGTACTTCCAGAAATGGCACTCTGCTTCTCTCCCCATAGATGCTGCATGTCCTCCCTGAATTGGCACTCTGCTTCTCTTCCCAAAGATGCTGCATGTCCTCCCTGAAATGGCACTCAGTTTCTCTAACCTATAGATGCTGCATGAGGGGCCTGAAATGGCACTCTGTTTCTCTCCCTATAGATGCTGCATGACCTCCCTGAAATGGTACTCTCTTTCTCTCGCCATAGATGATGCATGACCTCCCTGAAATGGCACTCTGTTTCTCTCCCTTTCTAGACTGCATGTGCGCCCTGAAATGGCACTCTGTTTCTCTCCCCATAGCTGCTGTGTGTCCTCCCAGAAATGGCACTCTGTTTCTCTCTGTATAGATGCTGCAAGACCTCCCCGAAATTGCACTCTGTTTCTCTCCTCATAGACGCTGCATTATCACCCTGAAATGGCGCTCTGTTTCTCTCCTGATAGATGCTGCGTGACCTCCCTGAAATGGCACTCTGTTTCTCTCCCTTTCTAGGCTGCACGTGTGCCCTAAAATTGCACTCTGTTTCTCTCCCCATAGCTGCTGTGTGTCCTCCCTGAAATGGCACTCTGTTTCTCTCCCTATAGCTGCTGTACGATCTCCCTGAAATGGCACTCTCTTTCTCTCCCCATCGCTGATGTGTGTCCTTCCAGAAATGGCACTCTGTTTCTCTCCCCACAGATGCTGCATGACATCCCTGAAATGGCACTCAGTTTCTCTAACCTATAGATGCTGCATGAGGGGCCTGAAATGGCACTCTGTTTCTCTCTCTATAGATGCTGCATGTCTTCCCTGAAATGGTACTCTCTTTCTCTCGCCATAGATGATGCATGACCTCCCTGAATTGGCACTCTGTTTCTCTCCCTTTCTAGACTGCATGTCCTCCCAGAAATGGCACTCTGTTTCTCTCTGTATAGATGCTGCATGTCCTCCCTGAAATGGCACTCTGTTTCTCTCCTCATAGACGCTGCATGACATCAATGAAATGGCACTCTGTTTCTCTCCCGATAGATGCTGCATGACCTCCTTGAATTGGCACTCTGTTTCTCTCCCTATAGATGCTGCATGACCTCCCTGAATTGGCACTCTGTTTCTCTCCCTATAGATGCTGCATGACCTCCCTGAATTGGCACTCTGTTTCTCTCCCTTTCTAGGCTGCATGTGCGCCCTGAAATGGCACTCTGCATCTCTTCCCAAAGATGCTGCATGTCCTCCCTGAAATGGCACTCAGTTTCTCTAACCTATAGATGCTGCATGAGGGGCCTGAAATGGCACTCTGTTTCTCTCCCTATAGACGCTGCATTATCACCCTGAAATGGCACTCTGTTTCTCTCCCCATAGATGCTGCATGAGGGTCCTGAAATGGCACTCTGTTTCTCTCGCCACAGATGCTGCATGACCTCCCTGAATTGGCACTCTGTTTCTCTCCCTTTCTAGGCTGCATTTGCGCCCGGAAATTGCACTCTGTTTCTCTCCCCATAGAGTCAGCATGAGGGCCCTGAAATGGCACTCTGCTTCTCTCCCTATAGATGCTGCATGACCTCCCTGAAATGGCACTCTGTTTCTCTCCCTATAGATGCTGCATGACATCCCTGAAATGGTACTCTGCTTCTCTGCCCACAGATGCTGCATGACATCAATGAAATGGCACTCTGTTTCTCTCCCCATAGATGCAGCATGACCTCCCTGAAATGGCACTCTGTTTCTCGCCCCATAGATGCTGCATGACATCAATGAAATGGCACTCTGCTTCTCTGCCCACAGATGCTGCATGACATCAATGAAATGGCACTCTGTTTCTCTCCCTATAGATGCTGCATGAGGGTCCTGAAATTGCACTCTGTTTCTCTCCCTATAGATGCTGCATGACATCCCTGAAATGGCACTCTGTTTCTTTCCCCATATCTGCTGTGTGTCCTCCCTGAAATGGCACACCAGTTCTCTGACCATAGATGCTGTACAATCTCACTGAAATGGCATTCTGTTTGTCTCCCTACAGATGCTGCGTGAAGTCCCAGAAATGGCAGTCTGTTTCTCTCCCCACAGATGCTGCAAGACCTCCTTGAAATGGCACTCTGTTTGTCTCCCCAGAGATGCTGCATGACCTCCTTGAAATGGCACTCTGTTTCTCTCCTCATAGACGCTGCATTATCACCCTGAAATGGCACTCTGTTTCTCTCCCGATAGATGCTGCTTGACCTCCCTGAAATGGCACTCTGTTTCTCTCCCTTTCAAGGCTGCATGACATCCCTGAAATGGCACTCTGTTTCTCTCCCTATAGATGCTGTACGATCTCCCTGAAATAGCACTCTGTTTCTCTCTGTATAGATGCTGCATGTCCTCCCTGAAATGGCACTCTGTTTCTCTCCCCATAGATGTTGCAAGACCTCCTTGAAATGGCACTCTGTTTCTCTCCTCATAGACGCTGCATTATTACCCTGAAATGGCACTCTGTTTCTCTCCCTATAGATGCTGCATGAACTCCCTGAAATGGCACTCTCTTTCTCTCTCCATAGATGCTGTGTGTCCTCCCTGAAATGGCACTCTGTTTCTCTCCTCATAGACGCTGCATGACATCAATGAAATGGCACTCTGTTTCTCTCCTCATAGACGCTGCATGACATCAATGAAATGGCACTCTGTTTCTCTCCCTATAGATGCTGCATGTCGTCCCTGAAATGGCACTCTGTTTCTCTAACCAATAGATGCTGCATGAGGGGCCTGAAATGGCACTCTGTTTCTCTCCCCATAAATGCTGCATGACCTCCCTGAAATGGCACTCAACTTCTCTGCCCATAGATGCTGCGTGACCTCCCTGAAATGGCACTCTGCTTCTCTGCCCATAGATGCTGCGTGACATCAATGAAATGGCACTCTGCTTCTCTCCCTATAGATGCTGCAGGAGGGTCCTGAAATGGCACTCTGGTTCTCTCTCCACAGATGCTGCATGACATCCCTGAAATGGCACTCTGTTTCTCTTTCCACAGATGCTGCATGACATCCCTGAAATGGCACTCTGTTTCTTTCCCCATATCTGCTGTGTGTCGTCCCTGAAATGGCACTCTGTTTCTTTCCCCATATCTGCTGTGTGTCCTCCCTGAAATGGCACTCTGTTTCTCTCCCCATAGGTAATGCATGACCTCCCTGAAATGGCACTCTGTTTCTCTCCCCATAGATGCTGCATGAGGGTCCTGAAATGGTACACTCTTTCTCTCGCCACAGATGATGCATGACCTCCCTGAATTGGCACTCTGTTTCTCTCCCTTTCTAGGCTGCATTTGCGCCCGGAAATTGCACTCTGTTTCTCTCCCCATAGAGTCAGCATGAGGGCCCTGAAATGGCACTCTGCTTCTCTGCCCATAGATGCTGCATGACCTCCCTGAAATGGCACTCAACCTCTCTGCCCATAGATGCTGCATGACCTCCCTGAAATGGCACTCTGTTTCTCGCCCCATAGATGCTGCATGACCTCCCTGAAATGGCACTCAACCTCTCTGCCCATAGATGCTGCATGACATCAATGAAATGGCACTCTGTTTCTCTCTCCACAGATGCTGCATGACATCCCTGAAATGGCACTCTGTTTCTTTCCCCATATCTGCTGTGTGTCCTCCCTGAAATGGCACACCAGTTCTCTGCCCATAGATGCTGTACAATCTCACTGAAATGGCACTCTGTTTGTCTCCCTACAGATGCTGCGTGAAGTCCCAGAAATGGCAGTCTGTTTCTCTCCCCACAGATGCTGCAAGACCTCCTTGAAATGGCACTCTGTTTGTCTCCCCAGAGATGCTGCATGACCTCCTTGAAATGGCACTCTGTTTCTCTGCTCATAGACGCTGCATTATCACCCTGAAATGGCACTCTGTTTCTCTCCCGATAGATGCTGCTTGACCTCCCTGAAATGGCACTCTGTTTCTCTCCCTATAGATGCTGTACGATCTCCCTGAAATAGCACTCTGTTTCTCTCTGTATAGATGCTGCATGTCCTCCCTGAAATGGCACTCTGTTTCTCTCCCCATAGATGTTGCAAGACCTCCTTGAAATGGCACTCTGTTTCTCTCCTCATAGACGCTGCATTATTACCCTGAAATGGCACTCTGTTTCTCTCCCCATAGATGCTGCATGAGGGTCCTGAAATGGCACTCTGTTTCTCTCCCTATAGATGCTGCATGAACTCCCTGAAATGGCACTCTCTTTCTCTCTCCATAGATGCTGTGTGTCCTCCCTGAAATGGCACTCTGTTTCTCTCCTCATAGACGCTGCATGACATCAATGAAATGGCACTCTGTTTCTCTCCCTATAGATGCTGCATGTCCTCCCTGAAATGGCACTCTGTTTCTCTCCCCATAGATGTTGCAAGACCTCCTTGAAATGGCACTCTGTTTCTCTCCTCATAGACGCTGCATTATTACCCTGAAATGGCACTCTGTTTCTCTCCCCATAGATGCTGCATGAGGGTCCTGAAATGGCACTCTGTTTCTCTCCCTATAGATGCTGCATGAACTCCCTGAAATGGCACTCTCTTTCTCTCTCCATAGATGCTGTGTGTCCTCCCTGAAATGGCACTCTGTTTCTCTCCTCATAGACGCTGCATGACATCAATGAAATGGCACTCTGTTTCTCTCCCTATAGATGCTGCATGTCGTCCCTGAAATGGCACTCAGTTTCTCTAACCAATAGATGCTGCATGAGGGGCCTGAAATGGCACTCTGTTTCTCTCCCTATAGATGCTGCATGTCTTCCCTGAAATGGTACTCTCTTTCTCTCGCCATAGATGATGCATGACCTCCCTGAAATGGCACTCTGTTTCTCTCCCCATAAATGCTGCATGACCTCCCTGAAATGGCACTCAACTTCTCTGCCCATAGATGCTGCGTGACCTCCCTGAAATGGCACTCTGCTTCTCTGCCCATAGATGCTGCGTGACATCAATGAAATGGCACTCTGCTTCTCTCCCTATAGATGCTGCAGGAGGGTCCTGAAATGGCACTCTGGTTCTCTCTCCACAGATGCTGCATGACATCCCTGAAATGGCACTCTGTTTCTCTTTCCACAGATGCTGCATGACATCCCTGAAATGGCACTCTGTTTCTTTCCCCATATCTGCTGTGTGTCCTCCCTGAAATGGCACTCTGTTTCTCTCCCTATAGATGCTGTATGTCCTCCCTGAAATGGCACTCTGTTTCTCTCCCCATAGATGCTGCATGACCTCCCTGAAATGGCACTCTGTTTCTCTCCCCATAGGTAATGCATGACCTCCCTGAAATGGCACTCTGTTTCTCTCCCCATAGATGCTGCATGAGGGTCCTGAAATGGCACACCAGTTCTCTGCCCATAGATGCTGTACAATCTCACTGAAATGGCATTCTGTTTGTCTCCCTATAGATGCTGCGTGAAGTCCCAGAAATGGCAGTCTGTTTCTCTCCCCACAGATGCTGCAAGACCTCCTTGAAATGGCACTCTGTTTGTCTCCCCAGAGATGCTGCATGACCTCCTTGAAATGGCACTCTGTTTCTCTCCTCATAGACGCTGCATTATCACCCTGAAATGGCACTCTGTTTCTCTCCCGATAGATGCTGCTTGACCTCCCTGAAATGGCACTCTGTTTCTCTCCCTTTCAAGGCTGCATGACCTCCCTGAAATGGCACTCTGTTTCTCTCCCTATAGATGCTGTACGATCTCCCTGAAATGGCACTCTGTTTCTCTCTGTATAGATGCTGCATGTCCTCCCTGAAATGGCACTCTGTTTCTCTGCCCATAGATGTTGCAAGACCTCCTTGAAATGGCACTCTGTTTCTCTCCTCATAGACGCTGCATTATTACCCTGAAATGGCACTCTGTTTCTCTCCCTATAGATGCTGTGTGTCCTCCCTGAAATTGCACTCTGTTTCTCTGTCCGCAGATGCTGCATGACCTCCCTGAAATGGCACTCTGTTTCTCTCCCTTTCTAGTCTGCATGTGCGCCCTGAAATGGCACTCTGCATCTCTCCCCATAGATGCTGCATGACCTCCCTAAAATGGCACTCTGTTTCTCTCCCCATAGATGCTGCATGAGAGCAGGGAAATGGCACTCCACTTCTCTGCCCATAGATGCTGTACGATCTCCCTGAAATGGCACTCTGCTTCTCTGCCCATAGATGCTGTGTGTCCTCCCTGAAATGGCACTCTGGTTCTCTCCCCATAGAGTCAGCATGAGGGCCCTGAAATGGCACTGTTTCCCTCCCCATAGATGCTGCATGAACTCCCTGAAATGGCACCCTGTTTCTCTCTCCATAGATGCTGTGTGTCCTCCCTGAATTGGCACTCTGTTTCTCTCTCCGCAGATGCTGCATGACCTCCCTGAAATGGGAGTCTCTTTCTCTCGCCATAGATGCTGCATGACCTCCCTGAAATTGCACTCTGTTTCTCTCCCCATAGAGTCAGCATGAGGGCCCTGAAATGGCACTGTTTCCCTCCCCATAGATGCTGCATTTAATCCCCGAATAGGCACGCTGTTTCTCTCCCTATAGATGCTGCATGTAATCACTGAAATGGCACTCTGTTTCTCTCCCTATAGATGCTGCACGACCTCCCTGAAATTGCACTCCACTTCTCTGCCCATAGATGCTGTACGATCTCACTGAAATGGCACTCTGTTTCTTTACCTTTCTAGGCTGCATGAGGGCCCTGAAATTGCACTCTGTTCCTTTCCCCATAGCTGCTGTGTGTCTTCCCTGAAATGGCACTCTGTTTCTCTCCTCATAGAGTCAGCACGAGGGCCCTGAAATTGCACTCTGTTTCTCTCCCTATAGATGCTGCATGATCTCCCTGAAATGGCACTCTGTTTCTCTCCAGATAGATTCTGCGTGACCACACTGAAATCTCACTCTGTTTCTCTCCCGTAGATGGTGCATGACCTCGCTGAAATGGCACTCTGCTTCTCTCCCCATAGATGCTGCACGACCTCCCTGAAATGGCACTCTGTTTCTCTCCCCACAGATGCTGCATGATCTCCATGAAATTGCACTCTGTTTCTCTCCCCATAAAGGCTTCATGAGGGCCCTGAAATGGGAATCTGTTTTTATCCCCATAGATGCTGCACAACCTACCTAATATGTCACTCTGCTTCTCTCCCCATCGATGCTGCAAGACCTCTCTGAAATGGCACTCTGTTTGTCATCGCATAGATACTGCATGACCTCACTGAAATTGCACTCTGTTTCTCTCCCCATAGATGCTGCATGTCATCGCTGAAATGGCACTCTGTTTCTCTCCCCAGAGAGGCTGCATGACCTCCCTGAAATGGCACTCCACTTCTCTGCCCATAGCTGCTGTACGATCTCCCTGAAATGGCACTCTGTTTCTCTCCCTATAGATGCTGCACGACCTCCCTGAAATTGCACTCTGTTTCTCTGCCCATAGATGCTGCATGATCTCCCTGAAATAGCACTCTGTTTCTCTCCCCATAGATGCTGCATGTCATCGCTGAAATGGCACTCTGTTTCTCTCCCCAGAGAGGCTGCACGACCTCCCTGAAATGGCACTCCACTTCTCTGCCCATAGATGCTGTACGATCTCCCTGAAATGGCACTCTGTTTCTCTCCCCATAGATACTGCATGATCTCCCTGAAATGGCACTCTGTTTCTCTCCCTATAGATGCTGCACGACCTCCCTGAAATGGCACTCTGTTTCTCTCCCTATAGATGCTGCACGACCTCCCTGAAATGGCACTCCACTTCTCTGCCCATAGATGCTGCATGACATCAATGAAATGGCACTCTGTTTCTCTCCCAATAGATGCTGCATGACCTCCCTGAAATGGTACTCTGTTTCTCTCCCTATAGATGCTGCACGACCTCCCTGAAATGGCACTCCACTTCTCTGCCCATAGATGCTGCATGACATCAATGAAATGGCACTCTGTTTCTCTCCCCATAGATGCTGCATGATCTCCCTGAAATGGCACTCCCCTTCTCTCCCCATAGATCCTGTATGATCTCCCTGAAATGGCACTCTGTTTCTCTCCCCATAGATGCTGCATGACCTCCCTGAAATGGCACACCAGTTCTCTGACCATAGATGCTGTACAATCTCACTGAAATGGCACTCTGTTTGTCTCCCTATAGATGTTGTGTGAAGTCCCAGAAATGGCAGTCTGTTTCTCTCCCCACAGATGCTGCAAGACCTCCTTGAAATGGCAGTCTGTTTGTCTCCCCAGAGATGCTGCATGACCTCCTTGAAATGGCACTCTGTTTCTCTCCTCATAGACGCTGCATTATCACCCTGAAATGGCACTCTGTTTCTCTCCCGATAGATGCTGCTTGACCTCCCTGAAATGGCACTCTGTTTCTCTCGCCATAGATGCTGCAATACCTCCCTGAAATTGCACTCTGTTTCTGTCCCCATAGCTGCTGTGTGTCCTCCCTGAAATGTCTCTCTCTTTCCCTCCCTATAGATGCTGCATGTCCTCGCTGAAATTGCACTCTGTTGCTCTCCCTACAGGTGCTGCATATTATCTCTGAAATGGCACTCTGTTTCTCTCCCTATAGATTCTGCATGTCCTCCCTGAAATGGAACTCTCTTTATCTCGCCATAGATGCTGCATGACCTCCCTGAAATGGCACTCTGCTTCTCTCCCTATAGATGCTGCACGACCTCCCTGAAATTGCACTCCACTTCTCTGCCCATAGATGCTGTACGATCTCACTGAAATGGCACTCTGTTTCTTTACCTTTCTAGGCTGCATGAGGGCCCTGAAATTGCACTCTGTTCCTTTCCCCATAGCTGCTGTGTGTCTTCCCTGAAATGGCACTCTGTTTCTCTCCCTATAGATGTCCTCGCTGAAATTGCACTCTGTTTCTTTCCCCATAGCTGCTGTGTGTCCTCGCTGAAATGGCACTGTTTCTCTCCCCATAGTCAGCATGAGGGCCCTGAAATGGCACTCTGCTTCTCTCCCCATAGATGCTGCACGATCTCCCTAAAATGGCACTCTGTTTCTCTCCCTATAGATGCTGCATGACCTCCCTGAAATTGCACTCCACTTCTCTGCCCATAGATGCTGTACGATCTCACTGAAATGGCACTCTGTTTCTTTACCTTTCTAGGCTGCATGAGGGCCCTGAAATTGCACTCTGTTCCTTTCCCCATAGCTGCTGTGTGTCTTCCCTGAAATGGCACTCTGTTTCTCTCCTCATAGAGTCAGCACGAGGGCCCTGAAATGGCACTCTGTTTCTCTCCCCATAGATGCTGCATGATCTCCCTGAAATGGCACTCTGTTTCTCTCCCCATAGATTCTGCGTGACCTCACTGAAATCTCACTCTGTTTCTCTCCCGTAGATGGTGCATGACCTCGCTGAAATGGCACTCTGCTTCTCTCCCCATAGCTGCTGTACGATCTCCCTGAAATGGCACTCTGTTTCTCTCCCCATAGATGCTGCATGATCTCCATGAAATTGCACTCTGCTTCTCTCCCCATAAAGGCTGCATGAGGGCCCTGAAATGGGAATCTGTTTTTATTCCCATAGATGCTGCACAACCTACCTAATATGTCACTCTGCTTCTCTCCCCATCGATGCTGCAAGACCTCTCTGAAATGGCACTCTGTTTGTCATCGGATAGATACTGCATGACCTCCCTGAAATTGCACTCTGTTTCTCTCCCCATAGATGCTGCATGTCATCGCTGAAATGGCACTCTGTTTCTCTCCCCAGAGAGGCTGCATGACCTCCCTGAAATGGCACTCCACTTCTCTGCCCATAGATGCTGTACGATCTCCCTGAAATGGTACTCTGCTTCTCTGCCCATAGATGCTGTACGATCTCCCTGAATTGGCACTCTGTTTCTCTCCCTTTCTAGGCTGCATTTGCGCCCTGAAATGGCACTATGTTTCTCTCCGTACAGATGCTGCATGTCCTCCCTGAAATGGCACTCTGTTTCTCTGCCCATAGATCCTGTACGATCTCCCTGAAATGGCACTCTGCTTCTCTCCCCACAGAGGCTGCATGATCTACCTGAAATGGCACTCTGTTTCTCTCCACATAACGGCTGCATGAGGGCCCTGAAATGGGAATCTGTTTTTATCCCCATAGATGCTGCACAACCTACCTAATATGTCACTCTGCTTCTCTCCCCATCGATGCTGCAAGACCTCTCTGAAATTGCACTCTGTTTGTCATCGGATAGATACTGCATGACCTCCCTGAAATTGCACTCTGTTTCTCTCCCCATAGATGCTGCATGTCATCGCTGAAATGGCACTCTGTTTCTCTCCCCATAGATGCTGCATGACCTCCCTGAAATGGCACTCTGTTTCTCTCCCCATAGATGCTGCATGACCTCCCTGAAATGGCACTCTGTTTCTCTCCCCATAGATGCTGCATGACCTCCCTGAAATGGCACTCTGTTTCTCTCCCCATAGATGCTGCATGACCTCCCTGAAATTGCACTCTGTTTCTCTCCCCATAGATGCTGCATGACCTCCCTGAAATGGCACTCTGTTTCTCTCCCCATAGATGCTGCATGACCTCCCTGAAATGGCACTCAACTTCTCTGCCCATAGATGCTGTACGATCTCCCTGAAATGGCACTCTGTTTCTCTCCCCATAGATGCTGTACGATCTCCCTGAAATGGTACTCTGCTTCTCTGCCCATAGATGTTGCATGACCTCCCTGAATTGGCACTCTGTTTCTCTCGCGATAGATGCTGCATGACCTCCCTGAATTGGCACTCTGTTTCTCTCCCCAGAGAGGCTGCATGATGGCCCTGAAATGGCACTCTGTTTCTCTCCCCATAGATACTGCATGACCTCCCTGAAATGGCACTCTGTTTCTCTCCCTATTGATGCTGCATGATCTCCCTGAAATGGCACTCTGTTTCTCTCCCTATAGATGCTGTACGATCTCCCTGAAATGGCACTCTGTTTCTCTGCCCATAGATGCTGCATGATCTCCCTGAAATGGCACTCTGTTTCTCTGCCCATAGATGCTGCATGATCTCCCTGAAATGGCACTCTGTTTCTCTGCCTACAGATGCTGCACGACCTCCCTGAAATGGCACTCTGTTTCTCTCCCCACAGAGGCTGCATGATCTACCTGAAATGGCACTCTGTTTCACACCCCATAGTTGCTACATGAGTGCCCTGAAATGGCACTCTGTTTCTCTCCCCATAGATGCTGTACGATCTCCCTGAAATGGCACTCTGCTTCTCTGCCCATAGATGCTGCATGACATCAATGAAATGGCACTCTGTTTCTCTCCCCATAGATGCTGCATGACCTCCCTGAAATGGCACTCCCCTTCTCTCCCCATAGATCCTGTACGATCTCCCTGAAATGGCACTCTGTTTCTCTCCCCATAGAGTCAGCATGAGGGCCCTGAAATGGCACCCTGTTTCTCTCCCCATAGATGCTGCATGACCTCCCTGAAATGGCACTCTGTTTCTCTACCCATAGATGCTGTACGATCTTCCTGAAATGGCACTGTTTCTCGCCCTATAGATGCTGCATGACCTCCCTGAAATGGCACTCTGTTTCTCTCCCTATAGATGCTGCATGACCTCCCTGAAATGGCACTCTGGTTCTCTCCCCATAGATGCTGGATGACCTCACTGAAATGGCACTCTGGTTCTCTCCCTATAGACGCTGCATGACCTCCCTGAAATGGCACTCTGTTTCCCTCCCCATGGATGCTGCATGTCTTCCCTGAAATGGCACTCTGTTCCACACCCCATAGTTGCTGCATGAGCGCCCTGAAATGGCACTCTGTTTCTCTCCCCATAGATGCTGCAAGACCTCTCTGAAATGACACTATGTTTGTCACCACATAGATACTGCATGAAGTCCCTGAAATTTGCTCTCTGCTTCTCTCCCCACAGAGGCTGCATTCATCTACCTGAAATGGCACTCTGTTTCTCTCCCCATAGATGCTGCATGAGGACCATGAAATTGCACTCTGTTTCTCTCCCCATAAAGGCTGCATGAGGGCCCTGAAATGGCACTCTGCTTCTCTCCCCATCGATGCTGCGAGACCTCTCTGAAATGGCACTCAGTTTGTCACCGCATAGATACTGCATGACCTCCCTGAAATTGCACTCTGTTTCTCTCCCTATAGATGCTGTACGATCTCCCTGAAATGGCACTCTGATTCTCTCCCTATAGATGCTGCATGTCCTCCCTGAAATGGCACTCTGTTTCTCTCCCTATAGATGCTGTACGATCTCCCTGAAATGGCACTCTGATTCTCTCCCTATAGATGCTGTACGATCTCCCTGAAATGGCACTCTGTTTCTCTCCCTATAGATGCTGTACGATCTCCCTGAAATGGCACTCTGCTTCTCTGCCCATAGATGCTGCATGACATCAATGAAATGGCACTCTGTTTCTCTCCCCATAGATGCTGCATGACCTCCCTGAAATGGCACTCCCCTTCTCTCCCCATAGATCCTGTACGATCTCCCTGAAATGGCACTCTGTTTCTCTCCCCATAGAGTCAGCATGAGGGCCCTGAAATGGCACCCTGTTTCTCTCCCCATAGATGCTGCATGACCTCCCTGAAATGGCACTCTGTTTCTCTACCCATAGATGCTGTACGATCTTCCTGAAATGGCACTGTTTCTCGCCCTATAGATGCTGCATGACCTCCCTGAAATGGCACTCTGTTTCTCTCCCTATAGATGCTGCATGACCTCCCTGAAATGGCACTCTGTTTCTCTACCCATAGATGCTGTACGATCTTCCTGAAATGGCACTGTTTCTCTCCCTATAGATGCTGCATGACCTCCCTGAAATGGCACTCTGGTTCTCTCCCCATAGATGCTGGATGACCTCACTGAAATGGCACTCTGGTTCTCTCCCTATAGACGCTGCATGACCTCCCTGAAATGGCACTCTGTTTCCCTCCCCATGGATGCTGCATGTCTTCCCTGAAATGGCACTCTGTTCCACACCCCATAGTTGCTGCATGAGCGCCCTGAAATGGCACTCTGTTTCTCTCCCCATAGATGCTGCATGAGGACCATGAAATTGCACTCTGTTTCTCTCCCCATAAAGGCTGCATGAGGGCCCTGAAATGGCACTCTGCTTCTCTCCCCATCGATGCTGCGAGACCTCTCTGAAATGGCACTCAGTTTGTCACCGCATAGATGCTGCATGACCTCCCTGAAATTGCACTCTGTTTCTCTCCCTATAGATGCTGCATGTCCTCCCTGAAATGGCACTCTGTTTCTCTCCCTATAGATGCTGTACGATCTTCCTGAAATGGCACTCTGTTTCTCTCCCCATAGATGCTGCGTGACCTCCTGAAATGGCACTCTGTTTCTCTCCCCATAGATGCTGTACTTCCTCCCTGAAATGGCACTCTGTTTCTCTACCCATAGATGCTGTACGATCTTCCTGAAATGGCACTGTTTCTCGCCCTATAGATGCTGCATGACCTCCCTGAAATGGCACTCTGTTTCTCTCCCTATAGATGCTGCATGACCTCCCTGAAATGGCACTCTGGTTCTCTCCCCATAGATGCTGGATGACCTCACTGAAATGGCACTCTGGTTCTCTCCCTATAGACGCTGCATGACCTCCCTGAAATGGCACTCTGTTTCCCTCCCCATGGATGCTGCATGTCTTCCCTGAAATGGCACTCTGTTCCACACCCCATAGTTGCTGCATGAGCGCCCTGAAATGGCACTCTGTTTCTCTCCCCATAGATGCTGCAAGACCTCTCTGAAATGACACTATGTTTGTCACCACATAGATACTGCATGAAGTCCCTGAAATTTGCTCTCTGCTTCTCTCCCCACAGAGGCTGCATTCATCTACCTGAAATGGCACTCTGTTTCTCTCCCCATAGATGCTGCATGAGGACCATGAAATTGCACTCTGTTTCTCTCCCCATAAAGGCTGCATGAGGGCCCTGAAATGGCACTCTGCTTCTCTCCCCATCGATGCTGCGAGACCTCTCTGAAATGGCACTCAGTTTGTCACCGCATAGATACTGCATGACCTCCCTGAAATTGCACTCTGTTTCTCTCCCTATAGATGCTGTACGATCTCCCTGAAATGGCACTCTGATTCTCTCCCTATAGATGCTGCATGTCCTCCCTGAAATGGCACTCTGTTTCTCTCCCTATAGATGCTGTACGATCTCCCTGAAATGGCACTCTGATTCTCTCCCTATAGATGCTGTACGATCTCCCTGAAATGGCACTCTGTTTCTCTCCCTATAGATGCTGTACGATCTCCCTGAAATGGCACTCTGCTTCTCTGCCCATAGATGCTGCATGACATCAATGAAATGGCACTCTGTTTCTCTCCCCATAGATGCTGCATGACCTCCCTGAAATGGCACTCCCCTTCTCTCCCCATAGATCCTGTACGATCTCCCTGAAATGGCACTCTGTTTCTCTCCCCATAGAGTCAGCATGAGGGCCCTGAAATGGCACCCTGTTTCTCTCCCCATAGATGCTGCATGACCTCCCTGAAATGGCACTCTGTTTCTCTACCCATAGATGCTGTACGATCTTCCTGAAATGGCACTGTTTCTCGCCCTATAGATGCTGCATGACCTCCCTGAAATGGCACTCTGTTTCTCTCCCTATAGATGCTGCATGACCTCCCTGAAATGGCACTCTGTTTCTCTACCCATAGATGCTGTACGATCTTCCTGAAATGGCACTGTTTCTCTCCCTATAGATGCTGCATGACCTCCCTGAAATGGCACTCTGGTTCTCTCCCCATAGATGCTGGATGACCTCACTGAAATGGCACTCTGGTTCTCTCCCTATAGACGCTGCATGACCTCCCTGAAATGGCACTCTGTTTCCCTCCCCATGGATGCTGCATGTCTTCCCTGAAATGGCACTCTGTTCCACACCCCATAGTTGCTGCATGAGCGCCCTGAAATGGCACTCTGTTTCTCTCCCCATAGATGCTGCATGAGGACCATGAAATTGCACTCTGTTTCTCTCCCCATAAAGGCTGCATGAGGGCCCTGAAATGGCACTCTGCTTCTCTCCCCATCGATGCTGCGAGACCTCTCTGAAATGGCACTCAGTTTGTCACCGCATAGATGCTGCATGACCTCCCTGAAATTGCACTCTGTTTCTCTCCCTATAGATGCTGCATGTCCTCCCTGAAATGGCACTCTGTTTCTCTCCCTATAGATGCTGTACGATCTTCCTGAAATGGCACTCTGTTTCTCTCCCCATAGATGCTGCGTGACCTCCTGAAATGGCACTCTGTTTCTCTCCCCATAGATGCTGTACTTCCTCCCTGAAATGGCACTCTGTTTCCCTCCCCATAGATGATGTATGAGGGCCCAGAAATGGCACTCTGTTTCTCTCCCCATAGATGCTGAACTTCCTCCCTGAAATGGCACTCTGTTTCTCTCCCCATAGATGATGTATGAGGGCCCAGAAATGGCACGCTGTTTCTCTCCCTATAGATGCTGCATGACCTCCCTGAAGTGGCACTCTGTTTCTCTCCCCATAGAGTCAGCATGAGGGCCCTGAAATGGCACCCTGTTTCTCTCCCTCTCGATGCTGCATGATCTTCCTGAAATGGCACTCTGTTTCTCTCCCCATAGATGCTGCATGATCTCCATGAAATTGCACTCTGTTTCTCTCCACATAACGGCTGCATGAGGGCCCTGAAATGGGAATCTGTTTTTATCCCCATAGATGCTGCACAACCTACCTAATATATCACTCTGCTTCTCTCCCCATCGATGCTGCAAGACCTCTCTGAAATGGCACTCTGTTTGTCATCGCATAGATACTGCATGACCTCCCTGAAATTGCACTCTGTTTCTCTCCCCATAGATGCTGCATGATGGCCCTGAAATGGCACTCTGTTTCTCTCCCCATAGATACTGCATGATCTCCCTGAAATGGCACTCTGTTTCTCTCGCGATAGATACTGCATGACCTCCCTGAATTGGCACTCTGTTTCTCTCCCTTTCTAGGCTGCATTTGCGCCCTGAAATGGCACTATGTTTCTCTCCCCAGAGAGGCTGCATGATGGCCCTGAAATGGCACTGTTTCTCTGCCTATAGATGCTGCATGACCTCCCTGAAATGGCACTCTGTTTCTCTCCCCATAGATGCTGCATGACCTCCCTGAAATGGCACTCTGCTTCTCTGCCCATAGATGCTGCATGATCTCCATGAAATTGCACTCTGTTTCTCTCCCCATAAAGGCTGCATGAGGGCCCTGAAATGGGAATCTGTTTTTATTCCCATAGATGCTGCACAACCTACCTAATATGTCACTCTGCTTTTCTCCCCATTGATGCTGCAAGACCTCTCTGAAATGGCACTCTGTCACCGCACAGATACTGCATGACCTCCCTGAAATGGCACTTTGTTTCTCTCCCCATTGATGCCGTACGATCTCCCTGAAATGGCACTCCACTTCTCTGCCCATAGATGCTGCATGACCTCCCTGAAATGGCACTCTGTTTCTCTCCCTATAGATGCTGCATGACCTCCCTGAAATGGCACTCTGTTTCTCTCCCTATTGATGCTGCATGACCTCCCTGAAATGGCACTCCCCTTCTCTCCCCATAGATCCTGTACGATCTCCCTGAAATGGCACTCTGTTTCTCTCCCTATAGAGTCAGCATGAGGGCCCTGAAATGGCACCCTGTTTCTCTCCCCATAGATGCTGCATGACCTCCCTGAAATGGCACTCTGTTTCTCTACCCATAGATGCTGTACGATCTTCCTGAAATGGCACTCTGTTTCTCTCCCCATAGATGCTGCATGACCTCCCTGAAATGGCACTCTGTTTCTCTACCCATAGATGCTGTACGATCTTCCTGAAATGGCACTCTGTTTCTCTCCCTATAGATGCTGCATGACCTCCCTGAAATGGCACTCTGTTTCTCGCCCTATAGATGCTGCATGACCTCCCTGAAATGGCACTCTGTTTCTCTCCCTATAGATGCTGCATGACCTCCCTGAAATGGCACTCTGTTTCTCTCCCTATAGATGCTGCATGACCTCCCTGAAATGGCACTCTGGTTCTCTCCCCATAGATGCTGGATGACCTCACTGAAATGGCACTCTGGTTCTCTCCCTATAGACGCTGCATGACCTCCCTGAAATGGCACTCTGTTTCCCTCCCCATGGATGCTGCATGTCTTCCCTGAAATGGCACTCTGTTCCACACCCCAATAGTTGCTGCATGAGCGCCCTGAAATGGCACTCTGTTTCTCTCCCCATAGATGCTGCAAGACCTCTCTGAAATGACACTATGTTTGTCACCACATAGATACTGCATGAAGTCCCTGAAATTTGCTCTCTGCTTCTCTCCCCACAGAGGCTGCATTCATCTACCTGAAATGGCACTCTGTTTCTCTCCCCATAGATGCTGCATGAGGACCATGAAATTGCACTCTGTTTCTCTCCCCATAAAGGCTGCATGAGGGCCCTGAAATGGCACTCTGCTTCTCTCCCCATCGATGCTGCGAGACCTCTCTGAAATGGCACTCAGTTTGTCACCGCATAGATACTGCATGACCTCCCTGAAATTGCACTCTGTTTCTCTCCCTATAGATGCTGCATGTCCTCCCTGAAATGGCACTCTGTTTCTCTCCCTATAGATGCTGCATGTCCTCCCTGAAATGGCACTCTGTTTCTCTCCCTATAGATGCTGTACGATCTCCCTGAAATGGCACTCTGATTCTCTCCCTATAGATACTGCATGACCTCCCTGAAATGGCACTCTGTTTCTCTCCCCATAGATGCTGCGTGACCTCCCTGAAATGGCACTCTGTTTCTCTGCCCATAGATGCTGTACTTCCTCCCTGAAATGGCACTCTGTTTCCCTCCCCATAGATGATGTATGAGGGCCCAGAAATGGCACTCTGTTTCTCTCCCCATAGATGCTGCATGTCCTCCCTGAAATGGCACTCTGTTTCTCTCCCTCTCGATGCTGCATGACCTCCCTGAAATGGCACTATGTTTGTCACCGCATAGATACTGCATGAAGTCCCTGAAATGGCACTCTGCTTCTCTGCCCATAGATGCTGCATGACCTCCCTGAAATGGCACTCTGTTTCTCTCCGTACAGATGCTGCATGACCTCCCTGAAATGGCACTCTGTTCCTCCCCAGATCGATGCTGCATGACCTCCCTGAAATGGCACTCTGTTCCTCCCCAGATCGATGCTGCATGACCTCCCTGAAATGGCACTCTGTTTCTCTCCCCATAGATGTTGCATGACCTCCCTGAAATGACACTCTGTTTCTCTCCCTTTCGAGGCTGCCTGTGGGCCGTGAAATGGCACTCTGTTTCTCTCCTCATAGACACTGTATGTCCTCCCTGAAATGGCACTCTGTTTCTCTCCCTATAGATGCTGCATAATGGCCCTGAAATGGCACTCTGTTTCTCTCGCCATAGATTTTGCATGAGGACCCTGAAATGGCACTCTGTTTCTCTCGCCATAGATTTTGCATGAGGACCCTGAAATGGCACTCTGTTTCTCTCGCCATAGATTTTGCATGAGGACCCTGAAATGGCACTCTGTTTCTCTCCCTATAGATGCTGCATAATGGCCCTGAAATGGCACTCTGTTTCTCTCGCCATAGATTTTGCATGAGGACCCTGAAATGGCACTCTGTTTCTCTCCCTATAGATGCTGCATAATGGCCCTGAAATGGCACTCTGTTTCTCTCGCCATAGATTTTGCATGAGGACCCTGAAATGGCACTCTGTTTCTCTCCCTATAGATGCTGCATGACCTCCTGCACATTTCTAGCAGGCTTCTCTTTAATGACCTTCTCCATCTGTAAAGCAATGGGAAGTCAAGTCAACCTGGACTGTATTCAAATCTTTAACAGCAGCTGAACTCACCCTCCTGAGTCAAACTAAAAATTGTGCACCCAGAATGCAGAAACCAAATGCAACTTGTGTTGGGCTAGCTCAGCAACCTCTGCTTCTACTTCACGCCTTTGTTAACTAATTTAAACTCGGAAGGAAGTAGGGAAGTAACCAGAAAGCGAAAGCAATGAGGTAAAATATAAATAAAAGCCCATGTTGTACAAAAGTATAACATGCAGATAAAATACACTGAAGTTGTAATACCAAAATGGTATTTCAGGCCATATTGGGATATATTCTCTATGCCAGGGCTCTCCATCCATTTCATGTCGGAGTGGGGTGGGGGTCACCTTTCAGTGTTTTCCTTACGCAAGGCGCTGACCAGTCAATTTTGTCAAGATGAGGTTTGGTACAACATTAAACATGAATTTAAAAAAAGATCTGTGTCGAATCAATAAATTGATGATATACTAAAAAAGAGTCATTAGCAAAAGCGAACATTAAAAATGTCAAGCAGCAGAGTTAACCAATAAAACCTTCTCTGTCTTTCCATTTAAGGAGCAGAGCTAGAGGGAGGCAGACATGGCTCCGAGTTCTGGTCACCAGGGAAGGGGTTGGGACTTGGGGCCAAGCTACGGAGTGTTTAACTAAAACTGACGTGGCATTCACCTCCTTACTGGCTTTGGCAGAATTCATCTGAGAGTGGGAGTCAGATGCGGATTGCCTTTCAGCCTGGATTATCCTCCTCTCCTGCCTGCTTTGCGGGTAGGTATTTGGGGAGGGAGGAGAAGGGGGGCAGGGTCTGTGTTTGTGCCCTGCACACTCCCAGTCTAAGGTTTTAGCACCTGCCCACTTACTCACCCAGACGCACTCACCCACCCAGGCTCACCCATCTAACCAGATTCACTCACCCACTTACTCACCCAGACGCACTCACCCACCCACCCAGACACACCCACCTACCCAGATTCACTCATCCACCCAGACGCACCCACCCACCCACCCACACAGACTCACTCACGCTGACTCGCTTACTCCCCAGCTGGGCCCGGCAGGTTTGGATGTCTTACCAAAGAGGTATTCGGAACACAGTGAACACACTTTCTCACTCTGTGCTGTCAGGTCTCCAGCTGCCCCAGGCTGGGGTCTGAATGGGCACCATTGCTGCAGCTCTGCTGTTTCTCGCAGGCACCCTGGCCCGTTTCACTGTCAAGCCCTGTGCTCCTTGGGGGTGGGGAGGGGGGATGACTGCACGGGAGGGCTGGAGAGACAGAGTGCGGCCAAGTGGTGAGAGGGTGCACGTTGTTGAAGCAAAAGAGAAACCTCTCACCTTCCCACAGCTCACAGACTGTTTCCGGAATTTTCTGCTGAGCCTATCAGCAGCAAACGTGGGAGAGAATCGGCCTGTGATTGGAGGAGCAACTCCTTGCTGAATCTTTCACTGAACTTACCTGTAGTTTGAATGCTGCCTCCGGGGGCCAGGTTGTGGCCCCTGGATTGAACAAGCCTGCTCCATACAAACAAATAATCCTAATCTAATTGACTTGCCCTCTTCCCATTTCTTCCCATTCACCTATCCAATCTAATATTGAATGTTGACATAGTTTTTGCTTCAACCACTGACCCTGGAATGAATTGCAAAGTCTTTGTGTGAAGTAGCCTCTCCTGCTTTCTGTTACACTAAATCTTGTATCTTTGGCCCTTCATTCATGACCCCTCAACCGGTGGAAACAGTTTCCCTCCAATCTCGCTTCACCCTTTCATAACTTTAAACACTTTCATTAAATGATTCTACAATTTGCACTGCTCTAAAATAAACAATTTAAAGCTTTTCTTTGTAATTATATTTCTTTATACCAGGAAGTAGCCCACATGACACCCTTTCTAAAGCTTCACAATCAGACAAATGTTGTTCTCTGAAGTGGAGGAGGCATGATTTAAGCCTTTAATTAAAAGCCAGTTTAAACAGGGTGCAATGCATAGTATTCTCTTAAATCACAGTGCATTAAATGATGGACATTCTTATTCTCTCCCTTTCCCAATCAGTATTCAATTCTATCCACCTTTTGCTGATGCCTACACTCCACAATTACTAACTTCCTTTGGATCTTACACCCTCAGTCCCACCCGGTATAATGCCAGAATCATGCTTTCTGGGTATCCTCCGCACCCTTCAATGGGGCAATGAATATCTTTCCTTTAGGTTGGAAGAAAGTTATGCTTTTTTAAATTAAAAAAAGGGTTATTCTCCTAGAGCAGAGAAGGTTAAGAGGAGATTTGATAGAGGGGTCCAACATCATGAAATGGTAACCAAAGGTCACAGGTTTAGGATAATTTTCAGAAGAATTCTTTCTTCCCCAGCAGTGAATTGTTCTGATCTGGAATGCACTGTCTGAAAGGGCGGTGGAAGCAGATTCCATAGTATCTTTCAAAAAGAAATTGGATGAATATTTGAAGGGGGACAACTTGCAGGAGTCTGGGGAAAGGGCAGGGAAGTGGGACTGAATGGATAGCTTTTTCATAGGCATGACACACCATACAGCCCCTTTCTTTGCTCTATCCTTCTGTGATTCCATGAAATTCTTCAAAGACAGTTTCCTTACATCTCTCACAAGCCCAGCCAACAATACCCAGCTCTTACTTTTGCGGATTCGATCCTCCATCTTTTATCTACTGGCAGCCCTCGCCTCACCATCTTTGCTGATATCATGCAGAACTTGCACATATTCCTCATGTTAAAACCACCTCCAAGAAGCTGGCTTGAGTTAAGTAAAGCATCTGGCTTTTAAAACTTTATATAATGCTAAAGCCTATCTGAAATTTGGAATTTGCTCTCAAACTTGGGGAGGTTGTTCCACAGAATACAAATTAAACCTCATCTCAAATCTGGTCTGCAATACAACTCTTCTTTTCTCCCTCCATTATAAATCAGTATCGATAAGTCAATTCCTCAATTCCAATATTCCATCCTGCATACTCTTGCTTAAATCAAAACTCATCACATTGCACTGTGGGAGATTTTCATCTCCAGGACCTCCTGAGCATGAAAATTCTTACCTTCTTCAGGATCTTACAATATACCAAAAATTTTAAATCCAAGTTTGATTATCACCCAATCACCGTGTCTCTATTTACTCTGCCTTCTCCCCTTCGCTTAACTTTAATAGCGTCTGCACTTGTGGTCTCAGCTCTTCACCGTGATTTTCTTAATTTAAAGTAAAATTCAACCAGGATACACAGAATATACAAATATGGAAGGCCAAGGTGATTGTCAGAGAATGGTGAGAGACAGGCTGTCCTGATTTTTCAGTATAAGAGAAGGAAGCAGAGTGGAATTTAAGTTTAACTAATCAATAAATCTGGAATAAAAAGCCAGTATTAGTAATGATGACCATGAAAATACCTAATTGTTGTTAAAAAAAAGCATTTGGTTCACTAATGCTCTTTAAGGATGGAAATCTGCCGTCCATACCCATTCTGGCCTACATATGACTCCAGACCCACAGAAATCTAGTTGACTTTTAACTGCCCCTTGAAATGGCCCGGCAAGTCTCTGAAATGGCTCGGCAAGTCTCTGAAATGGTCCGGCAAGTCTGTGAAATGGCTGCGGCAAGTCTCTGAAATGGCCCGGCAAGTCTCTGAAATGGTCCGGCAAGTCTGTGAAATGGCTGCGGCAAGTCTCTGAAATGGCCCGGCAAGTCTCTGAAATGGCCCGGCAAGTCTCTGAAATGGCCCGGCAAGTCTCTGAAATGGCCCGGCAAGTCTCTGAAATGGCCCGGCAAGTCTCTGAAATGGTCCGGCAAGTCTCTGAAATGGCCGCGGCAAGTCTCTGAAATGGTCCGGCAAGTCTCTGAAATGGCCCGGCAAGTCTCTGAAATGGCCCGGCAAGCCATTCAGTTGTGCCAAACTGCTACAGAAGAGTTGGGAAAGAATAAAACTGGAAGGATCATCGTGCACCAGAAATGACAAATGCACACCATGCCCAGTCCATCCTACAAAGTCATCCTCACTAACATCTGGAGACTTGTGCCAACGTTGAGATAGCTGTCCCACAGACTAGTCAAGCAACAACCTCACAATCATATTCACTGAATCATACCTTACAGTCAATGGTCCAGACTCTTCCATCACCATCCCCTGGTATGTCCTGCCCCACCAAAATGGACAGACTCAACAGAGATTGCAGCACAGTGGTATATATTTGTGAGCGAGCTGCCCTGGGAATCCTCAACTTTGACTCTGGACCCCATGAAGTGTCATGGTATCAGGTCAAACATGGTCAGGGAAACCTCCTGCTGATTACCATCACCCTCCCTCAGATGATGAATCAGTACTCCTCCATGTTGAACATGTTTAGGAGCAGCATCCGAGTGGGGGATTTCATTGCTCATCACCAAGAGTGGCTCAGTAGCAGAACTACTGACCAAGCTAGCTGAGTCCTGAAGGACATATCTGTCAGGTTAGGCCTGTGACTGATGGTGAGAGTATCAAGAAGAGGAAAACAATCTACTTGATCTCACCCTCACCAATCTGTTCCACCTGCATCTGGCCATGACAGTACTGGTAAGAGTGGCCACTGTACAGTCCTTGCAGAGACAAAGGCCCATCTTCACACTGAGGTTATCCTCCAATGTGATGTGTGGTATTACTGCCATGCTAAATTGAATAGATTCAGAACAGATTGAGCATCTCAAAACCGGGTATCCATGAGACGCTGTGGGCCATCAACAGCAGCAGAATTGTATTCAACCAGAATCTGTAACCTCAGGACCAGTCAGATCTCTTCATTACCATTAAGCCAGGGGGTTAACCCTGTTTCAATGAGAAGCAGAAAAGCGCATGTCAACAGCAGCACCAGGCATAATAAAAATGAAGCGTCAACCTGGTGAGGCTACAACACAGGATTATATCAGTGCCAAACAGCGGAAGCAGCATGCAAAATGCAGAGCCAAGCAATCTCACAACCAACAGACCAGGTCTAAGCTCTATAGTACTGTCACATCCAGTCACAAATAGTGGTGGACAATTAAGCAACTAACTGCAGGAGGCAGCTCCACAAATATCCCCACCTTCAGCGATGGGGACCACAGCACTCCGGTGTAAAAGACAAGCTGAACCATTGCAACCATGTTCAGCCAGAAGTGCTGAGTGGATGATCCATCTCAGCCTCCTCCTGAGGTCCCCAGCATCACAGGTGCCAGTCTTCAGCCAATCCACGTGATATCAAGAAATAGCTGACGGCACTGGATACAGCAAAGGCTATGAGCCCTTATGACATTCTGACTGCTGTACTAAAGGCTTATTCTCCAAGACTAGCCAAGCTGTTCCAGTGCAGCTATAACACTGACATCTACCTGACAATGTGGAAAATTTCCCAGGTTAATGTCCTGTCCACAAAAAGCAGGAGAAATCCAATCTGACCCATGACTCCCAATCAATCTACTCTCGATCATCAACAAATTTGATGAAGCCATCAATGGCAGTGCTAACAAGTAACACTTATTCAGCAGTAATCTGCTCACTAGTGTTCTATTTGGAGTCTATCAGGGGTGCTTGGCTCCTGACCACATTACAACCTTGATCCAAACTTGGATAAACGAGCTAAACTCAAAATGAGGCAAGAGTGACTGCCCTAGACATCACTACAAGCTTCTTTATCATGGGGTTATTGATTAATCCTGTCTCACTGCACATTACCAGCTCTAGGATAGTCTGATTCCTGGTTGGCTCTAAAATGTACTGCTCTAAGAAATTGTCCCAAATATGCTCTATGAACTCATTTTCTAGGCTACCTTTGCCAATCTGATTTTCCCCAATCTACATGTAGATTAGAGCTATCCATGATTATCGCTGCACCTTTCTTACACACCCAATTTATTTCTTCCTCTATGCTCTGCCCTACTGTGTAACTACTGCTAGGGGACCTATAAATTACTCCCAAAAGTGACCTCTTATCTTTACTATTTCGCATCTCTACCCAAATTGATTCTACATCTTGTTCTTTCAAGCTAATGTCTTCTCTCAGTACTGAGTTAATATCACTCTTAATTTACAGAGTTACCCCACCACCTTTTCCTACCTTCCCCTCAATCTGATATGTCAAAAACTTTAAACATTCAGGTCCCAGTCTTGGTCACCTTTCAACTATGTCTCTGTAATGCCCATAGAGATCTTCTCTATCTGTGTGAACAATTCTTACCTTTTAGTATAAATGCTTTGTGCATTCAGGTACAGGGCCTTAAAATGTTGTTTTTCTAACCATTTTTGTCTTCATCTGCTGATGCACTCTTATAATTGAACGCTCTGTCTCGTCTTACACAAACTGCTACTCAGATCCACTAGTTTGTTGTTTCCCTTTAATATATATCTCTCATATGATCCTTCCTCCCTACTATTTAGTTTAAAGCTCTCTCTACTGTCCTAGTTATATAATTTGTCAGAATACTGGACACAGTATGATTAAAGTGTAGACTGTCCCAACGGTACAGCTCCCACTTTCTCCAGTACTGATGCCAGTGTCCCATGAATCAAAACCCATTACTTCCATACCAATCTATGAGCCACACATTCATCTCTCTTATCTTATTCACCCTACACCAATTTGCTTGTGGCTCAGGTAATAATCCAGTGTTTACCCTTAAGGTTCTGCTTTTAATTTAGCCCTTAGTTGTTCGTACTCCTGATACAGAACCTCTTTCCTAGTCCTATCTATGGAACACAACCACTGGATCCTCCACCTCCCACCGCAAGTTCCTCTGCAGCCCAGAGCAGATGTTCTTAACCTTGGAACCGAGCAGGCAACACAACCGTCTGGACACATGCTCTTGAATCCAACTCAGCCTCCTCCCGAGGTCCCCAGCATCACAGATGCCAGTCTTCAGCCAATTCAATTCACTTCATGTGATATCAAGAAACGGCTGGAAGCACTGGATGCTGCAAAGGCTATGGGCCCTGATAATATTCCGGCAATGTTACTCGAGACTTGTGCTCCAGAACTTGCCGCGTCCCTAGCCAAGCTGTTCCAATACAGCTACAACACTAGTACCTACCCAGCTGTTTGGAAAATTGCCCAGGTATGTCCTGTCCACAAAAAGGTGAAATCCAACCAAGCCAAGAATTGCCCCATCAGTCTACTCTCGATCATCAGTAAAGTAATGGAAGGGGTCATCAACAGCGTTATCAAGCAGCACTTGCTTAGCAATAACCTGCTCACTGACGCCTAGTTTGGGTTCTGCCAGGGCCACTCAGCTCCTGACCTCATTACAGCCTTGGTTCAAACATGGACAAAAGAGCTGAACTCCCGAGGTGAGGTGAGAGTGACTGCCCTTGACATCAAGGCAGAATTTGACTGAGTATGGCATCAAGTAGCCCGAGCAAAACTGGAGACAATGGGAATCAGGGGGAAAACTCTCCTCTGGTTGGAGTCATACCTAACACAAAGGAAGATGGTTGTGGTTGTTGGAGGTCAGTCATCTCAACTCCAGGACATCACTGCAGGAGTTCCTCAGGGTAGTGTCCTCGGCCCAATCATCTTCAGCTGCTTCACCAATGACCTTCCTTCCATCATAAGGTCAGAAGTGGGGATGTTCGCTGATGTTTGCACAATGTTCAGCACCATTCACGACTCCTCAGATACTGAAGCAGTCCATGTCCAAATGCAGCAAGACCTGGACAATATCCAAGCTTGGGCTGACAAGTGGCAAGTAACATTCGCACCGCACAAGTGTCAGGTAATGACCATCTCCAACAACAGAGAATCCAACCATTGCCCCTTCATGTTCAATGGCATTACCATCACTGAATCCCCCACTGTCAACATCCTGCGGGTTACCATTGACCAGAAACTGAACTGCACTAGCCATATAAATACTGTGGCTACAAGTGCAGGTCAGGGGCTAGGAATAGTGCGACAAGTGACTCATCTCCTGACTCCCCAAAGCCTGTCCACCATCTACAAGGCACAAGTCAGAAGTGTGATGTTATACTCCCCACTTGCCTGATTGAGTGCAGCTCCAACAACACTCAAGAAGCTCAACACTGTCCAGGACAAAGCAGCCATTTGATTGGCACCCCATCCACAAACATTCAATCCCTTTGCCACCGACACACAGTAGCAGCAGTGTGTGTACCATCTACAAGATGCACTGCAGCAATTCACCAAGGTTCCTTACACAGTACCTTCCAAACCCACGACCAGTACCATCTAGAAGGACAAGGGCAGCAAACAGATGGGAACACCACCACCTGGAAGTTCTCCTCCAAGCCGCTCACCATCCTGACTTGGAAATATATCGCTGTTCCTAAGGCAACTCTAAGACAGAGCTCATAGATTGAACCAGTAAGTTCTCTGGTCTATGTGTTAGCTGTGGCTTATTGGATATCATTCTTGGCCAAATCAGATGATGCCCTACTCGAGGCTTGAGCACAAAACCTAGGTTGACACCTCAGTACTGACAGAGGTGCTGTCTTTCAGATGTGATGTTAAACCAAGGCAACATCCATCTTGGGTGGATGTAAAGGATTCCAAGGACCAATATTCAAAGAAGAACAGAAGTGCCCCGAGCAGTCTTTATCCCACAACCAACAACACCCAAATGATTAGCTGTTCATCATCATATTGATGTTTGTGGGAGCCGCCACACTTCCTAATTTACAACAGCAATTAGCTTCAGGGTATTTCATTGGCTATAAAGTACACTGCGACATCCTGAGGTCATGAAATGTGCTATAGAAATGCAAAGCCTTTTTTTTCCCCAAGGCTCAGATTTGGATTGAGGTAATGTATACAGAGAAACCAAGAATTGAGGTAATGTATACAGAGAAACCAAGAATTGAGGTAATGTATACAGAGAAACCAAGAATTGAGGTAATGTATACAGAGAAACCAAGAATTGAGGTAATGTACACAGAGAAACCAAGAATTGAGGTAATGTATACAGAGAAACCAAGAATTAATTCAATTCGTTCATGTGCATGGTCAAGTCTTCTACTATGATTTAGAAGAAAAATCAAAAGAAGAATGGAAGTAAAATAGAAATACTCCAGTTTAGCAGGGAGTGCCTGATGAGAGGTCCTTCTGCTAAGACATGTAGCCCTGAGACAGATGGACATTAGCACTTTAGTGCAGTAACTGGTGCTAAAACACAAGCAGTACATCTTCCTTGCTAATGTTATAAACCTGCACTGCCATGTGCCTCACACAAAATATCCTCACTCTGTTGCAATGCTGTTTGAAATCTGGAACTTTGCTTTGTGGCCATTTTCCTATATGAACCTAACTAACCCTAGCTGGCAATTTAAGCAAGGAGGGCATTATAACTGAGTTCAACCCTATTCTCACCTCTCCACACATTCACTTTTCTGCACGAGTTACTGGATGGTGATCAGGGGCAGGAACACCGACACATTTGTTTGTTTCATTACCCAGGAAGGCTGGGTTTAACTTTAGCACTTGAACTGCTACCCCAAATGACATCAGCAAACGGGAACATTTCCACTCGCTGGCTCAGTCCAACATCAAACAGTGCATTTGTTTACAAAGCTTCTCTTCATTACCCTAATAATTTCATCCACCTGCATTCCCATTCCCCATTGTGGGGGGAGAGGGGTGGAGGAGACAGGAGATAGGGATAATCTCCCAAATTGAACACATTTTCATGTTTAGACAGAGGGGGCAAAATAAGAGGAGATTGCTTTAATATTTTGGGTCTTAAAATTATCTCCATGTTGCAATAAATTCTTCTTGAGAAGAATTGATGGGGTAGATTTTTGTAGGACTGGGACAGCTGCCCGTTACATAAATAACATGATTTTCATTTTCACAGATTTTAGACTGAAAGCTGGGCTGTTTGGAAAACAAGATGATCCACAATGTGGTTTCACGTCTTGCAAGTTATCCCACATGTTTCATTCTGGTTGAATATCAATGCTTCCTAGTGTGCAGTTCCACATTGCCTGTTCCTTTGTACCGAGACAGCTTCTGTTACCTGCAGTGTCGTAAACTTAAACAAGTAACAGAATTGGCTTACCATGCGAGCAGGGCAATACTCGAAGTCTGTCACCCTCCTCATACTCATCCAGACAAATCGCACAGACTTCATATCCATCCCCTGCGTTTAAACAAAACATGACTACATAAGTGACGGGACAACAAGTGATACAATCATAGGGACAGAAAGAAATCAATAGACCCAACATACCTCCAACCCACTCCCTATACCTCTCACTTCTTTCTCTCTCTAAAATTAGCAATCTTTTGTTCTGGTAATTTATATTACAACTCTTCCATTTTCGTCAAAGAAAGACTTGCATTTCCATTGTGTGTTTTACGAAGTCAGGACATCTCAAAGTCCTTTACAGTCAGTGAAGCACTTTTGAAGTGTAGTAGTCGCTGCTGTAATGTTAGAAAAAAATTCAAGTTGACATCAGTGTTTCCTAAGGGGAACAGCCTCACAGCCCAGGAGTTTGTGCGCTAAAGCTGGTATCTTTAACTTATTACACGTACACAGCCACACAAAAAAAAATAAAGGGGTTGTGCACTTAAACAAATCACCCACACACTCCAAAAAGAGATTAGAGGGCAAGTTAGTTTATATCCCTTCTTAATGTTCTCATTTTTAAAATTGTGTGCTATGATATTTTAGCCCTTCACTACAGATTTATCCTCTAGCAATGTTGTAAATTCACTTTATAATACTGAAAACATGAATGTGGTCATCTCAAACTTTTTTCAACCTATTTGGCACTGTGAATAGCCCATCTTTGCTCCCATCTCTCAGGAGCATATCTGCTCAAAGACATGCATCCAACCTGGGCACCTTAGCACAGGATCCTTCCTACCTTTGGAGTTCTAGTTGTGCTCATTGTAACAACATATACTCTTCTCAAACTAATTCCTCAGAAGTTATTTTCCTCAACGAAGGGTTCAACTGGCTAAAGATTTCACGTGGAACTTCTTCCCTCAAGGTTTGTAAAAGTAAACTATCCCTCCTCACCTTTCTTGACCCGTCTTCCGCTTCTGACAAAGGTCCCAATACTATCCTCCTACTCTCCACTGTCGTCCAGCTGGGTAGGACCACATTTTGCCTGGTCTCATTCCGATCTTTCGAATCATTGCGAGAGTTATGACGTATAATGGTTTCTCTGCCCACTCCTGCATTGTTACCTCTGGTGTACCCTAAGAATCTATCCTTGGCCCCGCTCCTACTTATCTATATGCTTCCCTTGGCAACATCATTAGAAAGCACTGTGTTAAGTTTTCACATGCATGTTGACAACACCCAGCTCATGACCGTTCCTCTTCCACTCCTTCATTATTAATAAATTATCAGATTGTTTATCCGACATCCAGTACTGGATGAGCCATAATTTCCTCCAATTACATATTGGGAAGACCGAAGCCATTGTCTCTGGTCCCCACTCCAAACTTCATCCCTGAACCAGACTAGTCACAACTTTGGTGTCATACTTGACCCAGAGATGAGCTTCCAACCACATTCTACGCCATCACTAAGGTTACCTATTTCCATCTCCATGACTCTGTAGATTCTGGAATGGTTACTGAAGATTGGAAGGTAGCAAATGTCACTGTACTATTTAAGAAGGGAGAGAGAAAATAGGGAACTACAGGCCTGTTAGCCTTACATCAATAGTAGGGAAAATGCTAGAATCTATTATAAAGGACGTGATAAATGGATACTTGGATTATCATGATCTGACTGGGCATAGTCAGCATGGATTTACAAATGGGGAATCATGTTTGACAAACATGGAGTTTTTTTGATTGATGAAGAATGGACATAGTACACTTGGATTTTCAAAAGACTTTTGACAAAGTCCCTCACAGAGGTTAATTAGCAAAATAAAAATACATGGGAGAGGAGGCAATATACTGGCATGGATTAAGGGTTGGCTAACAGGCAGGAAACAGAGAGTAGGAATAAACGGGTCATTCTCGTGTTGGCAGACTGTGACTAGTGGGTCAGTACTTGGGCCCCTGCTGTTCACAATATGTCTCAATGATTTGGATGTGGGGACCCAATGTAATATTTCCAAGTTTGCGGATGATACAAAGCTGTGCAGGAATGTGTGCTGTGAGAAGATGTAAAACAGCTACAGGAGGATTTGGACAGACTTAGTGAATGGGGAAGAACATGGCAGATGGAATATAATGTGGAAAAATGAGAGGTTATCTACTCTGGTAGAAGGAACAGATGTGCAGAGTATTTCCTAAATGGTGAGAGATTAGAAAGTGTAGATGTACAAAGGGACCTGGATGTCCTTGTTCATAAGTCACTGAAAGCTAACACGTAGCAAGCAATTCGGAAGCTAATAGAATGTTAACCTGTATTGCAAGAGGTTTTGAGTACAGGAGTGGTGAAGTTTTGCTTTGATTGTATAGAAGCTTGTTTAAACTGCACCTGGAGTACTGTGTGCAGTTTTGGTCCCCTTACCTCAGAAAGGATATTACTGCCATAAAGGGGCTGAAACGAAGGTTCCAGGCATGTTCCGGGGATGGTGGACTGGCTTTTGAAGAGAGACTGGGGAAACTGGGCCTGTATTCTCTAGAGTTTCAAAGAATGAGAGGTGATCTCATTGAAACCTACAAAATACTTAAAAGAATAGGCAGGGTATATGTTTCCCCTGGTTGGGGAGTCTAGAACCAGGGGACACAATTTCAAAATAAGGGGGAAGCCACTTAGGACTGAGATGAGGAGAAATTTCTTTACTCAGAGGGTTGTGAATCTTGGAATTCTCTACCCCAGAGGGCCGTGGAAGCTCAGTCAGTGAATATGTTTAAGGTAGCAGTTGATAGATTTCTGATTAACAATAACGTAAAAGGTTATGGGGTAGTGTGGGTAAAAGGCATTGAAGTGTTCGATCAGCCATGATCGTATTGAATGGCGGAGCAGGTTCGGCAGGCTTCTCCTGTTCCTATGTTCCTGCGCTTGACCCCTCCACTGCCTCTGCTCATCTGTTGCTAAAACCCTCCTCATTCATGCTTTTTTTTAACCTTGAGACTTGACTACTCCAATGCACTCTTGGCTGGCATCCCACATTCTACCCTCTGTAAACTTGAGGTCATCCAAAACTCTGCTGCCCATGCTCTTAGTTGCAACAAGTCTAGTTGTTAATTGTATATTAATTGTGTTGAATTGTATGCAGGTGCTGGGCATTAACCAGAGACTCACTTGTGTTACTATAAATAGGTACACTCTATAAGAGTTATTATTTTAAAAAACTCTATAAAAGAGTTATAAATAGGTACAAATTCGAAAAAGGGCATAAATGGGAACAGACTAAAACTGTGGTTCAAAAGCAAAATACTGTGGCTGCTGAAAATCTAAAATTCAAACAGAAAATGTTGGAAACACTCAGCAGATCAGGCAGCACCTGTGTAAGAGACAGACAGTTAACTTCACAGATCTGAAATGTTAACTCAGTTTCTCTCTCCACAAATGCGGCCTCTTCTGCTGAGTCTTTCCAGTTTTTTCTGAAACTGTAGTATAGGTTAGGAGGTGTTTGTAATGAGTATCCCTGGGCAGAATATTCCGCTCCGAAATATAAGCTCAGCTGGTGGGCGAGGAGGTCAGAATGAGTCCCACTGAGTGGTGGAACAGCTGAACACATGCAAATTGTGCTGTTTACCCCACCTTAATTATGCATCCATGCAAAGCAGGGCGAATCTTCTGAAGGGGCAGGCAGGAAGTTGCCAATTGCCCCGCCAATACCTCTTGGGGTAGAAAGTCCAGGTGCCAGATTTAAAGGGCACCTGGACAGCCATTCACTCACCATAGGCCAGGTGCTCCAGACTCTGTGTCAACCAAAATGTCCAGGAGAAGAAAGCAACCTGCAGCCCCCATGGTCCAGCGATATCTCCCCGGAGACTCTCCCCCGGGCTGTCCAGGAATGGTGGGAGCTACTCTTTCTGTGGGATGGGGGCAGAACACCCTCCTGTCTGACCACTGCAGCCTGGGAGGAAGTCGTCAGTGTGGTTAGTGCCTGTGGGGCCCAAACAATGAAGCAGCCTGCAGTGCAGGAAAAGGATTAACGATCTGCTGTGCTCCGCCAGGGTAAGTGAACCGTCTACTCACTGCAAACTCACTCTCATATTGACATCATGCAGCCAAAGGGTTAGAGTGCACTGGGGATGTCACACATGACTGGCAGGTGGAACATCAGCACAGAATCTGTGCCAGCCACATTAAGCTCTCCATTTCATACTAGTTCCAGGACACAGTTTTTTACTCACTTACTCAGGAAGGCTCAGCTGCGGCAACAGTCATGTATGTTTCTGAACTGCTCCTTCACCCAATGGCCTCAGAATCAATCCTTCTGTCTTTCTTCAGGACAAGATAGCCCATAACATGGGCAAGCAGGCCAAGTCCAGAGGGGGAACAGCAGAAATTCGTTCACTCAACAGCTTTCAGGAGGAGGCCGCACGTGCAGAAGGCGAGATTGCACTCCCCCAGGACGCATCCAATCTCTGTATGAGTCTGCTTAGTCATTACTAACTCTCTCTTTTCTCTATTCCACAAGAAATGGGGGAGGAGATTCTGAAGGGGGCACCGAGGAGGAAGACTCAGTATCCTTAGAGGACGTATCATCACAGCGTTCATCTGCACCTTCCACCAGTGCAGATACACACACCTCGGTGGGTCCTAGTTCTAAAGAAGGCTCGGGGTCACAACCTGGTGAGCACATCACTGACACGGGTCCACAGCTAGCAGAGCCAGTGACAGCCAAAGTCTCTGATTCTGGGAGGACCACTGGAGGCCAGGTCCCTGCTGAGCCCAAATCAGAGGTCAAGCCTCTGGACTCAGCCCTAAGAGATCTGTTGGAGATGAGAGACAGGCAGGGGAACATAAGGCAGAGTTACAGAGGCTGTCCACAGACTGGGCCTAAGGCAGGAAAATTCCGTCCACGTTCTAGTTGCTGGCGTGGTTCTGGCATGCGAGCACTTGGTTGTCTCCATGAAAAGTGTGGGGCCTGTCTTAAAGACCCAGGTCTATTAGAAGGCCAGCTGGATGTGTGCTCGGACCTCCACACCATCACTCTAGCCATGGGTGCAATGCAGCAGTGGCTAGGTGAGAGAGGAAAGGGGCACCTCAATCACCCTCCAGGTGTCCTTTCCCTGAAGGGATCAGGGAAGTGCCACTGGGCACCCAAAGAGAGAAGTAGCACCAGCCCGGCACCCTGGGGTGCCCTGTTGCTCCAGCACCTCTCTGCCCCATCGCCTCCAGCAGGTCAGGCCATGGAGAGCAGGAGATCCTTAGCAGGCCGATGTCCTTTAGGTCTCGGGCCACCAGAGGACAGCTGCCAAAGTCATCTCAGTCAACAGGGCACAGCAGTCAGCAGGCTGCCTCCAGCCAGCTGTGGATATCAGGGCTGCACCTAGGCGTAATGGTAGGCAAAGAAAGGATAAGAACTATTGAACGCATCCAGGTGGCACAGGTGGCTCATTGCATATAGTCTGTACATTTATAAATACCTTTTGAATATAATCATTTGCAAGTTTTTAAAAATTCATTTACGGATGTGGGCAACGCTGGCTGGGCCAGCATTTATTGCCCATCCCTAATTGCCCCTTGAGAAGGTGGGGGTGAGCTGCCTTCTTGAGCTGCTGCAGTCCATGTGGTGTAGGTACACCCACAGCGCTGTTAAGGAGGGAGTGCCAGGATTTTGACCCAGCAACAGTGAGGTAATGGCGATACAAAAACAGAAAATGCTGGAAAAGCTCAGCGGGTCTGAGAGCATCTGTGGAGACAGAAGCAGAGTTGACGTTTCGAGTCCTTATGGTTCATGGTAGTGGTAAGGGCTAAAAATAGTGCTGATTGTGGCTTACCATTATCACTGCCTTTGTCCTTTCAGGTGGTAATGGTCGTGGGTTTGGAAGGTGCTGTCTAAGTCCCTTAAACATGTCCCTGACAGTCTGGCTTCATTCCCTGGACAGTCTCTTAAAAATGCCCGGGAAAATCTCCCACATTTCCCCACTGGTTCCACCCCCAAGCAGTCCTGCCTTCATCTCATCTTTTTCCTCTGGCCCTTCTCCCCGCCACCCCTATGTCCTGTCTCCGTCCCACCTTTCCTTACTGGTTCTGCCTCCTGTGCTCAGCCTTAGTGCAGCCTGTACCACTGGAACCTGATATGAAAGAGACTGAACAGTCAACACGAAGGTGAAATCAACATCTGCTAACCTGAAGTGAAGCTTGCAGGGTGTACACCCTTTTATAAAGTCATAAACCTGAATGTTCTAATTACCCAGTAGCAGGGAACTTAACTTGGAGGGGGAACATAATTCCAGCGAGGTGCCCTTTCAATAAGCATTCATGACAGGCTAATCCATGCAAATGGGGTTCCCGATATTGCTCATTAGGAAGCTCAGCCGCCTTAAACCTACCTTGAAAGTTGGAAGAACAAAATTCCAACAGTTTATCCTGTCATCAGGAAACAGGTTTTTTGCCTCCTGCCAAGTTAAGTGCCTCGCCCACCACGATTCCTGCTGCTAATTTCCACCCTCTGTCAATAAATGCTTGTAAAAGTCTATCAAGATTGGCTGCAATTCTATCCTTCACCACCTGGCTTTCAGGAGAACTCTTACCCCCACCAATATTCCGGCTAAACTGGGGGATGTGCAGCAAACTGAAAGCCCCTATGCAGACCACCTACAAATCAGCTCTTCTGAATTATGGCACAAAGAGGTTGTGCACTTAAACAAATCATCCATACACGGTGAAAAAAAGTTGGAGAATGTTGCAGAGAACACTGCCTATCACCCCAGAGCTAAAATTCTTTCATGGGGCGTGGGCATCACTGGCTAGGTCAACATTTTTATTGCCCATCCCTAATTGCCCTTGAGAAGGTGGTGGTGAGCTGCCTTTTTGAACCGTTGCAGTCCCTGTGGTGTGGGTGCACCCACAGTGCTGTTAGGGACGGAGTTCCAGGGTTTTGATGCTAACCTACACTGGCTTCTCGTCAAACAACATCTTGATTTTAAAATTCTCATCCTTGTTTTCAAATCTGTGCCTCCTTATCTCTAATCTCTCTTCCTGCCCCAGAACCTGCCAAGATATTTGCACTCATCTAATTCTGGCCTCTTGAGAATCTCTAATTTTAATCGCTCCATCATTGGTGGCCCTAAGCTCTAGGTTTCACTCCCTAAACCTCTCTGACTCTCTATCTCCCTCTCCCTTCCTTTAGGGATCAAGCTGTTGGCCATAATATCGACTAACATGTCTCTGTCTAAGTTTGCTTTATAATGCTCCTGTGAAGCGCTTAATACATTTAATTATACAAATAGAAGTTGTTGGTGTTCGTTGGAACTCTCTATCTCAGAGAGCTGTGGATGCTCAGGCAGTGAGTATATTTAAGATGAAGACTGATAGATTTTTGGATACTCTCTCCACCGGTGTCTTGAGTGGTGCCAAAGATCAGGTTAATCTTTGGGAGTGAAGGGGCTGATGATTTAACAAAACCATTTCAAAAACTTATGGGGTTTTTGTGCTTGCTTTATTGTGTGAGTGGTGAGCAGCTCATTAGAGGAGGTAGTTTAAGAGAGTTTCTCAGACTGACAGTGAGCAGCAGAGATGGTCAGTAACCTATGAGTGATTAAGCCACTTGTTAATTCTTGAAAATGTTCATTCTGTTTTCCCTCTTGTACAGCCGCTAGCTGATTCCCTGGATGAAATTACTGTTTAAATACACATTAAAAACTAAGAAGAAATGCTAGGTGGAAATTACTTTAAACTGATATTTTGAGGTCTGTTAATGCTGCAAATGCTGCTCCATGCAAAAGAATCATAAAATAATACAACACAAGAGGCTATTTGGCCCATTGTGCCTCTGCCAGCTCTTTGACATACTGACCCAGTTAGTTCCAATCCAGCTGTCCTTTCCCTTAGTTCTATAAATGTTTTCTCCTTTTAAGTATTTAACCAATTTTATTTTGAAAATTATTGTTGAAGCTACTCCTCTCACCCTTTCATTCGCAGTAAATTCCAGGTCACAACCCCTGTGATAAAAAAATTTCTCATCTTCTCTCTGGTTCTTTTGCTAATCACCTTAGTCATCAGGGTAACTTTCTTTCTCCTTTGGGGTATAAACTGGTTTGGTACCACATTAAATTCTTTATGAACACCTCCTGTTGATCCTTTCTCATTTTACCCATTTGATGAAACTACAACAAGAGTTCTGTGAACAGTTCTCGTCTCCTTATCTAAGGAAGGATATACTTACCTTGGAGATAGTAAAGCAAAGATTCACTAGATTGATTCTTAGGATGAGAGGGTTATCCAGATAAGAGGTGGCATATTTTGAACCTATACTCTCTACAGTTTAGAAGAATGAGAGGCGACTCTGAGGGGGTTAGACAGGTAGATGCTGAAATGTTATTTTCCCTGGGTGCAGAGTCTAAGGACATCAAGGGATACATCATGGAATCATAGAATGGTTACATCACAGCAGGAGGTAATTTGCCCGTCAATCTGTGCCGGCTCTCAGCAAGAACAACTTTTCCTCGTAGCCTCGCAAATTATTTCCCTTCAAATAGTGAGGATTGAGAAGGAAAACGGAGCTGAGGTCGAGAATCAGCCATGATCCTATTAAATGCTAAAGCCCTGTCATATGGTAGTGTCTTAAAAATGCTGGCAATGCATTCATCCACCACTGAGCAGGAGCTGCAAGAACTTCCCCTTCAAATGCTAAATCTGCAGTTACTTTGGATTTTCGTGCCGACTATGTGATCACACTCACACAAACCCCCGGTTAAACCAGATTTTCACTTTCAGTTCAAGTTTACAACATGAAATGTATCAGTTAATTTTCTAATGAGGTATTTCACAAACCCTTTAATGCAGATTGCAAACAGGAATCTGCTCCTATCCCACAATCTCAAACAATAACTCAACTTCCTGTGTGCAGCTGTAAAACTAATTACACAAGAATTGGTTAATTGAGCTGTACCAAACCATTAACGGCTGCCTGCACTGACAGACTGTTCCATCGTTCTTCTGATGTTCTGTAACATGAAATGCAATAAATACCAAGGAATTGCCCTTGAGGTTATCCCACCAGCAAGCTAGCTAACTGCTGGATATCACAGCTTTGCCAAATGTGGTCTCTGACACCCACCCATACACATCCTGCTCCAAATCTAAAATTTCAGACAGAAAACCTGTTTGTAGCCATATTAGCAAGATGGGTATCACAAACAGTTGGATTTCTTCAACTCTGCTGGATCTGCAGAGTGCAAGGACAGCTTCATTGAATGCTGCTTAAAATGAATGCTCGGTAGTGCACATGTAATTAAACTGTTGCTAACGGCCAGAGGATCGTGGATCTATTGCTCACATTTTGCAGCATAAATCGAATGTCTACTACCTTTAAACTGCTGCTACCTGATGAGGTCACAAACTGAGCAAATAATAGAATATGGGCCAGTGTTACCCAGGCCTTGGAAGTGGGTACAGCCAGTGAGCATTCTAATGACCCTGCATTGCCTGCTGGGTTATGAAAAAAATCCAGGATGGCACATGTTTATTAGAGTTAGCATATCCCATACTGTGCTACGTGGGCCTAATATTCCTGGGCTAGGAAAGAGAAAGAATTCAGTGTGATTCAGTGATTCTTGCAGAAATGTGTGCATGATTGTAGACTAAATAAATAACCTTCTGGCACTCACTATCTTAGCTCATACACAGCAAATGGTCCCTCAGATGGGGTACTGAGGGGTGGCTGAGAACCGTGGTATCCCAACAACAGCAATCCCTTAAGGAGTTGAGGGGGGGAAAGGAAATACTTTTTCATGCTTTATAGCATGCTTGTGAGAGAGCGTAGGAAAGGGTTACAGGCACTAACCATTAACACTGTGAATCCTGAGCAATGCTTTTTTTCATAAATAGGTTTCAGTTTCCCACATTACTGACCATCTACACAGACAACGTACAAGTTGCCTAGCAATATGCTGGGCCGTATTAAACCACTATGTAAATGAGAATATATTCTGAAGATCTGATCTGTGCAACAATCCTCTGATGACCTAAAAAGGCTTTTTTTTTTGTTTCAAAAACCACTGCCTCTTGAAACCATGCACACAGGAAATGGAACAAGAACCAAGAATTCACACAGCCAGTGCAAGTACAGACTTTAAAACATGTCATATCCTGCGAAGCTAGCTGAAACTATTCATACCTTTCAGGGGCTGGGCAGAGACAAAAATCAGAAAAGATGCCAAATTAAAAAAAGTTCTCTATACATCTCAATTCACATGAAATCCATCTTCCTCACCCCTGTGTGCGATGAATATAGACAGTGTCCTCATACACATTGTTTCCCTGAAAGTAGGTTTCACCCAGGGTTCCATGTACATGATTATACTTTAGCAGCTGAACCATCCAAAACTGCAAACTTAGTGCTGGTTAATGTTCCAGCAGGAATAAGGGTAAAACTAAGAAATACTGGATTTGATCTGGGCAAAATGCACACACGTGTGTGTGTGTGTATATATATATATATATATATATATATGTATATATGAAGAATTTAGCAATGGGGGTCAGCCTGACTGTGTTTAATCACTTATATTTAACTCCTGCCCCACCCTTTACAAATTGTTTTTCACTGCATCCAAACGATAATATAGATAATGTGGTTGCTGTCATTTTTAAAAGCAGGATATGTAACACCACAGCGCAGCCACACTACTACTTGGCCATTGGCAATCTATGTTAAGGCCCATTCCTGCTAGTCTCATTTGCATGCCAACCTTTTGCACAATAATTTCTTCTCACATTCAATTCCAATGTTACCAATCCATCCCTTCTATTGTCATAATAGGAAACAAACCAATAGGATATATGGGCAGGTGGAGGACAATTATAAGAGTTCTGTACACAAATGCACAAAGCATAAAGGATTAAAGAAATTAGAAGTGCAAACTCAAAAAGGATAACTTCAGTTGCCTACCTATATCCTAACTTGAAGAGTCTGTCAATGTTCCACATTGACTTCAGCTAACATTTATCAACTTTATCCCACTATGGTACCACTAGCTTTAATTCTTAGACCCCTCCCATTACTGCCTCTCTGATCCCCATTTAATTCTGCTCTCTCGAGCATCCCTAATTCTCTCCTTTTCTTGAATAGCCACTTACTGAAAAAAAAGCAGCCCAGTTGGCCTCGCGTTGCCTTCCTCACTCTATCTTCGGAATGCCATATCTCCAAGTGAGGCTAGAGGCCCTACCTATCCTTTGCTACCGGGTGGGCAATCACACCCGTCAGATAGACTTCAACCTTTCATTCAGAGCCAGTGGTCCCACTCCTCTCACCAGAAGTGCCTTGGAATGGGGCTCAATCCCTTCAAATTCTGAATCAGAGGTGGAAATGCTAGAGCCAGAGATCACTGACCTCAAACAGCTTCACTTCTCTATTAAGCAACCATAGCCAATGAAATTCTCTTTAAATGCATCAATTGTATTTGCCTCAGCTACTCCTCCTGATAGAGAATTCCATATTCTCACCACTCTCTGTTTCTCTTGAATTCCCGATTGGGTTTATTAGTGACTGTCTTTACGGCTCCTAGTTATAGTTTCACCTGTAAGTGGAAACTTCTTCTCAATGTCTACCTTATCAACCCTTACATTATCTCAAAGACCTCTATAAGGTCACCTCTCAACATTCTCAATCTTTATTCTTTGAGAATCAAGTCCAATCTATTCAGCCAATCCTGATGAGTTTATCCTCTCACATCCAGCATCACCCTGGTCAATCTTTTGCACCATGTCCAATGCCTCTGTATTCTTTTTATAACATGAAGATCATGCACAGCATGACAAGTGTGGTCTAGCCATGGTTTGAAACAAGTTTAATGTAATTTCTCTGCTTTTCAGTTCTACCTCTGTAGCAATGAATCCCAGTGCTTGCTCTTCTACCTTTAATGACATTATTAACCTGCTTCACTGCTTCCAGTGATTTGCGTATCCGTACCTCACATTCCTTTGCTCTTTTATCAGATTCAGCCAACATTAAGCTACAAGAAAAGGCTTACGCGAGGTTTATACATGTGCGGGGAAAGATGGAAACCCGGTACACTGGAACAAAAGGATACAATAAAGGTAATAAGCATGAAAAGAGAAAAAAATGCTTTTTGAAATATATTAAGAGGAGGAGTGTGCTAAAGACAATGTGAGCTCATTAAAGACAGAGTCATGAGGAACTATAACAGAAAATAAGACAATTGCAGATTTGTTAAATGCAGACTTTGTATCTGTCTTCAGAGTGGTGGAAGGAGTAAAATACCAACAGCACAGGGAGTAGTAAATAAATCAGTGGAAGAAAATTAATAGACTTAAGTAGTATTGGAAAAAATTAGATTTAAATATGCAAACTGCCAGCTCCAGGTATAAATAAAGGAGGTGAGGAAGTTCAATTTTTCATAAGATCTCTAGATTCCGGAATCGTGCCCATGATTTGGAAAATTGGAACTATCGCTCCATGATTTAAAAATGGAGGGAGAGGGGAACGATTGCTTCAGTAATCACCAACCTATTAGATTAACATTGGCTGAGCACATGCCAACTGATCAGAGTCAGCAGCAATTTGTGAAGGGTCAGTCATGCCTGACTAATCTAATTGAATTCTTTTATCAGTATGTCACTAACTTGGTGGATAGGGGAGTATCCATACGGACTTCCAAAGGCAGGCTATAACGTTCGACACAAGAGATTATTAAAACTGAAAGCGCACAAAATCAGAGTGTTTTGACTTGGGACAGTAATTGGTCGGGAGGTACATGACAGACAGTAGAGATGATGGATATGTTCTCTGGTTGGCGGGTTTGCATGTGGTATCTCTGGGGCTTCTAGCTCTTCACTATATATGCATTAATGAATTGGATAAAAAAAGGCACTGTATATCCAAATTTGCACATGACAGTAAGTTCAGTGGCAAATTGCACTACTTGGGTATTAGAATTGCAGGGAACAAAATAAACCAAGAAGCAGAATGTTTGGAGTGGATGAGGGGGTTGTCCAATGATAAGAGGCTGAGTAAATTGGGTCTATATTCCCTGGAGTCTAGAAGAATGAAAGGTAATCTCACTGAAACATATAAGATTCTGAAAGGGGCTTGATAGGGTAGACACAAAATTTGTTTCCACTGGCTGGGGGAATTTAAAACGGAGGCCCATTCGCAATATAAGGGAATGATCATTTAGGACTGGGATGAGGAGAAATTATTTCACTGAAAGGGTTGTGAATCTTTGGAATTCTCTACCCCAGAGGGTTGCAACTGCTCCATTGCTGAGTACATTTAAGGCTGGAATAGGCAGATTTTTGGTCTCTCAGGAAATCAAGGGATATGGGGAGGGATATGTATGCCATGGCATCGCAAGTGCACATCCAAATACTTCTTAAATGTTATGGGAGTTTCTTTCAGGCAGCGAGTTCCAGATTCCCACCACCCTCTGGGTGGAAACATTCTTCCTCACATCCCCTCTAAACCTCCTGCCCCTTACCTTAAATCTATGCTCCCTGGTTATTGATCCCTCCACCAAGGGGAAAAGTTCCTTCCTGTCTACCCTATCTATACTCCTCATAATTTTATACACCTCAATCATGTTCCCCCTCAATCTCCTCTGCTGCAGGGAAAATAACCCTAGTCTATCCTATCTTCCTTATAACTAAAACTCTCCAGCCCAGGCAGCATCCTGGTAAATCTCCACTGCACTCTCTCTAGTGCAGTCACATCCTTCCTATAATGCAGATTCCAGAACTGCATGCAGTACTCTAGCTGTGGCCTAACCAGCGTTTTATACAGTTCCAGCATAACCTCCCTGCTCTTATATTCTACGCCTCGGCTAATAAAGGTAAGTATCCCACATGCTTTCTTAACCACCTTATCCACCTGTCCCGCTACCTTAAGGGACTGGTGGACATGCACACCAAGGTCCCTCTGATCCTTGGTACTTCCCAGGGTCCTACCATTCAACTTGTATTCCCATGCCTGTCCCAGTGCATCACCTCACACTTATCCAGATTAAATTCTATTTGCCACTGATCAGCCCATCTGACCAGCCCGTCTATATCCTCCTGGAATCTAAGGGTATCCTCTTCATTATTTACTACCCCACCAAGACTTAAGATTCCCATTTAGGATGCTTGAGGGGGAATTGTTTCATTTGGTTGTCGATGTGCAGTATGTCTCAAAACATCAGCAACACAGCACTGGAGAACATTTAAAAATGTGGAAGTCTTGGTGACTGTCCATTGGAGCTCATGACAAACTCAGCTGTATAATCTCATTCTACCAGTCAGCCAGGGTAGTGAGAATTTGACTACTTGCAGTGTGATTAAGACATAAAGAGGAAGTTACATCAGCTCAGCTAATAGCTAAGCAAAGTGTTGCAACTAGAGACAATTAGCCAACAATCGTTCAGTAAAGTTCTAGCAATTGAAACTGGCATTTGAAGTTGACTACTCTGCTCCTGCTATTACAATGGAGGTTATTGTATCACTTTATCTGGAAATCTCCAAAGAACCATTGTGTGTTTAGGTTGATCAGGAGCTTCAATTCTCAATGGTAACTTCCTAAATAATAAGAGACCCTAAGGGTTAAAATTGCAAGAATTTGAGTATCTGAACAGAATGCCTAATTATTCATGACACCTGACCATCAAGACGACATAACTCTTCAGTAACAGAATACTATTTCCATGCCTCTCAAGTGCTGATTATTGCTGGTACATCATGTTCCCACCAAAGCAGTCACCTTACAGCACACCTCACTGGTGACCGTACAGCTGTGAGCTGAGCGTCAGTATTTAACCAAGTAGAGGAATGGTCTTTAGATCTAATGAGTCTCTCCATTCTCAAACAGCAGGTCATCATGCTGAGACCCAATCTACCACCAAGCCAGCCACTGAAAAAGGACTTCAACACTGTGAAGCACACCTTTCCTTTCTTAATGCAACAGGAAAAAATTGAAATGGTCACCTGCACAAAGTGTGAAAGCAATATTGTTAAAACCAATATGAAAAGGCAAATTTAGAAACCTGAAAACATAAATGACCCAAAGCAACTTATGACCAATAGAACAGAAATGAGGAAGCAGGAGAGCAGTCATCCTATAAAACACTTAAAGGAGTGTTATGATCCCAGCTAATGTTAATACTGGTAAGGTTAGATCCCGGAATGAAACATGGCTTGATAGATCCTAAATACTTTTTTTTAGAAACTGTGGAGGTAAGTGTTATGAACAGGAGGGGGCTTAAGTTAAACAGCACTAATTTCTCCTCTCACCACCCATCCGGAAAAAGAAAGGTGCTTTGATAAAGGTGTTTCCCGCTTTATAAGTGGTGGCATGTTCCCAAATTCTTCTGTTTAGGTGCCATCCAATTTTCTATTAATAGCCCCACAGCAAACTTGAGATAGGATCAAAGGGTTAAGTTTATCTGCACACACTCAAAATGCAGGAAGAGGATCACAATGTTGCCTCCACACTCAGACAGTGAAGAGTAAAGAAACATTTACATTGCAGAGACCAGAGAAAAGAAATATTGTTTCACATGGGTTCCAGAGTCCAGAATCAAAGTCCAACGAGAAAGTCTTTGACAGATGTCAGCGGGCTGCAAACCGATGCTGTATAATTCACTTTTTCCAGTGGTGTTGACTTCACACGATGAGATAGGGACACAGAGGTAAATCAATCTTGTAGGCGAAGGTACAGAATTTCCAGCAAAAGCAGTGTAGATGGGGTCAGGTACCCAACCTGGGCCAGAGTTCCTTTTCTGTGAGGCTGCTAGTCAAATGATAAAAAAGCGGCCTGAGACTTTGCAGTTCGGCAACGCAACATTACTGGTTCCACAAGCCAGAGGCCCATGTCACGAGTCCCACCTCTCCACACTGTCTTTAACAAGGACGTGTATCCCTCGTCAGGGTCCCCAAGATTGTTAAATGTCTCAACCATTCATAATTGAAAAGAAGGTTGTGGGCCCTTTGTCTTAGCAGATAAGGAGGCTCCTGTTAGCCAGCCAAAGTAAATTACAGCAAATGACCAAAGCAGATTCTATGGATTTCTCAACAATCTACCCAGATGCTTGTCACACCGTGAGCCAGCCAGTCTCACTGAAACTGTGTCTTTCTCACGAGGGTTTCCAATTTCCACTTTTGAAAAACTCGTCTTGAATTTCTCTCTGAAAGTCGCTCCCACTTGGACAGCTTCAACAAGAATCCACCTGCAGGGTTTCAATCTCGCCTTCTGAGATTCCTTTCCCTGGATATCCAAATATATTCAAGCTTCACGTCCTAAACACATTTTCAGATCTTTGGCCGTGCCAAGCAGAATATCACTGCTCCAAAAGGGTACCTTTGCCCTTATAGCCTGCAGTACAGAGAGTCACCAACCTTTGGCTGCCCTCTCTTATCTTCGGGACTTCTCTCAAGCCCACTTTGCTTCAAGTCTACTTCCTGCAGCTCTGTCTTTAATTCGGAGCCTATTTCTCTGCTCCTTTCTTTCAACTTCACTTAACAGGATCTGTTTCTGACCTCTGTCCTTGTCCCTTACCTGGAACTGTCTTCTGGGGTGTGTTTCTAATCCCTGTCTTTGTCCCTGCCTGGGACCTGCTTCTTGATTTGGGACCTTCTCCCTGCGCCCCCTCCCTGGGACACCTCTGGTTCCAGGTCACCTGACCTGCTTTTCGCACCATTTCACTTTTCTCTTTCTTTACTTTTGTGCGAGGTCAGTTCCAGGTTGAAGAACATCAATAATCTCGAACTGCATACATGTGGCCAGTTCCTGGTTGGTGCATGGGCACAAGCCCCAAGGCCTGTTGAGAACTGGAGTCTCCAGCCACCAACTACCGATTTAAACTTAAGTCTTGTCACAGGAGTTTATGAATCGATGATGTAATGCAGTGCCACATACAGAGCAGGAAGGTCCACATTCTGTATGGGGTTAAGTGCCAAACACACAGAGCAAGAAGATTCCAGTCTATACAGGGTTAGACACCAAACACAGCAGTAAGTTTCACATTCTGTACAGGGTAGGGTTTTTTTCCTTTCATGGGCTGTAAACATCGCTGGCAAAGTCCATCCCTAATTTCCCTTGGGAAGGTGGTGGTGAACCGCCTTCCTGAATGCTACAGTTCACGTGGTGCAGGAGCGAGTTTTAGGACTTCCAGCAACAGTGAAGGAACGACAATATAAAATTCCATATCAGGATGGTGCGTAGCTTGGAGGGGAACTTGAGGGTGTTGTTGTTCCCAAGTGTATGCTACCCTTGTCCTTCTGGGTGGAAGAGGTTTAGGAGGTGTTGTCTAAGGACATACGCATGTACATACAAGCATATAAATTAGGAGCAGGCCATTCGGCCCCTTGAGCCTTCTCTGCCATTCCATAAGATCATGGCTGATCTGATTATGGCCTCAATGCCACTTTCCTGCCTACCCCCTATGTCCTTTGACTCTCTTGCTAGTCAAGAATCTCATCAACCTCTGCTTTAAAAATATTCAATGACCCAGCCTCTTCTACGCTGTGGAGAAGAGTTCCACAGACTCTCCACCCTCAAGAGAACAAATTTCTCATCTTCTTCTTAAATGGGAAACCCCTTATTTTTAAACTGTGTCTCCTACTTCTAGTCTCTCCCACAAGGGGAAACAACAACTTTGCTAATTCCCCTCAGGGTCTTATGCTGAACTGCTTCTAATGGATTTATATCATTTTTTAAATAAGGAGACTAAAACTGTACATAATACTCTAGATGTGGTCTCACCAATGCCCTGTACAACTGCAGCAAAACATCCTTATTTTTATATTCCATTCGCCTTGCAATAAACAACATTCCAATTGCCTTCTTAGTAAACTTGCTGTACCTGCATAACCTTTTGTGATTCATGTACCACATAGATACCACTCTGTACCAAAGAGTTCCGCAATCTCTCTTAAGTTAAATAATACGCAGCTTTTCTATTCTCCCTGCCAAAATGGGCAAGTTCACATTTTGCCACATTATACTTCATTTGCCAAATTTTGGCCTAATTACTGAGCCTATCTATATCCCTTTGCAGACTCCTTATATCCTCCTCTCAACTTACTTTCCTACCTATCTTTGTATTATCAGCAAATTTAGCAACTAAAAACGTGGCTCTTCATCTAAATCATTAATATAGACCATAAGTTATTCAAGCCCTGGTGGCAACTCCACTTGTTACACTCTGCCATCCTGAAAATGACCTATTTATGCCTACCCTCTACATATGAACAAGGAGCAGTAGGCCATTCAGCCCCTCGGGCCTGCTCCGCCATTTAATAAGACCATGGCTGATCTGATAGTAACCTGAAATCTGCATCCCGCCCACCCCCGATAACCTATCACCCCCTTGCTTGCCAAGAATCTATCCATCTCTGCCTTAAAAATATTCAAAGACTCTGCTTCCACCACCTTTTCAGGAAGAGAGTTCCAAAGACTCTCAAACCTCAGAAAAAATTTTGCCTCATCTCTGTTTTAAATGGGCGACCCCTTATTTTTAAACAGTGACCCCTAGTTCTAGATTCACTCACAAGAGGAAACACCCTCTCCACATCCACCCTGTTAAGACCCCTCAGTGTCTTATATGTTTCAATTAAGTCGCCTCTCACTCTTCTAAACTCCAGTGGGTACAAGCCTAACCTGTCCAACCTTTCCTCATAAGACAATCCACCCATTCTGGGTATTAGTCTGGTAAACCTTCTCTGAACTGCCCCAACGCATTTACATCCTTCCTTAAAAACGGTGACCAATACTGTACACAGTACTCCAGACGTGGTCTCACTAGTGCTCTGTATAACTGAAGCATAACCTCCCTACTTTCGTATTCAATTCCCCTCACAATAAATGGTAACATTTTACTAACTTTCCTAATTACTTGCTATACCTGCATACTAGTCTTTTGCAATGCATGCACTAAGACACCCTCTGTATCTCAAGAGTTCTGCAATCTCTCACCATTTAGATAATATGCTTCTCTTTGATTCTTCCTGCCAAAATGGACAATTTCACATTTTCCCACATCTTTGCCCACCCACTTAATCTATATATCTTTTTGTAGCCTCCTTTTGTCCTCTTCACAACTTACTTTCCTACCTATCTTTGTGTCATCAACAAATTTGGCAACTATCCCATCCCCTCATCCAGGTCATTTATATAAACTGTAAACAGTTGAGGTCTCAGTACTGATCCCTGTGGAACACCATTCGTTACATCTTGCCAACCTGAAAATTACACATTTATTCCTAATCTCTGCTTCCTGTTAGTCAGCGTAGTTTTAGAATGTGAGGTGTAAAAGGAAAATTTGCATTTTGCGACAAAGCAGAGTAGTTGTGAATTTCAGAGAGGGCGAAATGTTACACTTACCCAAAAGAAGCCAAACAGTGTGTTTATTTTTCCCAAAGCTTACTGATAAAATTCCTATGAAAGATTTTTATTATTAGAAAAGTAAAGCCCAAAGGCATATTGAAACAATCGGATTTACATTAAAACATGTGTAAAGGAGATGAGGTTATGTGTAAGGAAAAAAGGAATTCTAAGATCTAACAAGTGTGAAAAGCCTCCAGCCTCTATGCACCAAGCTGCTGTCTACCAAAGCTGAAGTTAACAGAATTCACTGTGAATATCCCTGTCCAGGGTATTGTGTGTGCTTTGCCTGGGTCTGTTAAAATCTATTTTGCTTTTACTGTTGCCCTAATGGAAGTGTAACTGGGAGCTAGGGGTTATCATAGTAGTAATTTGTAGACCTATGTGCTTCATTAATAAATGTTTAATTTAGTTTTATGAGAACCTCTAAAGTCTCGGTAGACTCATTACTACTGAATTCAAGGCACGCATCTCGAAATCAAAATACAAATTGCAAAACAGTTGTTTCTGGGATTTGAGCAGCCTTTCATTTACCAGCCACTGTGCCACAACATCTGTCCAATCTTCTGACTTGCCATTAATCTTAACAGAAATGTGTGCTTTTTCTTTCAATTTGATACAATCTTTTAACTGCTTTTAGTTATCCATGGATGGTGTGTTCTTCCCTTAGAGCCTTTCTTTCTCACTGGAATGTATCTTTTCTGAGTATTCTGAAAGATCCCCTTAAGTGTCTGCCACAGAATCTCTACTGGCCTATCCCTTAACCTAATTTTCCAATTTACTTTAACCAGCTCTGTCTTCATACCTTCATAACTGCCCTTATTTAAGTTTAAAACTTTAATCTTAGACCTACTCTTCTCCCCCTCAAACCGAATGTAAAATTCAATCATGTTCTGATCACTGCTACCTAGGGATGCCTTTACTGAGAGAGCATTAATTAATCCTGTCTTGGTGAATTGCTGAAGTGTACCTTGTAGATGGTATATCCTGCTGCCACTCTGCATCGATGATAGAGGGAGTGAATGTTTAAGGTGATGAATGGGGTTTCAATCAAGTGAATCGCTTTGTAGGGCTTCTTGAATGTTGTTGGAGCTGCACTCATCCAGGCCAGTGGATAACATAACATCGTAATTTTGACTTGTGCCTTGTAGATGGTGAACAGGTTTTGGGAGTCAGGAGGCGAGTTACTCACCACAAAATTCCCAGCCTCTGACCTGTTATTGTAGCCAGAGTATTTATCCACCTGGTCCAGTTCAGTTTCAGGTCAATGGTAACCTCCAGGAAGTTGATGGTGGAGAATTCAGCGATGGTAATGCAATTGAATGTCAAGGACGGATGGCCAGATTCCCTTTTGTTGGCAATGGTCATTGTCTGACACTTGTGTAGCACAAATGCTACTTGTCACTCATCAGCCTAAGCCTGAATAATGTTCAAAGTCTTGCTACAAAGGAGCGCAAACTGCTTAAGTATCTGAGGAATTATGAATGGTACAAAACGAACATTGTACAATCATCAGTGAGTGCTTCTGACCTTATTATGGAGGGAAGGTTTGATGAAGCAGCTGAAGATGATTGGGTCACCTGAAGCAGTGTCCTGGGGCTGAGATGCCTGACCTCCAACAATTACAATCAGCTTTCTTTGTGCCATGTACGGAGATTTTCCCCATTGACTACAATTTCACTATGGATCCTTCATGCTGCAGTTAGTCAGATGCAGCCTCGTTGTCAACAGTAGTCATTCTCATGTCTTAAATCAGCTCCTCTGTCCAGGCTTGAGTAATGAAGTGTGGCCTGAAGCCTAGAGGCTTTGGTGGAATCCAAACAGAGCACTGGTGAGCAGATCATTGCTGTGTAAGTGCCACTTGATAACACTGTCAACACCTTTCATCACTTTGCTGACAATTGAGAGTAGACTGATGGGGCAGTAATTGGTCGGATTGGATTTGTTTTGCTCTCTATGGACAGGACAACTTGCCACATTGTTGAGTGGATACCAGTGTTATAACTGTACTGGATCAATTTGGCTAGGAGTGCAGCCAGTTCTGAAGCACAAATCTCAGTACTACAGTTGGGATGCTGTTAGGGCCCACAGCCTTTGCTGGGTCCAATGCCTTTGGCTATTTTTTGATATATCAGAGTGAATCGAATTGATTGAGGACTGACATTTGTGATGTTAGGGATCTGAGGAGGCCAAGATGGATCACCCACTCTGTATTACTGGCTAAAACTAGTTGCATATACTTCAGCTTTGTCTTTTGCACTGATTTGCTGGACTCCCCTATAATTGAGGATGTTTGTGGGTCCTCTTCCTTCAGTTAGTTATTTTATTGTCTACCATCATTCCTGAATACATGTGGCAGGACTGTAGAGCTTTGGCCTAATCCACTGGTTGTGGGATCGCTTTGCTCTGTCTATCGCATGTTGATTCCTGGTGGAGCTCCTGGCATGCTCTCCTGCATTCCTTATTGAACCAGGGTTGATCCCCTGGCTTGATGGTAATGATAGAGTGAGCAAGATACCATGCCATGAGGTTACAGATTGTGGATGAATACAATTCTGCTGCTGCTGATGGCCAACAGCGCCTCAGGGATGCTCAGTTTTGAGCTGCTCAATCTGTTCTGAATCTATCCCATTTAGCACAATGATAGTGCCATGATGGAGGATATCCTCAGTGTGAAGGTGGAACTTTCTCTCCACAAGGACGATACGGTGGTTACTCCTACAATTACTGGCATGGACAGATGCATCTACAATAGATTGATGAGGGCAAGATCAAGTTAGTTTTTCCCTCATGCTGGTTCCCTCACCACCTGCCGCAGGCACAGTCTAGTAGATATGTCCTTCAGCGCATGGCTAGCTCAGTCAGTAGTGGTGTTACCAAGTCACTCTTAGTGATGGTCGTTGAAATCCTCCATCCAGAGAGCATTCTGTGTCCTTGCTACCCTCAGCACCTCTTTCAAGTAGTATTCAAAACGGAGGAGTATTGCTCCATCAGCCCAGGGAGGACAGTGGGCGGTAATCAGCAGGAGCCCATATATGACCTGATGCCCATGATATTTCATGCGGTCTGGAGTCAATGGTGAGGACTCCCAGGGTAATTTCCTCCCGATTGCCACCTCTGCTGTGTCATTCCTTCCAGTGGGACAGGTGTGATAAAATCCGTATTTTATTGGATTTTTCTTGTGTGTGTTTTAGGTTTGGAGCCACAGTAATTTTGCACCTGTCGGGAGTGACCCTTGGTTGACTGGAGATTCTAACATTTAAGGTACAGAATGCAGCAAGGGTTGATACATTTGACCCTGCCTCAGAACAGGGGGTGGAACCTTGTTGGGAGATATTAACAGGATAGATCAGTTCAAGGGACAGATAGTTGGCAGTAGATGAAAATGAAGGTTGGGTCCACGGAGCTGAAGTGCTGTCATAGTTCCCTGCTGCTGAGAGTTGGGGCTCAGGGAGAACCCAGAGCAGTGGTGTAATGCTCAGAGCAGCTAGAGTTCTGTGATCATGTGGGTGATTAGTTGAAAGCTCAGTGCAGCTAGCAGTTGGGGCAAAGAAAACCCTGTAAGCAATGGTTGTCAGCTAGAGATCTGAGATCCTGTTGGTGCTTAGATGCTGGGGTTCAGCCTTGGGAATACAGTTGCGGGAGAAGAGATTAAGCAACTGGGAGGCGAGCAATCATTGAGGCAGTCTGAGTTGGAGCAGCTGTTGAGGGAATTCTTGAAGGAGAGGAGCTGAAATTCCTCGTGAGGAAGACAGACTTTCAAAGAATTTTGGTGACTCACAGTGATCCCTGACATCTGGGTGGGCTGCTGAGAGAATTTGAGAGTTCTGCTTTGGTCGTGTCTGCTATTTAATATGCAGTTTGTCGTATGTTCATCCGCAGTTTGCCCGTTAATGAATGTTTACCTCATGTTAATCCTGTATGTTAGTGTACAGGATAGATTGTGTTGACCGCTTGCTTTGCTGAATTTTGTATTATAAAACTTCTTGCTGCTTAAAACTGTGAAATCATGTGGCTTTATTCTCTCAGTAACTACCTGGGATTACAAGCTTTGCCTTCTTTAACAAACCAAGAGTCACTGGTCCCTAACAAAATTGTGGGTCTCATCCAGGATCACAACGAATTTAGGGATCTCGTCTGGTATTATAAGACAGAACATACCCACGAGTAGTGATGGAGGATTCTGGGACCTGGCTGCAACGTATGATTCAGTCAGCATGACTTTGTTAGTTTGTTTCTTGTTTAGTCTATGGAATAACTCTCCCAATTTTGGCTCAAGCCTCCAGATGTCAGTAGGGAGGACTTTGCAGGGTGAGCCATTGTCATTTCCAATGCCTAAGTTAAGGCTAGGTAGCTGTCCAGTTTATTCATTTTTGACTTTTCTATAGCAGTTTGGTACATGAGTGGTTTGCTAGGCCATTTCAGAGGGCAGTTAAGAGCCAACCACATTGCTGTGGGTCTGGAGTCACATGTAGGCCAGACCAAGTAAGGACATGGCAGATTTTCTTCCCTAAAGGACACAGCAGGAAGGTCCATCTGTACACGGTTGGGTCTCCTCACACAGAGCAACAAGGCCCTCGTATTACAGAGTTAGGTACCCACACGCAGGACAGTGGTTTGGCGCCACAATAAGCCTCATTGCACTTGGTAGGGTATTGGGAGGGAGGGCCCGGGGAATGACATCCAACCTTGCCCTGTCCATATTTCAGTGTGCTATGAAGACATTGGGCAAGGGCAAGGTTGGAAATTGTATTCCATGATCAGATTTCCTGTGGAAACTCATTGCCCTCACCTGCCTAGGCAGTCAAGTGAATGTAACCATTTCCTGGCAAGCAGGGACAAGGGCAGAAGTTTGGAAGGGTGATAGGGTGGGGTGGAGGCTAGCTGGTAACAGCACCAGTTGCAGAGTGGGTTATATCTGTCAAACCATTAAGACAGAATGTGATTTTATTGACAATACCTGCACAAAAACAAAATAAAAAGAACCGTTTTATCAACATTTTAGTTTAACTTGTAGTCACTGATCTCTGTGAGGAACTGAATTTGCAGAGCTCTGCTATACCGCAAATGCAAAGCAAGAAGCAAAGCAACTCAACCACTTCCTTTCCACTAGTCGCTGCAACACAGGAAGGAGAAGTAAACACTTCCTGTTTTTCAAAAGTGGAGGGGAAGCTGATTTAAAAAGAGAGAGAAGTTACTGAAACACCATTCTACTGGGGAACTGGGGGGAAAAAAATCAATAAATGAGTTTAAACATTCTCTAATGTCATGACTTTTTAAATTGACCAATATCCTTTACACTGCAGTCTGTACACAAGCAGAGCAGTCCACACTGTCCCACACAAATTTCCTACTGAAACACAGCTCTGTGGGCATGAACTGGCGAATCTCAAGTTTTGCTTTCTTTGCATGAAATGTTCACTGAACAGCTGATGACGAGACCAAAACTCCTAAACCCAACTGAATAACAGACAAGACAACTTTCGTCATATTCAAAAAATCTGCCCCAGTGCTTCCCAATGTCCCGAAGGCGCCAATTCTTGCTTGCAGCAGATCCCTTAAATTACACATCCAGGGGGTGAATTTGGACAAGCTATTGCACCTTAACCCTACACTCACACAGGCATTTATTAGCATAGGACGATTAACACATGAACAGAAGGGTGCTTTGCATGATCTATACTTTCTAATGCAGCTCATATAAAGCTATCTCCTGTCACGGATTCAGATTGTCTTCATTATATTGAGGACACGACTTTCTCCCTGTTCATAAAGTCCAACTAATCCCACAATCTGGCTTTATCTGCTCACACGTTTCCATTATTCCCGCTTGCCAAACATCACAGCAAATGCCATTGCACACCCTCTACCTTACCCTTTCTCACTACTGCCTGAGCTTTACCAGTTATCACTCTTCCAACCACAATACGGGTGACCACAGGACTCACTAATGTCTCTTTCCTCAGAAAAATCTGACAAGTCTAACTTTCTGACTGCACTTTTAGTCTTTCCCTCCCTCTTCCTCCTGTCCCATTACCCTCTTCTCCCTTTGGTGCTTTTCCCCCTAAATTCGCAAGCCATCATTCCCGAAACTCTAAAAAAGATAATGTGGAAAGCTTCATGAGCTGATGAGGAAGCAGAGTGGAACAAACAAAAGCTAATCAGCCACAGGTTACAGTCAGCAGCATGGATGCAGGGAAAAACATACTTCACCTCAGCCTCACCCAATCTGCCTGCCAGAGGTGCTTTTCTCCTATCAGTATCGGTAGGAGTGACCACCGCACAAGTCCTTGTGGAGGCAAAATCCTGCCTTCACATTGAGGATACCCTCCATCATCTTGTGTGGCACTACCACCGTGCTAAATGGGATAGATTTCCAACAGATCTAGCAACTCAAAACTGGGCATCCATGAGGTGCTGTGAGCCATCAGCAGCAGCAGAATTGTACTCGAACACAATCTGTAACCTCATAGCCTGGCATTTCCTCCACTCTACCATTACCATCAAGCCAGGGGATCAACCCTGGTTCAATGAAGAGTGCAGGAGGGCATGCCAGGAGCAGCACCAGGTATACCCAAAAATGAGGTGGCATGGAGGCTGTGGTGGGGAAAAGCACCATCAAATTCTGCATATTGCTGGTAACAGCACCAGTTGCAGAGTGGGTTATATCTGTCAAACCATTAAGACAGGGTGTGATTTTATTGACATAACAGCACAAAAACAAAATAAAATTAAGTTTTATCAACATTCTACTAACTTTTAGTCACTGATCTCTATGAGGAACTGAATTTGCAGAGCTCTGCTATACCGCAATAAAACAAGACTACTTGCGTGCCGAACAGTATAAGCAGCAAGTGATAGACAGAGCCAAGTGATCCCACAAGCAACGGATCAGATCTAAGCTCTGCAGTCCTGCCACATCCAGTTATGAATGGTGGTGGACAATTAAACAACTCACTGGAGGAGGAGGCTCCACAAATATCCCCATCCTCAATAATGGGGGAGCCCAGCACATCAGTGCAAAAGATAAGGCTGAAGCATTTGCAATAATCTTCAGCCATAAGTGCCAAGTGGATGATCCATCTCAGCCTCTTCCAAAGGTCCCCAGCATCAGTCTTCAATTCACTCCACGTGATATCAAAAAACGGCTGAAGGCACTGGACACTGCAAAGTCTATGGGCCCTGACAATATTCCGACAACAGTACTGAACACCTGTGCTCCAAAACTTGCTGCGCCCCTAGCCAAGCTGTGCCAGTACAGCTACAACACTGACATCTACCTGGCTACGTAGAAAATTGCCCAAGTATGTCCCATACACAAAAAGCAGGACAAATCCAACCCGGCCAATTACCGTCCCATCAGTCAACTCTCGATCATCAGTAAAGTAATGGAAGGAGTCATCAACAGTGCTATCAAGTGGCACTTGCTTAACAATAACCTGCTCACTGAAGCTCAGTTTGGGTTCTGCCAGGGCCACTCGGCACCTGACCTCATTACAGCCTTGGTTCAGACATGGACAAAAGAGCTGAACTCTCGAGGTGAGGTGAGAGTGACTGCCCTTGACTGAGTGTGGCATCAAGGAGCCCCAGCAAAACTACTGAGGTCAATGGGAATCAGGGGGAAATCTCTCCACTGCTTGGTGTCATATCTAGTACAAAGGAAGATGGCTGTAATTGTTGGAGGTCAGTCGGCTCACCTCCAGGACATCACTGCAGGACTTCCTCAGGGTAGTGTACTTGGCCCTCCCACCTTCAGCTACTTCATCAATGACCTTCATTCCATCATAAGGTCAGAAGTGGGGATGTTCGCTGATGATTGCACAATGTTCAGCACCATTCGCGACTCCTCAGATACTGAAGCAGTCCATGTCCAAATGCAGCACGACCTGGACAATATCCAGGCTTGGGCTGACAAGTGGCAAGTAACATTTGCAAATAAGAACTCCCTCCCTAACAGCACTGTGGGTGTACCAACACCACATGGACTGCAGCGCTTCAAGAAGGCAGATCACCACCACCTTCTCAAGGGCAACTGGGGATGGGCAATAAATGCTGGGCCCAGCCAGTGAAGCCCACATCCCATGAATATTAAAAAAATCATTTGTGTGATGCAGTCTCCCTGGTGGAAGAGTTTTTAAACAGTTAAGAGTTTTCTGTAGAGCTTGATGGGAATTATGAGTCTGAAGGGTGAACATCAAAAATCTACACTGAATAACTCATATTTTGTAATTAAATTGGTTGCTGCCAAGCACCAAAAGTGCATGGCATTGTGAGACAAGAATCATACATTCCTGAAATATCAGTCCTTGCATCCCAACTGACTAAAGGTCAGTGAGCAGTTCCATCATGTTGCAACAAGGGAACCTCAAACAAAATAATGCTCTGGAAGCACCTCATTTCTGATCAGAAGGGGATTAGAAAGATATTAACAGCATTACTTAATTTTGTTTTGTTCCGAGAGTATGGGAAAGATACTCATTGTTGTAGAAGGATGGAATAATCCTACACGGAGTGAGATAGATAGGTTGACAAGCCCACTCTTGCCCTGGAGATGGTTCTGTTCCGTGCTCAGATCAGTCATGATCTAAATGAATGACAGAACAAGCTCAAAGGGTGGAATGCCCTCATTCTCACTTAGAAACATGTCCAATGTTCCTGTAGAGTCAGCCACAAAAACTAACTGTAGAAATGCAAAATTCTTAAGTCAGTTAAGAGAGAAAAACAACAAAGGTACCTGTCTAAATTAAGTGCTAAAATGGCTCCCTTTAACTTGTCTTCAGTATATGAGGAGTGTCCTTTATAATAGAGAATTTCAGAGCATCAAAGCAGCTGCATGGTGACTTGAACTTTACTCTGTCCAATATTCCTGCATTATGCCACCAACAGCGGCCTAAATTATGGAATGGTGTATACTGTTGTACACTACCCTAATGGTCGATGTCTTTCATTTTGACTTTCCCTAAAGGCACAAGATGAAAATGTCCCACTTTAGTGTGGCACTAACCCATACTGGAGCAGAAAGGTTAGGCCCCAGGTGTGTACAAAATTAGCAGGTCTCATTTGGCGTTTGGACATCTTGCTGATTAATCTGGGAAGGCCAAAGGAAGTGATGGGGACAGAGTAATTTGAAAAAAGAACAAGTCATCCTATCAGATGTTGGAAGGACCATGCTTCACCACAACCTAGAGCAGTTTCTTAATTCAGCAAACAACCTCTACCTTTCTTTAAACTATATCCACATAACAGTGGATGTCAAAGCAAGTTTCGGATTGGCAGGTCAGCTGCAATCTTTCAATTATACCTGCTCTTAAACTGCCTATTGGGATTCTTGAGCACAACTGTTTATTGCATTTCATCCACAACCATTTTAATCCAGCATTAACTAGTTTTTAAACATCTGAATACGCTTAGTAAGAGGTTTCATATGAGTGTGTTAAGAAAGACTTGCACTTATACACTTTTCACTGGCTCAGAACTTCCCAAACCGCTTTATTTTACATAAAGTATTTTTGAAGTGTAGCTTTTTCCATTCTTGCAGGAAATGTGGGTGTCGCTTGCTAGGCCAGCATTAGTTGCCCTTGAGAAGATGGTGGTGAACTGCTGCAGTCTATGTGGTGTAGGTACACCCACAGTGCTGGTAGGGAGGGAGTTCCAGGATTTTGACCCAGTGACAGTGAAGGAACGGCCGATATATTTCCAAATCAGGATGGTGAGTGACTTGGAGGGAGCTTCCAGGTGGTGGTGTTCCCCATGTGTCTGCTGCCCTTGTCCTAAGTGGTAGAGGTCACGGGTTCAGAAGATGCTGTTGAAGGACTACTGAGTTTTTTTTTATATTCGTTCATTGCTGGCTAAGCCAACATTTATTGCCCATCCCTAATTGCCCATGTTCAGAGGCATTTAAGAGTCAACCACACTGTTGTGGGTCTGGCATCACATGTAGGCCAGACCAGGTAAGGATGGCAGATTTCCTTCCCGAAAGGACATTAGTGAATCAGATGGGTTTTTATGACAATCGGCAATGGTTTTGTGGTCATCAGACTTTTAATTCCAGATTTTTTGATTCAAATTTCACCATCTGCTCTAGTGGGATTCGAACCCAGGTCCCCACAGCATTAGGCCTTGGGTCTCTGAAAGACTAGTTCAGTGATAACACCATTACACCACCATCTACCTTATTATATAATGCAAGAAATGCAGCCAATTTGTGCACAGCAGGATCCCACAAAGAGACATGTAATAATGAACAGATAATCTGTTTATTAATGTTGACTAAGAGATAAATATTGGCCCCAGGTCGCTGGGATGAACTCCCCTGCTCTTTCCTGAAAATAGTGACTGTGGGATCTTGTACATCCATGCCAGAGGGAAGATGGAGCCTCAATTTAACAGTTCATCCTAAAGACGCACCCCTGATGGTGCAGCACTCCATCAGTTTGTGTTCAAGTCTCTGGAGTGGGACTTGAATCCTTCTGAATCAGCAGTGAGAATGCTACCCACTGAGCTGCAGCTAACACTTTAATATGACACGACTGACGTTTTGATATGAAAAATTGAAAATACTCTGAGAAAAAGCTCAATTCAAGGAACCCGACTGATGTCTCCACGCTGTAATAGGGACAGGCTTACACTGGAGATGGGGTCTTTGACCTAATAAACCAATTCAGCTATCTATCACCTTATGCTGTATTTGAGCACCATTCTCTCTATATCTCGATAAAAAGCATTAACCTCACTCTGCAGAATGTGAATACTGGGAAGCCAAGATGCTGACGCAAACAGGAAGTGTCTGAACTGATAACTACCTTCACCACAACCACTTGCAATTGATACTAGGGTTTCAAAATTAAACTTTACACATTAGTAGCTGAGTCTATTAGTGAGTCAAATATCTACCAAAGTTTCCATGCCAAAAAAAGTTTCCACTCAGTATAAATTCAGCACCTTTTCTTCTCATTTTGAATAATGCTAGTCGAGAGATACTTTCACCACACTGAACATTTTTTCAGCAGTATATTTTAAACTCTATTCATTTAGATTCTAACTCATGCTTATTTTTAGATTTTAATTTGTCTTGTCATCTCTCTTAAAAGCTCTGGGATACTGGTTCTATTGACAATCCTGCTCTCTTGTACTTCACCTCAGTTGTCATTCTGCTTGTGTAATCCGAGAAAGGAACATAGCAGCAAGAGAAGGCCACTCAGCCCCTCGAGCCTGTTCCACTATTTAACTGGATCATGGTTGATCTCCCATCTCAACACAATTTTCCCGAACTATCCCCGCATCCCTTGATGTCATTGGTATCTAGAAATCTATCGATCCTGCTTTGAACGTACTCAGTGACTGAGCCTCCAAAGCCCTCTGGGGTAGAGAATTCCAAAGACTTACCACCCTCTGAATGATGAAATTCTTCCTCATCTCTATCCTAAATGGCCTACCCCTTATTCTGAAACTGTCGAACCTGTTGACTACCCTGTCGAGCCCTCTAAGAATTTTGTACACTTCAATGAGATCCCCTCTCATTCTTGTCAATTCTAGAGAACATTGGCCCTGTTTACTCAATCTCTCCTCAGAAGACAATCCCATCATCACAGGTATTGTCATGCCCCAGCCAAGCTGTTCCAGTACCACTACAACACTGGCATCTACCCGGCTATGAGGAAAATTACCCAGGTATGCCCTGTACATAAAAAGCAGGACAAATCCAAACCGGCCAATTACCGTCCCATCAGTCTACTCTCCATCATCAGTAAAGTGATGGAAGGGGTCATCAACAGTGTTATCAAGCAGCACTTGCTTAGCAATAACCTGCTCACTGATGCCCAGTTTGGGTTCTGCCAGGGCCACTCAGCTCCAGGCTTCGTTACAGCCTTGGTTCAAACATGGACAAAAGAGCTGAACTCCCGAGGTCAGGTGAGATTGACTGCCCTTGACATCAAGGCAGCATTTGACTGAGTGGGGCATCAGAAAGCCTTAGCAGAACCAATGGAGTCAATGGGAATCAGGGGGAAAATTCTCCACTGGTTGGAGTCATATCTAGCACAAAGGAAGATCGTTGCGATTGTGGGAGGTCAGTCATCTCAGCTCCAGGACATCACTGCAGGGTAGTGTCCTTGGCCCAACCATTTTCAGCTGCTTCATCAATGACCTTCCTTCCATCGTAAGGTCAAAAATGGGGATGTTTGCTGATGATTGCACAATGTTCAGCACCATTCATGACTCCTCAGATACTGAAGCAGTCCATGTGAAATGCAGCAAGACCTGGACAATATCCAGGCTTGGGCTGACAAAAGGCAAGGAACATTCGTGCCACACAAGTGTCAGGCAATGACCATCTCCAAGAGAGAATCCAACCATCACTGAATCCCCAATTATCAACATCTATGGGGTTACCATTGACCAGAAAATAAACTGGATTAGCCATATAAATCAAAAATAAAAATACCTGGAAAAACTCAGCAGGTCTGGCAGCATCTGTGGGGAGGGACACAGTTAACGTTTCGAGTCCGTGTGACTCTTCAACAGAACTAAGGAAAAATAGAAAAGAGGTGAAATATAAGCTGGTTTAAGGTGGGGTGGGACAGGTAGAGCTGGATAGAGGGCCAGTGATAGGTGGAGACAGCCAAAACATGTCATAGACAAAAGAACAAAGAGGTGTTGAAGGTGGTGATATTATCTAAGGAATGTGCTAATTAAGGGTAGAAAGCAGGACAAGCGAGGTACAGATACCCCTGGTGGGGTGGGGGGAAGGTACAGATAGCCCTAGTGGGGGTGCGGGTGGGGTGAAGGGAAGGGATTGAAATAACTAAAAGGTAGAGATAAAACAATGGATGGAAATATATTTAAAAATTATGGAAATAGGTGGGAAAAGAAAAATCCATATAAATTATTGGAAAAAAGGGGAGATCGGAAAGGGGGTGGGGATGGAGGAGAGAGTTCATGATCTAAAATTGTTGAACTCAATATTCAGTCTGGAAGGCTGTAAAGTGCCTAGTCGGAAGATGAGGTGCTGTTCCTCCAATTTGCGTTGAGCTTCACTGGAACAATGCAACAGGCCAAGGACGGACATGTGGGCATGAGAGCAGGGTGGAGCGTTGAAATGGCAGGCAACAGGGAGGTCTGGGTCATGCTTGCAGACAGACTGAAGGTGTTCTGCAAAGCGGTCACCCAGTCTGCGTTTGGTGTCTCCAATGTAGAGGAAACCGCATTGGGAGCAGAGAATGCAGTAGACTAAATTGAGGGAAGTGCAAGTGAAATGCTGCTTCACTTGAAAGGAGTGTTTGAGTCCTTGGACGGTGAGGAGAGGGGAAGTAAATGGGCAGGTGTTGCACCTTCTGCGGTTGCATGGGAAGGTGCCGTGGGAGGGGATTGAGGAGTAAGGGGTGATGGAGGAGTGGACCAGGTTGTCCCGGAGGGAACGATCCCTGCGGAAAGCTGCCGGGGGGGGTGAAGGGAAGATGTGTTTGGTGGTGGCATTATGCTGGAGTTGGCGGAAATGGCGGAGGATGATCCTTTGAATGCTAAGGCTGGTGGGGTGATAAGTGAGGACAAGGGGGATCCTATCACCGTTCTGGGAGGGAGAGGAAGGTGTGAGGGCGGATGTGCGGGAGATGGGCCGGACACGGTTGAGGGCCCTGTCAACTACCGTGGGTGGAAAACCTCAATTAAGGAAGAGGAAGACATGTCAGAGGAACTGTTTTTGAAAGTGGCATCATCAGAACAGATGCAACGGAGGCGAAGGAACTGGGAGAATGGGATGGAGTCCTTACAGGAAGCGGGGTGTGAGGAGCTGTAGTCGGTAGGCTTGTAATGGATATTGGTGGACAATCTATCACCAGAAATTGAGACAGAGAGGTCAAGGAAGGGAAGTGTCAGAGATGGACCATGTGAAAATGATGGAGGCGTGGAAATTGGAAGCAAAATTAATAAATTTTTCCAGGTCCAGACGAGAGCATGAAGCAGCACCGAAGTAATCATCGATGTACCGGAGAAAGAGTTGTGGGAGGGGGCCGGAGTAGGACTGGAACAAGGAATGTTCTACATACCCCATAAAGAGACAGGCATAACTGGGGCCCATGCGGGTATTTGGAGGAAGTGAGAGGAGTTGAAGGAGAAATTGTTCAGCGAGAGAACAAGTTCAGCCAGACGGAGGAGAGTAGTGGTGGATGGGGATTGTTCGGGCCTCTGTTCGAGGAAGAAGCTAAGGGCCCTCAGACCATCCTGGTGGGGGATGGAGGTGTAGAGGGATTGGACGTCCATGGTGAAGAGGAGGTGGTTGGGGCCAGGGAACTGGAAATTGTTCACAGGATGTTGGGTGTCAGAGGAATCACGGATGTAAGTGGGAAGGGACTGGACATGAGGAGAGAGAATGGAGTCAAGATAACGAGAAATGAGTTCCGTGGGGCAGGAACAGGCTAAAACGATTGGTCTTCCAGGACAGTCCTGTTTGTGGATTTTGGGTAGGAGGTAGAAGCGGGCCATCCGAGGTTGGGAGATTATGAGGTTGGAAGCTGTGGAAGCAAGATCTCCAGAGGAGATTCTGTTGAAGAGTCATATGGACTCGAAACGTTAACTGTGTTCCTCTCCACAGATGTTGTCAGACCTGCTGAGTTTTTCCAGGTATTTGTATTTTTGTTTTGGATTTCCAGCAGCGGCAGTTTTTTGCTTTTATCTTAGCCAAATAAATACTGTGGCTACAAGAGCAGGTCAGAGGCTGGGAATCCTGTGGCAGTAACTCACCTCCTGACTCCCCAAAGCTTGTCCACCATCTACAAGGCACAAGGCAGGAGTGTGATGGGATACTCTCCACTTGCCTGGATGAATGCAGCCCCCACAACATTCAGGAAGCTGGGCACCATCCAGGACAAAGCAGCCCGCTAGATTGGCACCCTATCCACAAACATTCACCCCCCCCCCCCAAAACACCGACACACAGTCACAGCAGTGTGCATCATCTATAAGATGCACTGCAAGAATTCACCAAGGCTCCTTAGGCAGAACCTTCCAAACCCACAACCACTACCATCTAGAAAGACAAGAGCAGCAGACACATGGGGAACCCCACCACCTGGAAGTTCCCCTCCAAGTCACTCACCATTCTGACTTGGAAATATATCACCGGTCCTTCACTGTCGCTGGGTCAAAATCCTGGAACTCCCTTCCTAACAGCGCTGTGGGTGTACCTACACCATGTGGACTGCAGCGGTTCAAGAAGGCAGCTCACCACCACCTTCTCAAGGGCAACTAGGGATGGGCAATAAATGCTGGGCCCAGCCAGTGAAACCCACATCCTGTGAATGGATTTAAAAAAAAATTAATCTGGTGAACCTTCGCTGCACTCCCTCTACAGACAGTATATCCTTTCTCAGGTAAGGAGACCAATACTCTAGGTGTGGTCTCACCGAGGTTCTATACAACTGCAGCTAGACTTCCTCAGCCCTGTATTCAAATCCTCTTGTGATAAAGGCTAACATACCATTTGCTCTCCTTATTGCTCGCTGCACCTGCATGTTAGCTTTCAGGTCTCTTTGGACATCAACCCTTCCCAATCTCTCCCCATTTAAGAAATGTTCTGCATTTCTGTTTTTCCTCCCAAAGTTGATAACAGTGGATTGAGAATTGGTTAGCAGACAGGAGAAAGAGTGGAGGAATAAATGGGTCTTTTTTGTAGCAGCAGGCAGTGACTAGTGGGGTACCTCAGGGATCAGTGCTTGGGGCCCAGCTACTCACAATACATATCAATGATTTGGGTGAGGGAACCAAACGTCAGATTTCCAAGTTTGCTGATGACACGAAACTTGGTGGGAGTGTGAGCAGTGGGGAGGGTGTTAGAGGCTCCAAGGCGATTTAGACAGGCTGAGTGAGTGGGCAAATACATGGCAGATGCAGTATAACGTGGATAACTGTGAAGTTATCTGCTTTGGAAGGAACAACAGAAAGGCAGAGTATTATTTAAACGGTGATAGATTGGGAAATGTAGATGTACAAAGGGACCTAGGTGTCCTTGTACACCAGTCACTGAAAGCAAGCATGCAGGTGCAGCAAGCAGTTAGGAAGGCAAATGGTGTGTTGGCCTTCATTGTGAGAGGACTTGAGTACAGGAGCAAGGATGTCTTACTGCAGCTGGACAGGGCCTTGGTGGGACCATACCTGGAGTACCACTACCATTAACACTCCCTTTGTCCTTTTGTTCATGACATCTTTGTCAATCTCTCCTTTGCCCCCAAATATCGCTGGCCAACTATCCAGCTTCACTTACTCCAACCCCCACACCCCCCCTTAAACAGCATAAATGTCATCACATTTCTACTTCCCTGTAACTCTGAAGAAAGGTCCTAGACTCGAAACGTCAACTCTGTTTCTCTCTCCACAGTTGCTCTCAGACCTGCTGAGTTTTTCCAGCATTTTCTGTTCTTGTTTCAGAATTTCATCATCTGCAGTATTTTATTTTTATCTGGAGTAGTGTGTGTAGTTTTGGTCTCCTTACCTACAAAAGGATATATTCACCATAGAGGGAGTGCAGCAAGAGTTCACCAGACTGATTCCTGGGAAGGCAGGATTGTCACATGAGGAGAGGCTGGGCCGACCAGGCCTGTATTCACTGGAGTTTAGTAGAAAGAGAGGGGATCTCATTGAAACGTGTAAACTTCTGACAGGGATGGATAGGCTGGATGCAGGGGTTTTTAGTTTCCTCTGGTTGGGGGAGTCTAGAACAAGGGGTCACACTCTCAAGATACAGGGTAGACCATTTAGGACTGAGATGAGGAGGAACTTCTTCACTCAGAGGATGGTGAACCTATGGAATTCTCTACTACAGAAGGCAGTGGAGGCCAAGTCACTGAACATATTTAAGGAGGAAATAGATTTCTGGGCTGTAAAGGCATCTAGGGGTATGGGGAGAGAGCGAGACTATGGGGTTGGGATAGGGGATCAGCCAAGATCATATTGAATGGTGGAGCAGGCACAAAGGGCAGAATGACCTACTCTGGCTCCTATTTCCTATGTTGCTATGTTTCCCCATTATATTCAATTTGCCATGCTCTTGGCCGCTCACTTAGTCTAAATCTCCTTGAAGCCAATTTGTATCCTCATCATAACTCATATTCCCACCAGCATTTGGTTCACACATCCAAATCACTGATGTAGACTGTGAATAGCTAGGACCAAGCATTGATCCTTGCCGTACCCCACTAGTCACTAGTCACAGTCGGCAAGCCCTAGAATGATCCCTTTGTCCCTACTCTCTGTTTTCTGTCCATTAACCAATCCTCAATCCAACCAGTATATTTCCCCCAATCTCATGAGCTCTAATTTTGCTTACTTACTGAACAGGACCTTATTGAAAGCCTCCTGAAAATCCAAATGCACCACATCCACTGGTTCTGCCTTATCCATTGCGCTAGTAACATCCTCAAAAAATCTCCATCAGCTTTGATTTCCTTTTCATAAATCCATGCTGACTCTGCCCAATCTCAGCATTATTTTCTAAGTGCCCAGTTATCACATCCATTATAATAGATTCTAGCATTTTCCCTACTGCGGGTGTCAGGTTAACAGGTCTGGAGTTCCCTGTTTTCCCTGCTTTCTGAAATAACGCAGTGACATTTGCCACCTTCCAATCTGCAGGCTTCATTCCAGAATTTTGAAAGATGATCACCGATGCATCCACTATCTCTACAGCCACTTCTTTCAACAGTGGGACCCGGATCACCAGGTCCAGAGGATTTATCAACTTTCAGTCCCATTAATTTCTCCAGCAGTACTACTTACTAATACTAATTTCTTTCCGATCCTCAATCTCCCTAGTCTCTTGGCTCCCCAATATTTCAGGGAGGTTTTTACCTGTCTTCCTCCATGAAGGCAGGCACACAATATTGTTTAGTCTCTGCCATTTCCTTATTACCCATTATAAACTCTACATTCTCTGTAATGGGCCCCCATTTGTCTTTACTAACCTTTTCCTTTTTACATACCTGTAGAAGCTTTTACAGGCTGTTTTATGTTCTTTGCTAGTTTAATTTCATATTCTATCTTCTCTTTCATTCCCAGTTTCTTGGTTGTCCTTTGCTGATTTTAAATTGCTCCCAGTGCCCAGGTTCATTACTTTGTTTGGCTATTTTATATACCTCTTTCCTTTGATCTGACAGAGTCCTTAACTTCTCTTGTTAGCCATAGTTGGATCAATTTTCCTGCTGGGTTTTTTGTACCTTAAAGGACCACTTGCAAACCATGTATTAATTCTTTAAATGCTAGCCACTGCCTGTCTACTGTTATATCTTTATATGTAGATCCCCAATCTAGCTCAGCCAACTTGCCCCTCATACCTTTGTAGTTTCCTTTGTTTAGATTAAAGACCCAACTTTTGGATTGAACTCCATCACCTTCAAGCTTCATGTAAAATTCAATATTATGGTCACTCTTCCCTAAAGGCTCCTTTACAAGAAGATTATTAGTTAGCCCTTTCTCATTGCACAATACTAGAGCTAAAATAATCCACTCCCTGGTTGGTTGCTCAATATACTGTTCTAGAAAACCACTGAGTAGACATTCCAGGAATTTGTCCTCCTCAGCATTACTGCTCATTAGGTTTATCCAGTTGGTATACAGATTGAAGTCCCCAATGACTTTTTTTATTCATTTAGGGGATGTGGGATTAACTGGCTAGGCCACACTTATTGCCCATCCCTAACTGCCCCTTGAGAACATAGTGGTGAGCTATCTTCTTGAACTGCTGCAGTCCATGTGGTGTAGATACACCCACAGTATGGTTACGGAGGGAGTTCCAAGATTCTGACCCAACGACAGTGAAGGTACAGTGATGTATTTCCAAGTCAGGATGGTGAATGGCTTGGAGAGGAATTTCCAGATGGTGGTGTTCCCATGTCTCTGCTGTCCTTGTCCTTCTCAATGGTAGCGGTTGTGGGTTAGGAAAGTGCTGTCTAAGAAGCCTTGGTGAGTTCTTGCAGTGCATCTTGTAGATGATACACGCTGCTGCCACTGAGCATCAGTGGTGGATAGGGTGAATGCTTGTGGATGGGGTGCCAATCAAGCGGACAGCCTGGATGGTATCGAGCTTAAGTGCTGTTGGAGCTGCACTTATCCAGGAAAGTGGAGAGGATTCCCTGCATCCTCTTGACTTGTGCCTTGTGAACGGGCTTTGGGGAGTCAGGGAGTGAGTTAATCTCTGCAGGATTTCCAGCCTCTGACCTGCTCTTGTAGCCACAATATTTATATGGCTAATCCAGTTCAGTTTCTGGTCAATGGCAACCCAAAAGATGTTGATGGTGGGGAATTCAGTAATGGTAATGCCATTGAATGTCAAGTGGCAATGGTTAGATTCTCCCTCGTTGGAGACAGTCACTGTCTGACACTTGTGTGGCATGAATGTTATTTGCCACTTGTCAGCCCAAACCTGGATATTGTCCACATCTTGCTGCATCTGGATATAGACTGCTTCAGTATCTGAGGAGTTGCGAATGGTGTTGAACATTGTACAATCATCAGTGAACATCCCCACTTCTGACCTTACGATGGAAGGCAGGTATTTGATAAAGCAGCTGAAGATAGTTGGGCCGAGGACACTATCCTGAGGAACTCCTGCAGTGATGTCCTGGAACTGAGATGATGGACCTCTAACAAGCACAACCATCTTCCTTTGTGCTAGGTGCAATGCCAACCAGCAGAGAGTTTTCTCCCTGATTCCCATTGGCTCCAGTTTTGCTAAGGTTCCTTGATGCAACACTCAGTCAAACGCTGCCTTGATGTCAAGGGCAGTCACTCTCACCTCACCTTGGGAGTTCAGCTCTTTTGCCCATGTTTGACCCAAGGCTGTAATGAGATCAGGAGCTGAGTGACCCTGGTGGAACCCAAACTGGGCGTCAGTGAGCAGTGTATTGCCAAGTAAGTGCTGCTTGATAGCACTGTTGATGACCCCTTCCATTACTTTACTGATGGTCGAAAGTAGATAGATGGGATGGTAATTGCCAAGTTGGATTTGTCCTACTTTTTGTGAACAGGACATACCCGGGCAATTTTTCACATTGCCGGGTAGATGCCAGTGTTGTAGTGGTACTGGAACAGCTTGGCTAGGGGCACGGCAAGTTCTGGAGCACAAGCCTTCGGTACTATTGCCAGAATATTGTCAAGTTCCATAGCCTTTGCAATATCCAGTGCCTTCAGCCATTTCTTAATATCATGTGGAGTGAATCGAATTGGCTGAAGACTGGCATCTGTGATGCTGGGGGCCTTTGAAAGAGGCCGAGATGGATCATCCACTCAGCATTTCTGGCTGACGATTGTCACAAATGCTTCAGCCTTATCCTTTGCATTGCTGTGCTGGGCTCCCCCATCAATTTTGGAGCCTCCTCCCCCAGTGAGTTGTTTAATCATCCAGCATTATTCATGACTGGATATGGCAGGACTACAGAGCTTAGACCTGACTGGTTGTGCAGTCACTTAGTTCTATCACTTGCTGCTTATGCTGTTAGGCACGCAAGTGGTCCTGTGTTATAGTTTCACCAGGTTGACACCTCATTTTTAGGTATGCCTGGTGCTGCTCCTGGCATGCCCTCCTGCACTCTTCATTGAACCAGGGTTGACCCTGGCTTGGTGGTAATGGTAGAGAGCGGGGATATACCAGCCCATGAGGTTACAGACTGTGGTTGGGTATAATTCTGCTGCTGATGATGACCCACAGCACCTCATAGTAACCCAGTGTTGAGTTGCTAGATCTGTTTGAAATCTATCCCATTTAGCACAGTGGTAGTGCCACACAACATCATGGTGGGTATCCTCAATGTGAAGACGGGACTTTGTCTTGACAAGAACTGTGCGGAGGTCACTGCTACCGATACTGTCATGCAGAGATGCATCTCTGGCAGCTAGGTTGGTGAGGATGAGAATGTTGTTCCCTCTTTTTGGTTCCTTCATTTCAGGCTGCAAACCCAGTCCAGCAGCTCTGTCCTTTGGGACTCGACCAGCTATGTCTGTACTGGTGCTACCAAGCCACTCTTGGTGATGGATATTCAAGTAGCCCACCCTTGCCACCCGCAGTGCTTCCTTCAAATGTTGTTCAACATGGAGGAGTACTGATTCATCAGCTAAGCAGGGGCAGTATGTGGTGATCAGCAGGAGGTTTCTTTGTCCATGTTTGACCTGATGCCATGAGACTTCATGGGGTTTGGAGTCGATGTTGAGGACTCTCAGTGCAACTCCCTGCTGACTGTGCCGCCACCTTTGTTGGGTCTGCCCTGCCAGGGGGATAGGGATAGTGATGGTGGTGTCTGGGATCTGTAAGGTATGATTCCGTGAGGATGACTATGTCAAGCTGTGGCTTGACCAGTCTGTGAGACAGCTCTCCCAATTTTGGCACAAGACCCCAGATGTTAGTAAGGAGGACGTTGCAGGGTCAATGAGGCTGAATCTGCCGTTGTTGTTTCCAGTGCCTAGGTTGATGCCGGGTGCCCCGTCTGGTTTCAGTTATCATTGACTTTCTCACAGTTTGATACAACTGAGCAGCTCGGTTGGCCATTTCAGAGGCATTCAGGAGTCAACCACATTTGCTGTGGATCTGGAGTCACATGTAGGCCAGTTAGGGATGGCAGATTTCATCCCCTAAAGGGCATTAGTGAACCAGATGGGTTTTAATGACAATCATTAGACTTATAATTCCAGATTTTTATTGGATCACACTGGCATCCAGGAGCTCCCACATCAGCTGCCCTGCCATCCTTATTGTAGCTTAATTAACTAATTATTGTCTTGGTTCTTTCTGAATTAAATTAATGCCTCTTCTCTTACTGTATTAATTTAAACCTCAGTAATCCAATAAACACTATCAGTTAAGATTAATAGACATAATCACTAGTTTCTTACTTCCCTTCTGCTAAAATCTCTCAATCAATTCTAAGGTTTAGAATCACATTTTTCTAATTTCCTAACAGCAGTTACTCATCAGCCAATCACCTTATGACATTCCTCTGATGTCACTTCCCTTTTTTCAAACTTGGAGCACTCATGGATTTCTTTCTGTGCATCTCCCACAGGTCCACCTCTCTCCCAGAAGATAATGAGTGCTGCCAGGCTATTTAAACATGGGGCATAGCAGCTGAGCCCAATCCTTATGTCATTCACAGAATCACAGTGCAGAACAGGCCCTTTAGCCCATCGAGTCTGCACCGACACGTGAGAAACAGCTGACCTACTTCCCTAATCTATTTATCAGCACTTGGCCCAAAGCCTTGAATGTTATGACGTGCCAAGTGCTCATCCAGGTACTTTTTAAAGGATGTGAGGGAACCCGCCTCATTCAATGCTAGTACACGCACTTTTCCAGAAGGATAGGAGTGGGATCTTTGACTCACCATAGAAACATTGAAAATAGGAGCAGGAGTAGGCCACTCGGTCCTTCAAGCCTGCTCCACTATTCAATATGATCATGGCTGATCCTCTATCTCAAGCCATTCTTTCTCTCCATACCCCTTGATGCCCCTAACATTCAAAAAACTATCAATTTCTTTCTTGAATATACTCAGTGACCTGGCCTCCACAGCTTTTGGGGTAGAGAATTCCACAGGTTGACCACCTTCCGAGTAAAGAAATCTTTCCTCATCTCAGTCCTAAATGGCCTGCCCCTTATCCCGAGACTGTGGGCCCCTGGTTCTAGACTCCCTAACCAGGGGAAACATCCTCCCTGCATCTAGCCTGTCTAGCCCTGTTAGAATTTTATACGTTTCAATCAAATCCCTTCTCATTCTTCTAAACTCTAGTGAATACAGGCCTAGCCGAACCGATTTCTCCTCATACGCCAGTCCTGCAATCCTCCCTCGCTAGCCCAGGTCACACAGCCAATGATACATGTACAAGCTGCTATTTTAGTACAGATCAGGAAACTCAGACCAGACCAGATATGAAACTTGGTCCTGAAGATTGCACCATTTGTCTGCTTTGTATGGAACGATGTATTGAAACCTCACAGGTCACCTGTAGCACTGAAAAGCCGTCAAGACGACTATTGGAATGTTGTCTCAAGGGGAGAAAATTCATTTCAATTGTACTGGTCAGACCCCATCTGGAGCAACTGCACCTCAGAAAGGATATACTGGCCTTGGAGGGGATGCAGCAAAGATTCATTAGACATATCCCTGGGCTAAATTATGAGGACATGTTGCGCAGAGTAGGCTGCATTTCCTCAACCAAAGAAGACTGAGGAGTGACCTGAGGTATTTAAAATGTTAAAATGGATTGGCAATGGTAGATACAGAGAAACTCTGGTGGGGAGAATCCAAAAAATGAGGGTATAATCTTACAATTAGAAATTAGCCATTCTGGAATGAATTCAGGAATCACTCTTTCAGACAAGGGTAGTGAAAATCTGGAATTAACTCCATCAAAAGGCTGTGGATATTACGCAGCAACTGCAGCTTTCCAGAGAGAGAGAGACAGATCTTTTGTTAGGCAACAGGGATGAAAGGATATGTAACAAAGGTGTGCAGATGGAATTAAGGTACAGGTCAGCCAATTCCTATGCACCACTGTACCCTCCACCTCCCCCATTACATATCATGTCTTAACCCTAGATCTTTGCTTCCCTGCTCCATTGAGGAACCAGTGAAAGTCCTGACAGCAAGTGATCTAAATTTAAACTTACAGCTAGTTAAGAATTCAGTGCTAAAATGAAAGTTACCACTTCTGTACATCCCTTTTCCATTACTTTTCCTCTTTCAGTTATGGACAGGCTGAGTGTTACAGGCCACATGCAGCTCAGCATTTAGCTCAGGCTAAACCCACCTCAACAATAACACAATGAAGTGTTACAGTCTTATTTCTCTTCCTAGCTATAATTGCAGTCTTACCCTCCCACTAGCAAAAAACTGAGTGTGTGATGATTGGTTGAAGCCGAGAATTCACCTGAGACCCCTATGGGAGGAGAGTCACATAGTTGGAGCTGAATAGGTTGGACAATCTTCAGTTAAGTTTTATATCAGGCGTAAATGGTTTTCAGAAGCTTTCTGGTTTGGAAAAGAATGATGAATACACCCCTAGTGTTTGCTGTAAGAGTGTCAGGCTTTACAAAAACACCATCACCTACAACCTAACCAATTTTTGGTAAATCATCAATAATCTTTAAAACTATTCTGCAGGCAGTTTAGACAGCTAAGAGATATTAAACGTTTAATGATTAGAGTGTTTCTTCTTCTCCAGTTGCTCAGCAAGTTTGCACAGTAGCTGTAAAACCACACACGTTCCATTCCTTGGTCTATGCTGAATTAACAGGTTTTAAAAGGCATTAAACATCAGGACCTCTGCCCTAAGGAAGAGAAACCACCTCAAGCTTGGGTTTAACTACAATGCCTGCAGAGCTGAACAGAGCGCTGACTGATACTCTGTTGCTCAGTCTCAAACCTAAATAAAAGTCAATTAGGGTAAGGAATCAGAAAGTTGCCAAAACCCATTGAACCAAATCCATTAAGAGTCAGCATATTCAGGCTGAGGAAGAAACTACAGAGAGAGGGGTCAGTATCTTTCTCACTGAGTCACAGCTGATCATTCACTCACTTCCCTTTCATAGCTGGTCACTCACTCCATTTTTATTGAGGCCAAACGCAGCGTTGTCAGTTTTGGAGGTGGTGATGGGGGAACCAGATAGTACATGAGCTCCACCTGCAGTCAGCTTTCCACATGTTCTAACCAAACTGGGAGAACAGGGCCAACAATGGGCTTAATGTAATCCCTGCTTAACACAAAATTAAATGAGATGGTGTCAAGATGCATGAATCCCTTTTACTAAATTCCTCTTCTCCATATGGAAAAACAATCATACCCAAGTCTCATGTGAACAGTGAGCTTGCAACTCCTCCACATCATTTTAAATTACTTGCAACTATATTTAATAAAGCATAAAAGCTGAAGCTGCTAACAGTCCTGATTTCACTTTAGAGAACACTAATGGACTCCCCTGATGGCACAAGTAAATACACTTCCCAGCACGGTGCTGGGTCAGAAAGATCATGAGGATCCTAGGCCCCATCATCAGCCTGGGCTGAATTAACTGTTCTCGCTTGGGCCATCAGTGAAAACCCCTAAACTGGTCTGCACAGTTCAGGAAATCGCTGCCACATCCTTCGCCACTGTGCCTTCGCAAAGCAGGCCCAGAAAGAGATGTAGTAGTATTTGTCCAGGTTCATCCCAAGCAGCCTCGTGATTAAGGACTCTGTGCTATTTGGACTGTTACCAGGGGGACACACCGAGATAACTTCAACTGTAGTTGGAGGATCATCAACTCGGTGAAAGACTCTCTCTGATCGGCATGGAAGTTGCTGGTCTTCCAGTGCAGACAGTTGACGATCGCTGCTGTAGGCTGGCAGAGAGTTGACGATCGCTGCTGCAAACTGGCAGAGAGTTGACTATAACTGCTGCAGACTGGCAGAGAGTTGACTATAACTGCTGCAGACTGGCAGAGAGTCGACGATCGCTGCTGCAGACTGGCAGAGAGTCGACGATCGCTGCTGCAGACTGGCAGAGAGTTGACTATAACTGCTGCAGGCTGGCAGAGAGTTGACTATAACTGCTGCAGGCTGGCAGAGAGTTGACTATAACTGCTGCAGGCTGGCAGAGAGTTGACTATAACTGCTGCAGACTGGCAGAGAGTTGACTATAACTGCTGCAGACTGGCAGAGAGTTGACTATAACTGCTGCAGACTGGCAGAGAGTTGACTATAACTGCTGCAGACTGGCAGAGAGTTGACGATCGATGCTGCAGGCTGGCAGAGAGTTGACGATCGATGCTGCAAGCTGGCAGAGAGTTGACGATCGATGCTGCAGACTGGCAGAGTATTGACGATCGATGCTGCAGACTGGCAGAGAGTTGACGATCGATGCTGCAGACTGGCAGAGAGTTGACGATCGCTGCTGCAGGCTGGCAGAGAGTTGACTATAACTGCTGCAGACCGGCAGAGAGTTGACGATCGCTGCTGCAGGCTGGCAGAGAGTTGACTATAACTGCTGCAGACTGGCAGAGAGTTGACTATAACTGCTGCAGACTGGCAGAGAGTTGACTATAACTGCTGCAGACTGGCAGAGAGTTGACTATAACTGCTGCAGACTGGCAGAGAGTTGACTATAACTGCTGCAGACTGGCAGAGAGTTGACTATAACTGCTGCAGACTGGCAGAGAGTTGACTATAACTGCTGCAAACTGGCAGAGAGTTGACTATAACTGCTGCAGACTGGCAGAGAGTTGACTATAACTGCTTCAGACTGGCAGAGAGTTGACTATAACTGCTGCAGACTGGCAGAGAGTTGACTATAACTGCTGCAGACTGGCAGAGAGTTGACGATCGCTGCTGCAGACTGGCAGAGAGTTGACTATAACTGCTGCAGACTGGCAGAGAGTTGACAATAGCTGCTGCAGACTGGCAGAGAGTTGACTATAACTGCTGCAGACTGGCAGAGAGTTGACTATAACTGCCGCAGACTGGCAGAGAGTTGACTATAACTGCTGCAGACTACCAGAGAGTTGACGATCGCTGCTGCAGACTGGCAGAGAATTGACTATAACTGCTGCAGACTGGCAGAGAGTTCACTATAACTGCTGCAGACTGGTAGAGAGTTGACTATAACTGCTGCAGACTGGCAGAGAGTTGACTATAACTGCTGCACACTGGCAGAGAGTTGACTATAACTGCTGCAGACTGGCAGAGAGTTGACGATAACTGCTGCAGACTGGCAGAGAGTTGATGATCGCTGCTGCAGACTGGCAGAGAGTTGACTATAACTGCTGCAGACTGGCAGAGAGTTGACTATAACTGCTGCAGGCTGGCAGAGAGTTGACTATAACTGCTGCAGGCTGGCAGAGAGTTGACTATAACTGCTGCAGGCTGGCAGAGAGTTGACTATAACTGCTGTAGGCTGGCAGAGAGTTGACTATAACTGCTGCAGGCGGGCAGAGAGTTGACGATCGCTGCTCCAGACTGGCAGAGAGTTGATGATCGCTGCTGCAGACTGACAGAGAGTTGACAATAACTGCTGCAGGCTGGCAGAGATTGACGATCGATGCTGCAGACTGGCAGAGAGTTGACGATCGCTGCTGCAGACTGGCAGAGAGTTGACTATAACTGCTGCAGACTGGCAGAGAGTTGACTATAACTGCTGCAGACTGGCAGAGAGTTGACAATTGCTGCTGCAGACTGGCAGAGAGTTGACTATAACTGCTGCAGACTGGCAGAGAGTTCACTATAACTGCTGCAGACTGGCAGAGAGTTGACTATAACTGCCGCAGACTGGCAGAGAGTTGACGATCGCTGCTGCAGACTGGCAGAGAGTTGACGATAACTGCTGCAGACTGGCAGAGAGTTGATGATCGCTGCTGCTGACTGGCAGAGAGTTGACTATAACTGCTGCAGACTGGCAGAGAGTTGATGATCGTTGCTGCAGACTGGCAGAGAGTTGACTATAACTGCTGCAGGCTGGCAGAGAGTTGACTATAACTGCTGTAGGCTGGCAGAGAGTTGACTATAACTGCTGCAGGCGGGCAGAGAGTTGACGATCGCTGCTCCAGACTGGCAGAGAGTTGATGATCGCTGCTGCAGACTGACAAAGAGTTGACTATAACTGCTGCAGACTGGCAGAGAGTTGACTATAACTGCTGCAGGCTGGCAGAGATTGACGATCGATGCTGCAGACTGGCAGAGAGTTGACGATCGATGCTGCAGACTGGCAGAGAGTTGACTATAACTGCTGCAGACTGGCAGAGAGTTGACTATAACTGCTGCAGACTGGCAGAGAGTTGACTATAACTGCTGCAGACTGGCAGAGAGTTGACTATAACTGCTGCAGACTGGCAGAGAGTTGACTATAACTGCTGCAGACTGGCAGAGAGTTGATGATCGCTGCTGCAGACTGGCAGAGAGTTGACTATAACTGCTGCAGGCTGGCAGAGAGTTGACTATAACTGCTGTAGGCTGGCAGAGAGTTGACTATAACTGCTGCAGGCTGGCAGATAGTTGACTATAACTGCTGTAGGCTGGCAGAGAGTTGACTATAACTGCTGCAGGCTGGCAGAGAGTTGACGATCGCTGCTCCAGACTGGCAGAGAGTTGATGAACGCTGCTGCAGACTGGCAGAGAGTTGACTATAACTGCTGCAGACTGGCAGAGAGTTGACTATAACTGCTGCAGGCTGGCAGAGATTGACGATCGATACTGCAGACTGGCAGAGAGTTGACGATCGATGCTGCAGACTGGCAGAGAGTTGACTATAACTGCTGCAGACTGGCAGAGAGTTGACTATAACTGCTGCAGACTGGCAGAGAGTTGACTATAACTGCTGCAGACTGGCAGAGAGTTGACTATAACTGCTGCACACTAACAGAGAGTTGACTATAACTGCTGCAGACTGGCAGAGTATTGACTATAACTGCCGCAGACTGGCAGAGAGTTGACGATCGCTGCTGCAGACTGGCAGAGAGTTGACTATAACTGCTGCAGACTGGCAGAGAGTTGACTATAACTGCTGTAGGCTGGCAGAGAGTTCACTATAACTGCTGCAGACTGGCAGAGAGTGGACGATCGCTGCTGCAGACTGGCAGAGAGTGGATGATCTCTGCTGCAGACTGGCAGAGAGTGGATGATCGCTGCTGCAGACTGGCAGAGAGTTGACTATAACTGCTGCAGGCTGGCAGAGAGTGGACGATCGCTGCTGCAGATTGGCAGAGAGTTGACTATAGCTGCTGCAGACTGGCAGAGAGTTGACTATAACTGCTGAAGACTGGCAGAGAGTTGACTATAACTGCTGCAGACTGGCAGAGAGTTGACTATAACTGCTGCAGACTGGCAGAGAGTTGACTATAACTGCTGCAGACTGGCAGAGAGTTGACTATAACTGCTGCACACTGGCAGAGAGTTGACTATAACTGCTGCAGACTGGCAGAGAGTTGACTATAACTGCTGCACACTGGCAGAGAGTTGACTATAACTGCTGCAGACTGGCAGAGAGTTGACTATAACTGCTGCAGACTGGCAGAGAATTGACTATAACTGCTGCACACTGGCAGAGAGTTGACTATAACTGCTGCAGACTGGCAGAGAGTTGACTATAACTGCTGCAGACTGGCAGAGAGTTGACTATAACTGTTGCAGACTGGCAGAGAGTTCACTATAACTGCTGCACACTGGTAGAGAGTTGACTATAACTGCTGCAGACTGGCAGAGAGTTGACTATAACTGCTACAGACTGGCAGAGAGTTGACGATAACTGCTGCAGACTGGCAGAGAGTTGACGATCGCTGCTGCAGACTGGCAGAGAGTTGACTATAACTGCTGCAGACTGGCAGAGAGTTGATGATCGCTGCTGCAGACTGGCAGAGAGTTGACTATAACTGCTGCAGGCTGGCAGAGAGTTGACTACAACTGCTGCAGACTGGCAGAGAGTTGACTATAACTGCTGCAGGCTGGCAGAGAGTTGACTATAACTGCTGTAGGCTGGCAGAGAGTTGACTATAACTGCTGCAGGCTGGCAGAGAGTTGACTATAACTGCTGTAGGCTGGCAGAGAGTTGACTATAACTGCTGTAGGCTGGCAGAGTGTTGACTATAACTGCTGCAGGCTGGCAGAGAGTTGACGATCGCTGCTGCAGACTGGCAGAGAGTTGACTATAACTGCTGCAGGCTGGCAGAGAGTTGACTACAACTGCTGCAGGCTGGCAGAGAGTTGACTATAACAGCTGCAGACTGGCAGAGAGTTGACTATAACTGCTGCACACTGGCAGAGAGTTGACTATAACTGCTGCAGACTGGCAGAGAGTTGACTATAACTGCTGCAGACTGGCAGAGAGTTGACTATAACTGCTGCAGACTGGCAGAGAGTTGACTATAACTGCTGCAGACTGGCAGAGAGTTGACTATAACTGCTGCAGACTGGCAGAGAGTTGACTATAACTGCTGCAGACTGGCAGAGAGTTGACTATAACTGCTGTAGGCTGGCAGAGAGTTGACGAACGCTGCTGCAGACTGGCAGAGAGTTGACTATAACTGCTGTAGGCTGGCAGAGAGTTGACGAACGCTGCTGCAGACTGGCAGAGAGTTGACTATAACTGCTGCAGACTGGCAGAGAGTTGACTATAACTGCTGCAGACTGGCAGAGAGTTGACTATAACTGCTGCAGATAGGCAGAGAGTTGACTATAACTGCTGCAGACTGGCAGAGAGTTGACGATAACTGCTGCAGACTGGCAGAGAGTTGACTATAACTGCTGCAGACTGGCAGAGAGTTGACTATAACTGCTGCAGACTGGCAGAGAGTTGACTATAACTGCTGCAGACTGGCAGAGAGTTGACTATAACTGCTGCAGACTGGCAGAGAGTTGACTATAACTGCTGCAGACTGGCAGAGAGTTGACTATAACTGCTGTAGGTTGGCAGAGAGTTGACGATCGCTGCTGCAGACTGGCAGAGTGTTGACTATAACAGCTGCAGACTGGCAGAGAGTTGACTATAACAGCTGCACACTGGCAGAGAGTTGACGATCGCTGCTGCAGACGGGCAGAGAGTTGATGATCGCTGCTGCAGACTGGCGGAGAGTTGAGTATAACTGCTGCAGGCTGGCAGAGAGTTGAGTATAACTGCTGCAGACGGACAGAGAGTTGATGATCACTGCTGCAGACTGGCAGAGAGTTGACGATCGCTGCTGCAGACTGGCAGAGAGTTGACTATAACTGCTGCAGACTGGCAGAGAGTTGACTATAACTGCTGTAGGCTGGCAGAGAGTTCACTATAACTGCTGCAGACTGGCAGAGAGTGGACGATCGCTGCTGCAGACTGGCAGAGAGTGGATGATCGCTGCTGCAGACTGGCAGAGAGTTGATGATCGCTGCTGCAGACTGGCAGAGAGTTGACTATAACTGCTGCAGACTGGCAGAGAGTTGACTATAACTGCTGCAGACTGGCAGAGAGTGGACGATCGCTGCTGCAGATTGGCAGAGAGTTGACTATAACTGCTGCAGACTGGCAGAGAGTTGACTATAACTGCTGAAGACTGGCAGAGAGTTGACTATAACTGCTGCAGACTGGCAGAGAGTTGACTATAACTGCTGCAGACTGGCAGAGAGTTGACTATAACTGCTGCAGACTGGCAGAGAGTTGACTATAACTGCTGCAGACTGGCAGAGAGTTGACTATAACTGCTGCACACTGGCAGAGAGTTGACTATAACTGCTGCAGACTGGCAGAGAGTTGACTATAACTGCTGCAGACTGGCAGAGAATTGACTATAACTGCTGCACACTGGCAGAGAGTTCACTATAACTGCTGCAGACTGGCAGAGAGTTGACTATAACTGCTGCAGACTGGCAGAGAGTTCACTATAACTGCTGCACACTGGTAGAGAGTTGACTATAACTGCTGCAGACTGGCAGAGAGTTGACTATAACTGCTGCAGACTGGCAGAGAGTTGACGATAACTGCTGCAGACTGGCAGAGAGTTAACGATCGATGCTGCAGACTGGCAGAGAGTTGACTATAACTGCTGCAGACTGGCAGAGAGTTGATGATCGCTGCTGCAGACTGGCAGAGAGTTGACTATAACTGCTGCAGACTGGCAGAGAGTTGATTACAACTGCAGACTGGCAGAGAGTTGACTATAACTGCTGCAGACTGGCAGAGAGTGGACGATCGCTGCTGCAGACTGGCAGAGAGTTGACTATAACTGTTGCAGGCTGGCAGAGAGTTGACTATAACTGCTGCAGACTGGCAGAGAAAAGACCATAACTGCTGTAGGCTGGCAGAGAGTTGACGATCGATGCTGCAAACTGGCAGTGAGTTGACTATAACTGCTGCAGACTGGCAGAGAGTTGACTATAACTGCTGCAGACTGGCAGAGAGTTGACTATAACTGCTGAAGACTGGCAGAGAGTTGACTATAACTGCTGCAGACTGGCAGAGAGTTGACTATAACTGCTGCAGACTGGCAGAGAGTTGACTATAACTGCTGCAGACTGGCAGAGAGTTGACTATAACTGCTGCACACTGGCAGAGAGTTGACTATAACTGCTGCAGACTGGCAGAGAGTTGACTATAACTGCTGCACACTGGCAGAGAGTTGACTATAACTGCTGCAGACTGGCAGAGAGTTGACTATAACTGCTGCAGACTGGCAGAGAATTGACTATAACTGCTGCACACTGGCAGAGAGTTCACTATAACTGCTGCAGACTGGCAGAGAGTTGACTATAACTGCTGCAGACTGGCAGAGAGTTCACTATAACTGCTGCACACTGGTAGAGAGTTGACTATAACTGCTGCAGACTGGCAGAGAGTTGACTATAACTGCTGCAGACTGGCAGAGAGTTGACGATAACTGCTGCAGACTGGCAGAGAGTTAACGATCGATGCTGCAGACTGGCAGAGAGTTGACTATAACTGCTGCAGACTGGCAGAGAGTTGATGATCGCTGCTGCAGACTGGCAGAGAGTTGACTATAACTGCTGCAGACTGGCAGAGAGTTGATTACAACTGCAGACTGGCAGAGAGTTGACTATAACTGCTGCAGACTGGCAGAGAGTGGACGATCGCTGCTGCAGACTGGCAGAGAGTTGACTATAACTGTTGCAGGCTGGCAGAGAGTTGACTATAACTGCTGCAGACTGGCAGAGAAAAGACCATAACTGCTGTAGGCTGGCAGAGAGTTGACGATCGATGCTGCAAACTGGCAGAGAGTTGACTATAACTGCTGCAGACTGGCAGAGAGTTGACTATAACTGCTGCAGACTGGCAGAGTGTTGACTATAACTGCTGCAGACTGGCAGAGTGTTGACTATAACAGCTGCAGACTGGCAGAGAGTTGACTATAACTGCTGCAGACTGGCAGAGAGTTGACTATAACTGCTGCAGACTGGCAGAGAGTTGACTATAACTGCTGCAGACTGGCAGAGAGTTGACTATAACTGCTGCAGACTGGCAGAGAGTTGACTATAACTGCTGCAGACTGGCAGAGAGTTGACTATAACTGCTGCAGACTGGCAGAGAGTTGACTATAACTGCTGCAGAGTGGCAGAGAGTTGACTATAACTGCTGAAGACTGGGTGAGAGTTGACTATAACTGCTGCAGACTGGCAGAGTTGACTATAACTGCTGCAGACTGGCAGAGAGTTGACTATAACTGCTGCAGACTGGCAGAGAGTTGACTATAACTGCTGTAGGCTGGCAGAGAGTTGACTATAACTGCTGCAGGCTGGCATAGAGTTGACTATAACTGCTGCAGACTGGCAGAGAGTTGACGATCGATGCTGCACACTGGCAGAGAGTTGACGATCGCTGCTGCAGACGGGCAGAGAGTTGATGATCGCTGCTGCAGACTGGCAGAGAGTTGAGTATAACTGCTGTAGGCTGGCAGAGAGTTGAGTATAACTGCTGCAGACGGACAGAGAGTTGATGATGACTGCTGCAGACTGGCAGAGAGTTGACGATCGCTGCTGCAGACTGGCAGAGAGTTGACTATAACTACTGCAGACTGGCAGAGAGTTGACTATAACTGCTGCAGACTGGCAGAGAGTTGACTATAACTGCTGCAGACTGGCAGAGAGTTGACTATAACTGCTGTAGGCTGGCAGAGAGTTGACTATAACTGCTGTAGGCTGGCAGAGAGTTGACTATAACTGCTGTAGGCTGGCAGAGAGTTGACTATAACTGCTGCAGACTGGCAGAGAGTTGACTATAACTGCTGCAGACTGGCAGAGAGTTCACTATAACTGCTGCAGACTGGCAGAGAGTTGACTATAACTGCCGCAGACTGGCAGAGAGTTGACGATCGCTGCTGCAGACTGGCAGAGAGTTGACGATAACTGCTGCAGACTGGCAGAGAGTTGATGATCGCTGCTGCTGACTGGCAGAGAGTTGACTATAACTGCTGCAGACTGGCAGAGAGTTGATGATCGTTGCTGCAGACTGGCAGAGAGTTGACTATAACTGCTGCAGGCTGGCAGAGAGTTGACTATAACTGCTGTAGGCTGGCAGAGAGTTGACTATAACTGCTGCAGGCGGGCAGAGAGTTGACGATCGCTGCTCCAGACTGGCAGAGAGTTGATGATCGCTGCTGCAGACTGACAAAGAGTTGACTATAACTGCTGCAGACTGGCAGAGAGTTGACTATAACTGCTGCAGGCTGGCAGAGATTGACGATCGATGCTGCAGACTGGCAGAGAGTTGACGATCGATGCTGCAGACTGGCAGAGAGTTGACTATAACTGCTGCAGACTGGCAGAGAGTTGACTATAACTGCTGCAGACTGGCAGAGAGTTGACTATAACTGCTGCAGACTGGCAGAGAGTTGACTATAACTGCTGCAGACTGGCAGAGAGTTGACTATAACTGCTGCAGACTGGCAGAGAGTTGATGATCGCTGCTGCAGACTGGCAGAGAGTTGACTATAACTGCTGCAGGCTGGCAGAGAGTTGACTATAACTGCTGTAGGCTGGCAGAGAGTTGACTATAACTGCTGCAGGCTGGCAGATAGTTGACTATAACTGCTGTAGGCTGGCAGAGAGTTGACTATAACTGCTGCAGGCTGGCAGAGAGTTGACGATCGCTGCTCCAGACTGGCAGAGAGTTGATGAACGCTGCTGCAGACTGGCAGAGAGTTGACTATAACTGCTGCAGACTGGCAGAGAGTTGACTATAACTGCTGCAGGCTGGCAGAGATTGACGATCGATACTGCAGACTGGCAGAGAGTTGACGATCGATGCTGCAGACTGGCAGAGAGTTGACTATAACTGCTGCAGACTGGCAGAGAGTTGACTATAACTGCTGCAGACTGGCAGAGAGTTGACTATAACTGCTGCAGACTGGCAGAGAGTTGACTATAACTGCTGCACACTAACAGAGAGTTGACTATAACTGCTGCAGACTGGCAGAGTATTGACTATAACTGCCGCAGACTGGCAGAGAGTTGACGATCGCTGCTGCAGACTGGCAGAGAGTTGACTATAACTGCTGCAGACTGGCAGAGAGTTGACTATAACTGCTGTAGGCTGGCAGAGAGTTCACTATAACTGCTGCAGACTGGCAGAGAGTGGACGATCGCTGCTGCAGACTGGCAGAGAGTGGATGATCTCTGCTGCAGACTGGCAGAGAGTGGATGATCGCTGCTGCAGACTGGCAGAGAGTTGACTATAACTGCTGCAGGCTGGCAGAGAGTGGACGATCGCTGCTGCAGATTGGCAGAGAGTTGACTATAGCTGCTGCAGACTGGCAGAGAGTTGACTATAACTGCTGAAGACTGGCAGAGAGTTGACTATAACTGCTGCAGACTGGCAGAGAGTTGACTATAACTGCTGCAGACTGGCAGAGAGTTGACTATAACTGCTGCAGACTGGCAGAGAGTTGACTATAACTGCTGCACACTGGCAGAGAGTTGACTATAACTGCTGCAGACTGGCAGAGAGTTGACTATAACTGCTGCACACTGGCAGAGAGTTGACTATAACTGCTGCAGACTGGCAGAGAGTTGACTATAACTGCTGCAGACTGGCAGAGAATTGACTATAACTGCTGCACACTGGCAGAGAGTTGACTATAACTGCTGCAGACTGGCAGAGAGTTGACTATAACTGCTGCAGACTGGCAGAGAGTTGACTATAACTGTTGCAGACTGGCAGAGAGTTCACTATAACTGCTGCACACTGGTAGAGAGTTGACTATAACTGCTGCAGACTGGCAGAGAGTTGACTATAACTGCTACAGACTGGCAGAGAGTTGACGATAACTGCTGCAGACTGGCAGAGAGTTGACGATCGCTGCTGCAGACTGGCAGAGAGTTGACTATAACTGCTGCAGACTGGCAGAGAGTTGATGATCGCTGCTGCAGACTGGCAGAGAGTTGACTATAACTGCTGCAGGCTGGCAGAGAGTTGACTACAACTGCTGCAGACTGGCAGAGAGTTGACTATAACTGCTGCAGGCTGGCAGAGAGTTGACTATAACTGCTGTAGGCTGGCAGAGAGTTGACTATAACTGCTGTAGGCTGGCAGAGAGTTGACTATAACTGCTGTAGGCTGGCAGAGTGTTGACTATAACTGCTGCAGGCTGGCAGAGAGTTGACGATCGCTGCTGCAGACTGGCAGAGAGTTGACTATAACTGCTGCAGGCTGGCAGAGAGTTGACTACAACTGCTGCAGGCTGGCAGAGAGTTGACTATAACAGCTGCAGACTGGCAGAGAGTTGACTATAACTGCTGCACACTGGCAGAGAGTTGACTATAACTGCTGCAGACTGGCAGAGAGTTGACTATAACTGCTGCAGACTGGCAGAGAGTTGACTATAACTGCTGCAGACTGGCAGAGAGTTGACTATAACTGCTGCAGACTGGCAGAGAGTTGACTATAACTGCTGCAGACTGGCAGAGAGTTGACTATAACTGCTGCAGACTGGCAGAGAGTTGACTATAACTGCTGTAGGCTGGCAGAGAGTTGACGAACGCTGCTGCAGACTGGCAGAGAGTTGACTATAACTGCTGTAGGCTGGCAGAGAGTTGACGAACGCTGCTGCAGACTGGCAGAGAGTTGACTATAACTGCTGCAGACTGGCAGAGAGTTGACTATAACTGCTGCAGACTGGCAGAGAGTTGACTATAACTGCTGCAGATAGGCAGAGAGTTGACTATAACTGCTGCAGACTGGCAGAGAGTTGACGATAACTGCTGCAGACTGGCAGAGAGTTGACTATAACTGCTGCAGACTGGCAGAGAGTTGACTATAACTGCTGCAGACTGGCAGAGAGTTGACTATAACTGCTGCAGACTGGCAGAGAGTTGACTATAACTGCTGCAGACTGGCAGAGAGTTGACTATAACTGCTGCAGACTGGCAGAGAGTTGACTATAACTGCTGTAGGCTGGCAGAGAGTTGACGATCGCTGCTGCAGACTGGCAGAGTGTTGACTATAACAGCTGCAGACTGGCAGAGAGTTGACTATAACAGCTGCACACTGGCAGAGAGTTGACGATCGCTGCTGCAGACGGGCAGAGAGTTGATGATCGCTGCTGCAGACTGGCGGAGAGTTGAGTATAACTGCTGCAGGCTGGCAGAGAGTTGAGTATAACTGCTGCAGACGGACAGAGAGTTGATGATCACTGCTGCAGACTGGCAGAGAGTTGACGATCGCTGCTGCAGACTGGCAGAGAGTTGACTATAACTGCTGCAGACTGGCAGAGAGTTGACTATAACTGCTGTAGGCTGGCAGAGAGTTCACTATAACTGCTGCAGACTGGCAGAGAGTGGACGATCGCTGCTGCAGACTGGCAGAGAGTGGATGATCGCTGCTGCAGACTGGCAGAGAGTTGATGATCGCTGCTGCAGACTGGCAGAGAGTTGACTATAACTGCTGCAGACTGGCAGAGAGTTGACTATAACTGCTGCAGACTGGCAGAGAGTGGACGATCGCTGCTGCAGATTGGCAGAGAGTTGACTATAACTGCTGCAGACTGGCAGAGAGTTGACTATAACTGCTGAAGACTGGCAGAGAGTTGACTATAACTGCTGCAGACTGGCAGAGAGTTGACTATAACTGCTGCAGACTGGCAGAGAGTTGACTATAACTGCTGCAGACTGGCAGAGAGTTGACTATAACTGCTGCAGACTGGCAGAGAGTTGACTATAACTGCTGCACACTGGCAGAGAGTTGACTATAACTGCTGCAGACTGGCAGAGAGTTGACTATAACTGCTGCAGACTGGCAGAGAATTGACTATAACTGCTGCACACTGGCAGAGAGTTCACTATAACTGCTGCAGACTGGCAGAGAGTTGACTATAACTGCTGCAGACTGGCAGAGAGTTCACTATAACTGCTGCACACTGGTAGAGAGTTGACTATAACTGCTGCAGACTGGCAGAGAGTTGACTATAACTGCTGCAGACTGGCAGAGAGTTGACGATAACTGCTGCAGACTGGCAGAGAGTTAACGATCGATGCTGCAGACTGGCAGAGAGTTGACTATAACTGCTGCAGACTGGCAGAGAGTTGATGATCGCTGCTGCAGACTGGCAGAGAGTTGACTATAACTGCTGCAGACTGGCAGAGAGTTGATTACAACTGCAGACTGGCAGAGAGTTGACTATAACTGCTGCAGACTGGCAGAGAGTGGACGATCGCTGCTGCAGACTGGCAGAGAGTTGACTATAACTGTTGCAGGCTGGCAGAGAGTTGACTATAACTGCTGCAGACTGGCAGAGAAAAGACCATAACTGCTGTAGGCTGGCAGAGAGTTGACGATCGATGCTGCAAACTGGCAGTGAGTTGACTATAACTGCTGCAGACTGGCAGAGAGTTGACTATAACTGCTGCAGACTGGCAGAGAGTTGACTATAACTGCTGAAGACTGGCAGAGAGTTGACTATAACTGCTGCAGACTGGCAGAGAGTTGACTATAACTGCTGCAGACTGGCAGAGAGTTGACTATAACTGCTGCAGACTGGCAGAGAGTTGACTATAACTGCTGCACACTGGCAGAGAGTTGACTATAACTGCTGCAGACTGGCAGAGAGTTGACTATAACTGCTGCACACTGGCAGAGAGTTGACTATAACTGCTGCAGACTGGCAGAGAGTTGACTATAACTGCTGCAGACTGGCAGAGAATTGACTATAACTGCTGCACACTGGCAGAGAGTTCACTATAACTGCTGCAGACTGGCAGAGAGTTGACTATAACTGCTGCAGACTGGCAGAGAGTTCACTATAACTGCTGCACACTGGTAGAGAGTTGACTATAACTGCTGCAGACTGGCAGAGAGTTGACTATAACTGCTGCAGACTGGCAGAGAGTTGACGATAACTGCTGCAGACTGGCAGAGAGTTAACGATCGATGCTGCAGACTGGCAGAGAGTTGACTATAACTGCTGCAGACTGGCAGAGAGTTGATGATCGCTGCTGCAGACTGGCAGAGAGTTGACTATAACTGCTGCAGACTGGCAGAGAGTTGATTACAACTGCAGACTGGCAGAGAGTTGACTATAACTGCTGCAGACTGGCAGAGAGTGGACGATCGCTGCTGCAGACTGGCAGAGAGTTGACTATAACTGTTGCAGGCTGGCAGAGAGTTGACTATAACTGCTGCAGACTGGCAGAGAAAAGACCATAACTGCTGTAGGCTGGCAGAGAGTTGACGATCGATGCTGCAAACTGGCAGAGAGTTGACTATAACTGCTGCAGACTGGCAGAGAGTTGACTATAACTGCTGCAGACTGGCAGAGTGTTGACTATAACTGCTGCAGACTGGCAGAGTGTTGACTATAACAGCTGCAGACTGGCAGAGAGTTGACTATAACTGCTGCAGACTGGCAGAGAGTTGACTATAACTGCTGCAGACTGGCAGAGAGTTGACTATAACTGCTGCAGACTGGCAGAGAGTTGACTATAACTGCTGCAGACTGGCAGAGAGTTGACTATAACTGCTGCAGACTGGCAGAGAGTTGACTATAACTGCTGCAGACTGGCAGAGAGTTGACTATAACTGCTGCAGAGTGGCAGAGAGTTGACTATAACTGCTGAAGACTGGGTGAGAGTTGACTATAACTGCTGCAGACTGGCAGAGTTGACTATAACTGCTGCAGACTGGCAGAGAGTTGACTATAACTGCTGCAGACTGGCAGAGAGTTGACTATAACTGCTGTAGGCTGGCAGAGAGTTGACTATAACTGCTGCAGGCTGGCATAGAGTTGACTATAACTGCTGCAGACTGGCAGAGAGTTGACGATCGATGCTGCACACTGGCAGAGAGTTGACGATCGCTGCTGCAGACGGGCAGAGAGTTGATGATCGCTGCTGCAGACTGGCAGAGAGTTGAGTATAACTGCTGTAGGCTGGCAGAGAGTTGAGTATAACTGCTGCAGACGGACAGAGAGTTGATGATGACTGCTGCAGACTGGCAGAGAGTTGACGATCGCTGCTGCAGACTGGCAGAGAGTTGACTATAACTACTGCAGACTGGCAGAGAGTTGACTATAACTGCTGCAGACTGGCAGAGAGTTGACTATAACTGCTGCAGACTGGCAGAGAGTTGACTATAACTGCTGTAGGCTGGCAGAGAGTTGACTATAACTGCTGTAGGCTGGCAGAGAGTTGACTATAACAGCTGCAGACTGGCAGAGAGTTAACGATCGCTGCTGCAGACTGGCAGAGAGTTGACGATCGCTGCTGCAGACTGGCAGAGAGTTGACTATAACTGCTGCAGACTGGCAGAGAGTTGACTATAACTGCTGTAGGCTGGCAGAGAGTTGACTATAACTGCTGCAGGCTGGCATAGAGTTGACTATAACTGCTGCAGACTGGCAGAGAGTTGACGATCGATGCTGCAGACTGGCAGAGAGTTGACGATCGCTGCTGCAGACGGGCAGAGAGTTGACGATCGCTGCTGCAGACGGGCAGAGAGTTGACGATCGCTGCTGCAGACGGGCAGAGAGTTGATGATCGCTGCTGCAGACTGGCAGAGAGTTGAGTATAACTGCTGTAGGCTGGCAGAGAGTTGAGTATAACTGCTGCAGACGGACAGAGAGTTGATGATCGCTGCTGCAGACGGGCAGAGAGTTGACTATAACTGCTGCAGACTGACAGAGAGTTGAGTATAACTGCTGTAGGCTGGCAGAGAGTTGATGATCTCTGCTGCAGACTGGCAGAGAGTTGATGATCTCTGGTGCAGACTGGTAGAGAGTTGATGATCGCTGCTGCAGACGGGCAGAGAGTTGACTATAACTGCTGCAGACTGGCAGAGAGTTGATGATCTCTGCCGCAGGCTACATATTCCAAGACCCAGGCCTCGTGCTGGATGCACAAAAGCTTGGGGCAGCTGCTGCAGATGGAGAAAGGTCAATCTATAAAGCCCTTCTGCTGTAGTACATCAAGTGGTTGGTAATCATGTGAAACTCCTCAAGCTGTGTTTGCCATGAAATATTGGAAATATAAGCTGTCATTGTAAGTGCAGTGAGGCATCTCGGAGTGTCTCGTTCTGTATTGGAAGAAGCTGCTCTGTTTTGCATTTTACATGAAGTCAACTTTGAGCTGTTATGAAATGCACTTTTATAAATTTCATGAACAAATTATATTTTTCAAAAAATAAACTTCCAAGAGTGGGAAGGTTGAAAAATATCGGCCTGGACTGGTGTTCCCTGACATGTTGGTAGAGTGGGATCTGTGGTCTTCTGTGGTCAACTGTACCATCTACAGTGCTGCCCCACAGCTGCGCAGGCCACTGAAACAACGTATTTCCACATGAACATCATAACAGAAAGCAATCATCTATGGAACTGCACCCCAACTCCACTTTGAGCCGATCAGAGAAGTGGTGGAAAAACACTGCTGGGAGTGTGCAACACCATGTTGGTGAAACATTCCAGCATTGCATAGCACATGGGTCTGTGACATGTTCTAACAGAAAGGTGCAGGTAGTACCAAAGCACCCCCTGGTGGGCATGCAGTCACACAGCAATACATATCAATACTGCACAGTTGTTCAATTGGCTTCTCACTCCAAGAGGCTTCAGACAAGGTTCTTAATTTGATTCCAGCTCCCTGTGTTCCCCATTTTAAAAAAAAAATTGCCCTCTAGATGCCAATGTGAACCGTTCTCTTCTCACAGAACCATCCTTTGCTACCTTTGAGTCAGGTGGCAATAGTTGCAGTGTCCCTACCTTTGTTGAATTTATGCACTGGAATTTTCTTAAGTTGCTCCTTTGACAGTCGGCTTGTCCGGATTCTGCGCTGATACTGCACACATCTCACTATCTACAAGACACAAAATAAAGTGAGACCTCAGGCCACAGGAGACGTAGACAATCATCTCATGTTATTAAGCTGTGGTGGCTGCACAAAATCACTCAATGTTCTTCTTACAGTTTGCGACCCTGCCCCTGTACCAACTCGTACTTACTGAAATATCCCAAAGCACTTGACAGAAGTGTGAAGAAGCAAAGTTGGACACTAAGTCACATAAGGAAATATTCTGACAGGTGACCAAGTGCTTGGACAAGAGGTAAGCAAGTTTTAAGGAGTGTCTTAGGGAAGGAAAGGGAGATAGAGAGGCAGAGAGGTTGAGGGAAGGAATACCAGAGCTTTGGGTCCAAGCAGCTGAGCACACAGTCTCCAATGGTGAAGTGATTAAAATTGGAGATGCTTACGAGGCCAGAAGTGGAGAAATGTGGATATCTCAGAGGGCTGAAGGAGCTCCCAGAGATAAAGGAGGGACGAGGCTATTAAAAACAATGATAAAATTCTAAAATCAAGGTGTTACCTAAAAGGGTGATAAGGTGAATGAGACTTGGTGCAAGTCAGGACACAGGCCTCAAGTTAATGAAAGGTAGAACACGGGTCACAGCCAGCGACATTGGAATAGTCCAGTTCAAGGTAATAAAGACACGGATGACTCTCAAGCTGGGGCAGAGGCAGAGTCAGGCGATGTTATGAAGGTGAAATGAGGTGGTCTTACTGATGTCACTGACATGTGATCAGAGGCTCATCTCAAGTGACACCAAGGTCATGCACTGTCTGGTCCAGCCTTGGACAGTTTCCACAGAGAGGGATGGAATTGATGGCTCAGGAATGCAGTTTATTCCAGGAACCTAGGTCAATGTCTTTGGTGTTGCCAATATTTCACTGCAGAAAATTACTGCTCATCCAGTATTGGATGCCACACAAGCAGTCTGAAAATTCAGAGACAGCAGAAGGGTGGAGGGAGAGGTGATGGTGAAGTAGACAAGGTAAAAGTAGACAAATCTCCAGATCCAGATGGATTGTGTCCCAGAGTGCTGAGGGAGGGCAAGGGAGGAGATCGCGGGGGCTCGGACCCAAATTTTTAACTCCTCTCTGGCCACGGGGGAGGTGTCAGAGGACTGGAGAACAGCTAATGTGGTTCCGCTATTTAAGAAGGGTTGTAGAGATAAGCCAGGGAACTACAGACCAGTGAGTCTCACGTCAGTGGTAGGGAAACTATTGGAGAAAATTCTGAAGGAGAGAATCTATCTCCACTTGGAGAGGCGAGGTTTGATCAGGGATAGTCAGCATGGCTTTGTCAGAGGGAGGTCATGCCTAACAAATTTGATTGAATATTTTGAGGAGGTGACTAGGTGTGTAGATGAGGGTAGTGCAGTTGATGTAGTTTATATGGATTTCAGCAAAGCCTTTGACAAGGTCCCACATGGGAGACTTATAAAGAAGGCAAATGCACAAGGGATACAGGGTAATTTGATAAGGTGGATTCAAAATTGGCTTAGTTGTAGGAGACAGAGGGTGATGACAGAAGGCTGCTTTAGTGACTGGAAGCCAGTGTCCAGTGGCGTATCACAGGGATCTGTGCTCGGTTCCCTATTATTCATCACTTATATAAATCACATAGATGACTCTGTGGGGGGTAGGATTAATTAAGTTTGCGGATGACACAAAGATTGGCTGGGTGGTTAACAGCGAGGTTGAGTGTCTTGGGCTATAGGAAGATATAGACGGGATGGTCAAATGGGCAAATAAGTGGCAGATGGAAGTTAGCCTTAAAAAGTGTGAGGTGATACACTTTGGAAGGTGTAATTTGACAAGGAAGTATTCAATGAAAGGCATGACACTAGGAAGTTCTGAGGAACAAAGGGACCTTGGCGTGTGTGTGTCCATAGATCCCTGAAGGCAGAGGGGCATGTTAGTGGGGTGGTGAAAAAGGCATATGGGACACTGGCCTTTATCAATCGAGCTATAGATTACAAAAGTAGGGAGGTCATGTTGGAGTTGTATAGAACCTTGGTGAGGCCACAGGTGGAGTACTGTGTGCAGTTCTGGTCACCACATTATAGGAAGGATGTGATTGCACTGGAGGGGGTGCAGAGGAGATTCACCAGGATGTTGCCTGGGATGAAACATTTAAGTTATGAAGAGAGGTTGTACAGACTTGGGTTGTTTTTGTTGGAGCAGAGAAGACTGAGGGGCGACCTGATCGAGGTGTACAAGATTATGAGGGGCATGGACAGGGTGGATAGGGAGCAGCTGTTCCCCTTAGTTGAAGGGTCAGTCACAAAGGGGCATAAGTTCAAGGTGAGGGGCAGGAGGTTTAAGGGGGATGTGAGGAAAAACTTTTTTACCCAGAGGGTGGTGACGGTCTGGAATGCGCTGCCTGGGAGGGTGGTGGAGGCGGGTTGCCTCACATCCTTTAAAAAGTACCTGGATAAGCACTTGGCACATCATAACATTCAAGGCTATGGGCCAAGTGCTGGTAAATTAGATTAGGGAGGTAGGTCAGGTGTTTTTAATATGTCGGTGCAGACTCAATGGGCCAAAGGACTTCTTCTGCACTGTGTGATTCTATGATTCAGCAGCGTTTCTGGGAACCTGGTCAATTCAGTTACGATATAATAAAACAAACACTTCTGTATTTATTTTACTATAAACACCAGCAAATATATCTGCACCGCCCAAGATGGCAAGACAGATTTGAAGCAAACAGCTCAGCTCAGGTTCCCTCTCCTGTGCAAAGGTTTAGCTAATCTCAGTTGTAATCAGTTTGCTACAACACCCTCAGCAGCACTAGGATGATCCACAATGAGGAAAAATCAGCCAAGGTGTGTGGTGCGAGTACTGATCCAATAGCTCTTGCTGGGAAATATGCAAGGATGTCCGAGCAAGGCATCAAGATCTACTGTGGCTCCATCACACAGCGTCTACTGCCTCAGTGTACAGACCCTCACACGAAAAGGGTGAGATATCAGAGGTGGTGTGGGGTGGGAGGGGAACTAATGCCTATTGAATTGTACCACAGTGAAAGCCATCATCTTCAGAGGAGGAGAGAGAAAAAAAACAACACAGAAGAGCATTTTCAGGTAGCAATCTACCTTGGAAATACATTACAGTCATCAAATGTACAGCCAACAGGTCAATGCCAGCAACTGGAACAGCCAGTGGGTCAATGACAGCAAGCAGAGGAGTTCCTCAGCCCCTTAAATGTGTACGAGAGACCGAGGGGCCAGGCATGGTGAAAAATTATTCCCACTGATGGCTGCACAGCAAACAAGGCGACACAAGTCAAACATTCTCACTGCATGTTCCTTTGCTGTTTTGAATTTCAAGGCCTCTTTTGATATTATATGCTGCAACTGCCAGATCCCACACCATGCTTAGGGAAGAGCACACACTGCATGGTCCCAAGGACCCTTGCTCCCCTTGTCTCCTACTCCAGTCCCCCACCCAGCTGCTGTCTCAGAGCTCAGGGGGCCGATTATATTTTGAGTAACAACGTTTTTGAAAAGAGTTCACTTCCTATGTATTCTTTAAATGCTGGAACGATAGGGAGTTGGGTTGAATGTCGGTTTTCAAACAAATAATGTGAGGAATGGAGATGGATATTATTTCTGGTCAAATCAATGGTTCTCAATCTGATTAGAAAGTCAGATTAGTTTTCCTTCTGTGTGGTTATCCTTAGGTCCAAGTGAAAATTGCTTTTGAAACAGATGAAAGAAATCTTAATCTTGCTGTACTGAAAGGAGTAAGATAGTGTACAGTATGTGAAAGGTGCACTACACTGCACTCCCAACACAGAACAGCAAAGGTTTGATAGAGTAATGCTCCTTCTGTACTGTTCCCATCAAACACTCACAGGACAGGTACAGCACGGGGTTAGATACAGAGTAAAGCTCCCTCTACACTGTTCCCATCAAACACTCCCAGGAAAGGTACAGCACGGGGTTAGATACAGAGTAAAGCTCCCTCTAAACTGTTCCCATCAAACACTCCCAGGAAAGGTACAGCACGGGGTTAGATACAGAGTAAAGGTCCCTCTACACTGGCCCCATCAAACACTCCCAGGACAGGTACAGCACGGGGTTAGATACAGAGTAAAGCTCCCTCTACACTGGCCTCATCAAACAGTCCCAAAACAGATACAGCTCGGGGTTAGATACAGAGTAAAGCTCCCTCTACACTGGCCCCATCAAACACTCCCAGGATAGGTACAGCACGGGGTTAGATACAGAGTAAAGCTCCCTTTACACTGTCCCCATCAAACACTCCCAGGACAGGTACAGCACGGGGTTAGATACAGAGTAAAGCTCCCTCTACACTGGCCCCATCAAACAGTCCCAGGACAGATACAGCTCGGGGTTAGATACAGAGTAAAGCTCCCTCTACACGGGCCCCATCAAACACTCCCAGGACAGGTACATCACGGGCTTAGATACAGAGTAAACTCCCTGTACACTGTCCCCATCAAACACTCCCAGGACAGGTACAGCACAGGGTTAGATCGAGAGTGAAGTTCTCTTTATGCATTTCCCAAGTGACCCAGTTCCAAACTTAGTGGAAAACTTCCCAGTGGAGCAGTGCAATATTTCTCCACATCTCACATCAGCCACTATCACCACCATGTACGCCAGTCTGTCAATTAGTGGCAAATTTGAAACAGCTTTTAAAATAGATTCTACACCAAATTGTTGACTAAATTCAGCATCCTCTTGCCTTTTTCCAGCTGAACAGTACCACAACACAGATGTATTTCACACTGTGCACTTACCATGACAGTAATCATTACGACAATCACAATTCCAACAACGCCAGTGAACGGAATGAGGTAATATCCCAGCGGGAAGTTGAAGTCTGGCATCAGTACAATGTATGCACTGTGAATAGACAGAACAACGAGGAATGTTTGGAGTGGTGACTGATACAGGCAGTTCTGATATTCTGGGAAAAACACTTCCCCTACAACTGAAACAAACAGAACTAATATGCAAACAAACATCACAGTTCAGCACCTTTTTCCTCATGGAAATGACCACTGCAGTGCAATTAGACCCACTGCACAATACTACAGATGGGAGAGAGACAGAAGCGAAGCCACACCCCCTCCCCCCAACTCCCTCATGATGTCAAAGGAGCTGTAGGTGATTGTGATGTCATGAGCTTCAAGATGTACATTAAACATGGTGCAGTTTTCACAAGAGAATCTCTCAGCAGCTTCTACACAAAGGCTAGTAAATCCAGTGTGTTTCCCTTAGACTGACCACTATCACCTCCAAAGGCTGAACAAAAGCTTATCCATTTTTCAAGTTTTTGTTCGCCGAGGGAAGATTTATATTCTCCTCTGCTCCAGATTCACAACCCATTCCTACCCAAGCTGCTTGCTTCCATCCCCTCCATCTGCAACACTGCTGCTCTTAAAGCAGTTGCCTAGGTGGGGGAGGGGCTGCATGATTACGGCCAAGTGGACAGAGTCAGAGTTATCATAGTGCAGGAGGGCAGCATTCAGCCAGTTATGCATTGGTGAGCTATCCGATTAATAATATTTGTTGGCAATGAACATCACCAACGAGAGCAAATCTATCCACTACTTCATGACATTACCATTACTGAATCCCCCACGAGCAACATTCTGGGGCTTACCATTGACCAGAAACTGAACTGGACCATTCATAAAGACTGTGGCTACAAGAGCTGGTCAGAGGCTGTGAATTCTGTGGAGATTAACTTATCTCCCGACGCCCCAAAGCCAGTCCACCATCAACAAGGCACAAGGCAGGAGTGTGGTGGACTACTCTCCATTTGCCTGGATGAGTGCAGCTCCAACAACACTCAAGCAGCTCGGCACCATCCAGGACAAATCAGTCTGCTTGATAGGCACCTATCCACCACCTTGAACACTTACACCCTCCACCACCAGCACATAGTGGCAGCAGAGTGTATCATCAACAAAATGCACTGCAGCAACTATCAACATTCCAAACCCATGACTTCCACCACCTAGAAGGACATAGGCAGCAGGCATATGGGAAGATCACCACCTTCAAGTTTGCCTTTAGGTCACACATCATTCTGACTTGGAAAGAGAATCCCCATTCCTTCGTTGCTGCTGGGTTAAGATCATGGAACACCCTCCCTAACAGTATTGTGGGTGAATCAACACCATGTGGTGTGCAGCATTTCAAGGCTGCAGCTCACCACCACCTTCACAAGGCCCTAGCGGGGGACAGGCAATAAATTCTGGCCCAGCCACAATCTCAGTGAACAAATTAAAGTTTCACTCCCTGCCTTTTCCCCTTAGCCCTGAAAAACGTTCCCCCTGCAGGTATTTATTTATCCAATTCTCTTTAGAAAGCAACCACTGAATCTGCTTCCACTGCCTTTTTATGGCAGGAAGTTCCAGATCATTACAACTTGCTGTGTAATAAGAACTTTCATCTTGGCCTGCTTCTTTTGCTGCAATAACTTCTATTTGACTGATTTGCTCGTGTAAATGTCAGCACAGGAGAATTTAAATGCTGGTTTACAAACACTGAGCTTCTGTGGAGGAGGGGAGAATGCAGAAGGAAGTAAATAATGTTGAAAATAACCCCTCCTTACACACAGGCTTGTGGTGAATGATGTGGGACTTTGAGCTCAACTGAACACAGACCAAGGGTCAGTCAGAGCTGTGACCCTCTGTGCCAGTATAAATTCATGTGTCAGATGACCCACTGAGACTGAGGAGAGTGTGGGGAAGATAGCAGCAGCACGTGGGTCTCCCCAGAGCATCTACAGCTCTCAAAATTATAAGTGCACTTATCTTTGGAGGGTGGGGGCTGGGTCACAGGGGAAATTAGAATTAAGAGACAGACTGATGTTGCTAAGGGTACATACTGGCTTACAGGAAGCAGGATATTGAATCAGAGATTAATGCTGACTCAGAGTTTGAAAATGTATTTGGAAGTTCCAAAGGATAACATGAAATGGTGACCATGCCCTAAAATATGACACTTACAGCATACTTATAGATGCTTACAATGACCATGATATAATACAACTAACCTGCAGTGTTTATCACCTACCCTTTATCATAAGTGAACAGAGACTTCAGGAACTGGGAAGCATGGACCCCAATAAACACAGACGGGATTGTTATCTGATGTCTGATCTCCTCTGCAGAATTAAATAAAATGCCAGTCAACAACCAAGTTTGAAATAGTTGCCTCCCCTGCCCCATGCCAAGATCTCTACAGCGTGTTTGGCTGACCTGCTCTCACAGGCCACTGCCAATACCAATCCAAACCACTTCTAGGAGGAGTTCAGCTTCCACATGCTCCTCATTAGGAATCTAATCTGCATTCAACTCCTCCCGCCAAAGGCAAAGTTCAGGCAGGAAGCGTCCCAATCGCAGACATATGAAAATAGGTTTAAGTAACTATTTAAAACTCTGACCACATTTTGTATAAAACACCAATTGCTGAACAACGTTAAAAAGAGAAAGCCAGCCATTTCCTGCCCATCTCAACAATTCCAGTTGTCTGAAAATGAGGAGGGGTCAAGGGACTACCAAATCCAAAGTAACTTTCAATGAGAATTGGAGTAACCTCAGAGATACTTAGGCCATTGGCCTTGAGCAGTGAGCTCAGTGGGAACATCACTGAAGACTGGAGAGGAGGGAAGCTGCCGATACAACATTCAATAAGGATGCAGAAGAATGTGGAAGACAGTTGTAACTCTGGCGTGATGTTCTACTAGGTCTGTTCATGGTAATTATTCATGGTGAATAACACCGTGAGAAGTGACAAACAAGGCTAATCTGATGATAGAATTAAATTATTTAGTGCTTTTTGTTGTGGTCTATTGCAAAGGGAAAGGAATATAAATGTAGGGATGTTTTGCTATAGTTATACAGGGGTGGGATCACATCTGGAGTAGTGTGCATCGTTTTGGTTTCTCTATTTAAGAAAGGATCAGAAACAGTTCAGAGGAGGTTCACTCGACTGATACCTGGGATGGGGGGCAATTATCTTATGAGGAAGGGTTGGACAGGCTTGGCCTGTATATACTGCAGTCCAGAAGACAGAAGTGATCTTACTGAAACACTGAAAGATCCTGAGGAGGCTTGACAGACTGGATGCCAAAAGGAAAAACTCAGCAAGTCTGGCAGCATCGGCGGAGAAGAAAAGAGTTGACGTTTCGAGTCCTCATGGTGTTCTGTCGAAGGGTCATGAGGACTCGAAACGTGAACTCTTTTCTTCTCCGCCGATGCTGCCAGACTTGCTGAGTTTTTCCAGGTAATTCTGTTTTTGTTTTGTATTTCCAGCATCCGCAGTTTTTTGTTTTTGGATGCTAAAAGGATGATTCCCCTTGTGGGAAAAACTAGAACTAGGGGACAGAGTTTAAAAATAAGGGGCCTCCCATTTAAGATGCAGATAGGAAGAAATATTTTTCTCTCAAAAGGTCCTGAGTCTTTGAATTCTCTTCCCCAGAGGCACGGTCAATGAATATCTTTAAGGCAGTGGTAGATAGATTGTTGACTAACAAGGTTATCAGGGTAAGTGGAATGTGGAGTTGAAGCCACAGTCAGATCAGTCATGATCTTACTGAATGGAGCAGCTGGCTTGAGAGGCTGAATGGTCTCCTCCTGCTCCGAATTCTTATGTTCATGTAGAGGGAGCTTTACTCTATCTAACCCCGTGCTGCACCTGCCCTGGGAGTGTTTGATGGGGACAGTGTACAGGGAGCTTTACTCTGTATCTAACCCCCGTGCTGTACCTGTCCTGGGAGTGTTTGATGGGGACAGTGTAGAGGGAGCTTTACTCTGTATCAAACCCCGTGCTGTACCTGTCCTGGGAGTGTTTGATGGGGACAGTGTAGAGGGAGCTTTACTCTGTATCTAACCCCGTGCTGTACCTGTCCTGGGAGTGTTTGATGGGGATAGTGTAAAGGGAGCTTTACTTTGCCATTTTACCATTGGCAGGGTAGGTGGCTCAGCTGTTCTTGTCTGACGTGAATTGGAACTCTTAAATAGCTGACTAAGAACCACTTAAGGGTCTCTTCAGGCCAATTGTATTTTATCAGCTGAGGGTGGGCCCCATGTCAAGTGTGGAGACTGCCTGGTGTAGCTTGGGGGCCTCCTTGCAAGCTCTTGTGAGTGGGAGTGGGGGGCAGTGGAGGGCATGGTGAGTTTGGGTGGGGGTCCCTGACTGGGCACCCTGCAACCCATGGATGCCACCCCTCCTACCCCCACCCCACCCCACCATGGCAGCATTGCCTTCTTGAAAACAACTATCCTAGTGCCCCAAAACCAGCAACACCTCCCCCTCCTGCCCCCAACCTACCGCTGAGTGGCCCCAGCAAGCACCATCCCACCTCTCTGGTCCTGGTGCCTCCTCCAAGGTTGCTGGAGCTGTGTGGTCACAGTCCTAGCAGTGGCCACCACCTCTGGGACAGCTGAGCCGGCTGCCCTCTGACTGGCCAGCAGCTCTTAGAACTGAGATCCCGTCCTTTGACCCTAGCAGTGGGCAGTTAATTGCCTGAATGTAAAATCCCATCAGTGTTCCCAGATCCGGCTGTGACAGGGTCATCCCCGACTTTCTGGTCTGAGCAGAGGAACACTGCTGCCCCGTAGAAATCTGGCCTGTTTCTGACCCATGCTGCATGTGCCTTGGGAGCGTCTGGCGTGGAAACAGGAAAACAAAATGCAAGATATTCCATTCCCTTATAATGACTCGCATATTAGAGAAGAGTCAGCCATTCATAGGATCAGAACAACTGAGCTATAGTTTCAAGCGAAAAACTTTTGAAGGAACTTATTCTCACTGGCACCTTTAAATCATAAATGATTTGATCACACTTCACTTTTCTGTAATTTACCCCCAGAACACCAGTTAACATGTCTTCGCTGGTTTAATGTAATTGTTAACTAGGCTGAGATCAACTAATGGAACACAGACTAGAGATTGAAATGGGATAGGGTTTTCTTCTAGACTAACTCCTCTTTATTTACTTTGCTGCGCTGATATAAAATTAAGTTGTAAATGAACAAGTCCCGAGACTAAGGTCATGGTTCACCAGGCAGCAGTGTTTCCCTGTGCTCCTATAGGCTTCAGAACTCAGACAACCTACAGAAAGCACCTCAGAGCTCTAGAGAAGTACCAATGGCAGTGCCTTCGCAAGATCCTCCAAATCCACTGTCCAGAAAGGCAGTCCAACAACAATGCCCTCTCCCGAGCCAACATGTCCAGCACTGAGGCACTAATCACTCAAAACCAGCTTTGTTGGACAGGACATGTGGCTCCTATGCCTGACACCAGACTCCCGAAGCCACTGCTCCACTTGGAATGCAGCTGTGGAAGGAGGGGCTCTGAGGAGGAGAGCAGAAATTAACAAGTGAACGTTGATTTTGGAATTCTGAGGAGTTGGAACTAACCATTGCTTGAGCGCATGCTGAGCAGTTGGTCCGAATCAACATTGTGCACTATTGCAGCTTTGTATCCAGCCTGCTGTGCCTGAAGTACCTGCAACAAAAAAAAGTGCATTTCTCACTAGTGCAGGACTTTAAGCAGTTAGACAAATTGAAGCTTTTTCCTATGCAAACATTTGTTTTTCTTATTTGATTGTAAATCAGAAATGAGATGGGGATTCCCCCCAGCATCAGGTTCACACACCACCAAGTGTGATACTGAAGCCACACAAGGAGTCGGGTGGGGTGGGGAGACATTGCTGGAAGGATTGTCCAATTCAGTTTCTGAAATACAAGTAGATAAAGAGATACAACAAAGGCTGGGCACCCATTCAGGATGGGATACATCTTAGGTTGCTTAAGGAAATAAGGCTGGTAATTGCAGAGTTACTAGCCATAATCTTTCAAGAACTGGAAGATTGAATATTACACCCTTGGTCAACAAATGGGGAGAAGGGTAAACCCAGAAACTACAGGCCAGTCAGTTTAATGTCAGTGCTGAGAACAATTTTAAAAGTAGAGGAGATTTACTAGAATAGTTCCAGGTATAAAGGGTTACAGTTACATAGATAGATTGGAGAAGCTGGGGTTATTCCTTTTGGAGTGCAGAATGACAGCAGGTTATCTAATGGGGGCATTTAGAGGAAATCAGGGAAAAACACTTTTCAAGGGTTAAATGGTGGATAAGCAGAGGGCACAGATATAAGGTGATTGCCCAAAAAAAACACCAGAGGCAAGACACAGAAAAACTTTTTGTGTAATAAGCTGGTGATTTGGAATGCAATGTTGGATAGGGCGCTGACAATGGCTTCAATAATAGCTTTTCAAAAGGGAACAAAGAGAAAAAAAATTGAAGGAATATGGGCAACGATCTGGGAAGTGGGACCGACTGGACTGCTCTTCGAAAGAGCCAGCAGACTCGATGGGCTGAATGACTCTGGTGGATGTGGTGTCCACAATAAAATCTGCTCCAAACTGCCAACAGATGACTGCTGCAGGAATTCAATCCCAACACTAACATCCTTCACCTCAATCACAAAATTTAGAAAAAGATGATAACAAAATGACTGCCAGGGGTGTGGTGAAGATTCCGCTTTGTGACTGGGTCTTATCTCAGTAATATGTGAACAAGCATGTGAAATTTCCCGGCTCCTTCCTCTTCCCATCGTTCACAAATCAAATCAAATCATAATCATCATGGCCCTGTGCAACTCACTGCTGCGTCACTGTGACATTTCAGCTTTGAAGATACAGAGACAATATAATCCAAGTATTCCAGACATTTAGCTGTTCAGTATGGAATATTCCCCAGGTAGTGGTATCACTCGAGTTTAATGTGCTACATACCTTGACATCGAAATTGCACCCATATCTGCGAATCAGAACGATAAAGTCAAGGATGGTGGTGTTTGAAGGGGGTGGTGCGATGGGTTCACAAGCATTATCAGGCTTTGCAAATACCAGATAACCCTACAAAAGTTGAAAGAGAAATATTTTTGACTTTCAATTGGAAACCTAATTCTTTTCTACTTGAAAAGCCACTCTTGAGACCTGACCATCTGCACTTACAAAGGAGGTCAATGTGGGCTTATCTTCCCAAATCAAGGTAAATGCCTAACTCACACCCAGCACCTCCTCAGGGACAAAGGCAGAAAGCTGCCAATTTATTTGCAGAGTAATAAAACATGGAACTAAGTCTTCCACTAATTCGGTACAAACCATCACACAACTCCTCCCTTTCTCAGCTCCCAAACTTTGAAGACAGAAAGTTTAAATGTTTCCTAATCTTCTCAGGAGTCTCCAGTTCCTTTCCCTGCCCTTCTCCAACATGAGTATGCAGTGCATCCATTTAAAGACTGTCCAACTATCCTTGTTCATCTCTGCTCTGAAGGGGAGAAACCAAAAAGATAGGAGAGAATGAGCATCTTAGTACTTTATACATTCTCACCTAGCTTTGACAATGTCACATATCTACACCTGTGGTACAATTACTGCGAACGTGTGCACTTAGCCTCACTAGAGTAGCCAGAGTGTTTTAACTCAGCAGAGTTAAAAATATTACAATCAAACGAAGTCCAATAATAAAATAAATCTCCCAAAGCGTGCTTATTCCCCCTTTGATTTATACAGCACCATTCCTAATTGTATGCTTCACTGTCAATCAAGCACTTTTGAAATGTAGTCATTCCAGTAATATAAGGAGCAGCACCAGGCATACTTAAAAAGCAGGTGTCAACACAGGACTACTTGCATGCTAAACAGCACAGCAGCAAGTAATAGACAGAGCTAAGCGATTCCACAATGAGCAGATCAGATCTCTAAGTTCTGCAGTCGTGACTGATGGTGGACAATTAAACAACTCATTGGAGGCAACTCCACATTAGTGCAAAAGATAAGGCTGATGCATTTGCAACAATCTTCAGCCAGAAGTGCCAAGCCGATCAATTTAGACCTCCTCCAGAGGTCCTCAGCATCACAGATGCCAGCCCTCAGCCAATTTGATTTACTTCATGCAATATCAAGAAACGGCTGAAAGCACTGGAGACGACAAAGACTATGGGGCTTGACAATATTATGCCAATTGTACTGAAGACTTGTGCTCCAGATCTTGCCATGCCCCTAGCCAAGCTGTTCCAGTACAGCTACAACACTGACATCTACCCAGAATGTGGAAAATTGTCCAGAAACGTCTTGTACACAAGCAGGCCAAATCCAACCTGGCCAATTACCGCCCCATCAGTCTACTCTTCATCATCAGTAAAGTAATGGAAGGGGTCATCAATAGCGCTATCAAGCGGCACTTGCTTAGCAATAACCTGCTCACTGACACTCAGTTTGGGTTTCACCAGGGTCACTCAGCTCCTGACCTCATTACAGCCTTGGTTCAAACATGGACAAAAGAGCTGAACTGCCAAGGTGAGGTGGGAGTGACTACACTTGACACCAAGGCAGCATTTGACTGAGTATGGCATCAAGGAGCCCTAGAAAAACTGGAATCAATGAGAATCAGGGAAATCTCTCTGCTGGTTTGAGTCATACCTAGCACAAAAGGAATATGGCTGTGGTTCGAGTCATAGAGGTCTACAGCACAGAAAAAGGCCCTCTGGCCCATCAAGTCTGTGCTGGTCAAACAAGTACCTAACTATTCTAATCCCATTTTCCAGCACTGGGCCCATAATCTTGTATGCCATGGCATCGCAAGTGCACATCCAAATACTACTTAAATGTTATGAGGGTTTCTGCCTCTACCACCCTTTCAGGCAGACTCCTACCACCCTCTGGGTAGAAAAATTCTTCCTCACATCCCCTCTAAACTTCCTGCCCCTTATCTTAAATCTATGCCCCCTGGTTATTGATCCCTCCACGAAGAGGAAAAGTTCCTTCCTGTCTACACTATCTATGTCCCTCATAATTTTATACACCTCAATCATGTCCCCCTCAGTCTCCTCTGCTCCAGGGAAAATAACCCTAATCTATCCAATCTCTCCTCATAACTAAAACTCTCCAGCCCAGGCATCATCCTGGTAAATCTTCTCTGCTCTCTCTCTAGTGCAGTCACATCCTTCCTATAATGTGGGTTCCAGAACTGCACGCAATACTCTAGCTGTGGCCTAACCAGCGTTTTATACAGTTCCAGCATAACCTCCCTGCTCTTTCATTCTATGCCTCTGCAAGTAAAGGCAAGGTTGCTGGAGGCCAATCATCTCAGCTCCAGGACATCACTGCAGGAGTTCCTCAGGGTAGTGTCCTTGGCCCAACCACCTTCAGCTGCTTCACTGATGACCTTCCTTCCACTATAAGGGCAGAAGTGGGGATATTTGCTGATGATTGCACAATGTTCAGCATCATTCGTGACTTCTCAGACACTGAAGTATCCATGTCCAAACGCAGGAAGTCCTGGACAATATCCAGGCTTGAGCTGACAAATGCCAAGTAACATTCGTGCACACAAGTTCCAGGCAATCACCATCTCCAACAAAAGAGAATCTAACCATAACTCCAAGACATTCAATGGCATTACCATCACTGAATCCCCCACTATCAACATCCTGGGGGTTATCATTGACCAGAAACTGAACTGGACCAACCATATAAATACTGTGGCTACAAGAGCAGGTCAGAGGCTGGGAATCCTGCAGCGAGTAACTCACCTCCTGACTCCCCAAAGCCTGTCCACCATCTACAAAGCACAGGTCAGGAGTGCAAAGAAATACTCTCCACTTGGATAAGAGCTCCAACAACACTCAAGAAGCTTGGCATCATCCAGGACAAAGCAGCCTGCTTGATTGGCACCACATCCACAAACATTCACTCTTCCACCACTGACACAGAATGGCAGCAGAAGCTCTGCAGCAACTCACCAAGGCTCCTCAGACAGCACCTTCCAAACCCATGACTGCTAGAACCTAGAAGGACAAGGGCAGCAGATACAAGCGACCACCATCACCTGCAAGTTCCACTCCAAACCACTCACCATCCTGACTTGGAAATATATTGCCGTTCCTTCACTGTCGCTGGGTCAAAATCCTGGAACTCCCTCCCTAACAGCACTGTGGGTGTACCTACACCACATGGACTGCAGCGGTTCAAGAAGGCAGCTCACCACCTTCTCAAGGGCAATTAGGGATGGACAATAAATGCTGGCCCAGCCAGCGATGCCCACATCCCATGAATGAATAAAAAAAGCACAGCAGCCAATTTGCACCCAGCAAGATCCTACAGACAACAATGAAATGACCAGGTCATCTGTTTTTTGGTTTAATGTCTCATCTACAAGAAGACACGTGTGACCGTGCAGCACTCCCCAAGTACTGGACCTAGGCGTTAACTTGGAACTGTGTTCAAGTCTCTGAAGTGAACTTGAATCCACCACCTCCTGACCCAGAGGCATGAGGATAACCCTCTGTGTCACAGCTGACTATACCTCCACTTTGTGTCATGTGGTAATATGAAACAGTTTATATGATTTGAAATCAACAGGTAGGTTGTGGCTAGTGGAGAAATCTAGCTGCCCTGCCCCTCCCCTGTTTCCCTCCTCCCTTTCTCCCACTTTGAGGACATCCTGAGATGGTGAAAGATGCTACAGAAATGCAAGTTTTTCCTTTGATTCTCGTTCTTTAGTGAAAGCAATAAACCTACCTGGAGCCCCTCTTTTAGCAGCTGGTAGCCAAACATTGATGGCAGGTCTTCAAAGATCATGGTGGTGTTGGGGGTACTGTTTGTGTACTGTGTAAAGAAACAGACCCATTATTCCTGACCATTAACATGTCTGTTTTTTATTCTGGTCTTGCCAGGCAATGCAATATTAGCATTCATCTTATGTCAAAGCAGACAAAAGCCCTTCCTACAACAACCAATTTCATAAAGGGTGCATGACAAGAATGGTTGAGGATTACCGGCAGGTTTCAGACTGGAAGGGATTTTACAAGGAAGTATAATTTCCTGTAGGAGGCAGAAGGGAACATGTCAGCCAGCAGAGTGGATGGACAGATGTATTACAACATAGAAAAACGTTAAGTATTTTACTTTTAAAAATCTATTCGCATGGTAACGTGTTACAAATGCAAAGTTGATAATATTGCAATGTTTTGGGACTGTCTCTAATTCCAAGTAAACAGGAGGAATTGGAGGTGGGGGGGGTCATGTCATCTGCTTCAAATTCTGCCCAACAGGTCTGGGTAGGTGGCTTGGTTGTTATGGAGACACAGGCAGCTCAGGTTGACTTACAGAGTGGAAGGTGCATAATGTACACACCAGTAAACAACGGCAAGAGCAGCAGTACTGTCTGTGGAGAGACTTTTAGTCTACAGGTTGAGGACAGAAATGACAGAGAGGAAAAAGATTGCAGTTGGCATGTGGTCAGTAGAGAGGAAGTTCTATGGGCTGCCAAGCAGAATGCTGGAGGGTATGTGGTCTCTGGTTAGAGATGCAGCCTGTGGCCACTTAAGCAATCTGGAAGATTTGTCCTGGCACAGCTGGATCACAACAGGACTTAGGAGCAGGGACAGGCTATTCGGCTTTTTGAGCTTCCTTCACCATTTGATAAGGTCATGGCTGATTGTGATCTCAACTCTACTTTCCTGTCTGCCCTCCAGAACCCTTGAGTCCCTTGTCAATCGAAAATCTATCTAACTCAGACTTGAATAAGTTCAATGGGCCTACCTCCACCTCTCTCTGAGGAAGACAATTCCACAGACTAATGACCCTAATGACTTAAGAATTGCCAGAATAAGTTTATTACTGTAAGTCAGTTTAGGATTTCTCTGGAAACTCAGAAAACCCCCTTTCGACAGTCACTCAACGTTATATCTCGGTAAAACAGGGAGAGGCAAACACGAGGGAAGCTGGGAGCGATGTTGGGCTGGTTCCTGTAAAAATACTTGTTCAGCAAAAGGTAGAGCGTAACATGCAATTACAGCATGAAATTTTCAGTTGTGTTAAAAAGTTGAATCTTTTCTGTAATTTAGGGTATAAGTTGCTTTCTAAATACTGTTTAGTCAATCTAGCTTTTAGTTACAGTACAAGTCTTAAAGCATGTATTCTTGTTATGTGATCCTTTCAGCGGGACCCTGGGAATTCAAATATCTCCTTAAAAGGCATTAGTCAGAGAACGTAACAAATATTAGAGGTATATCTGAAATGGTATGACATTTAGCAAACAAAGAACAGGGAGAGTTAGGGGTGCTGACTACTGAACTTAAAGTTTAAGAGTGAAGTAAGGCAGCAAAAACCATTGAGATTCCAAGTTATATATGAAAATATAGAACACAAAAGTAAGGAAGGGATGATGAATTGGTAGGGGACATTGGTTGGTCCACATAGGAACAGGAGTAGGCCATTCAGTACCTCGAATGTGTTCTCCTATTCAACAAATCAGGACTGATCTGGATTCTAACACCATCCACCCACCTTGGCTCCATGTACCCACTTTCTTCCCATATCCCTTTTTACAGTAACGTATCAAACTTGTGCCTAAATACTGACATGGTGGCTCCTTCAATCACTAATTTTGATTGAGGATTGTGAAGTTCTGAAAAGTACTATGTAAAAATAAATCTCTTGCTTCTGATCCAAATCTCTTACATTTAAATCATCCAAACGTCTCCTTGTTCTAGACTCTGCAACCACTAGAAACAGTCCGTTTCTATCTAACCTACCCCATCCCTTCACAATTTTGAACACTTGCATCAAATTACCAGGTAATCTCAGGAATACGGCCCCCATTTTCCAAGTCTTTATTTGTACTTGTACATTCAGAGCTGACAGCGTCCTAGTAAATCTGCTCTGCACAGGTAGTCCAGTGGTTAGGATCAGTAAGTAACACAGAGGTTAAGCCAAATCCCGCTCTGGCACGCTGTGAACTGAATCACTAAGTCTGGTAATTGGTGGGTACAAGAAAAACATAAATGAAATGGACAGCAACCAGATTGTTGTAAAAACCCTACAGGTGACAAATGAGCTCCAAGGAGGGGAGCTCTTTCCACACATACCCTGTCTGGTCCACACCAGACTACACTAGTCTCACAATATCTGGTTGATTCTTGATGCTCTCAGGGTTACTAGAAATGGGCAGAAACTGCTGCTCACATCCCAAGATGACAAAAACCCCCTCTCTTGCCTCAATAGTGTGGAGCCCAAATCTGCACATAGTAAGACTACAGTTAGAGAACTAACACCTGGTACAGGTAAGTCATTACATCTTGACTTTAATAATCTTGCATTAAAACCCAGTTTCCTCTTTTTGATTTTTAATGGCCTTTCCCATTTGAGAACGGCTTTTAATACTTTCTGAACCTGAATCTCACCCAGCCTTCTTCATTCAAATTTAATCATTATTTTGGCTTTTTTTTTAAATTAAAAGTTACTATTCCACACCAAGTGGCAATGAATTCCATCTTTATTCCCTGTTCTACATCTTATCAATATTTCCCTGCAGCTTCCTTTGGCTCCCTGAATTACTTACAATGCCTCACATTTGATATCATGATTGATTACTACAACCTCTACTGCCACTCCTTGGTGAATTCAACTGGGTTAGTGCAGACCCATGATTGAAGATGTTTGGGACCTTGCTGTGCTGTATAATTCAATATTACACCAGCAGTGCATTCACTCGCCGAATCCAAGGTTAGCAGGCCAGCACGTTACAAACGAATCTCCAGTCTTTTCAAGTGTGGGCCAGTGAGTGAGGGAAAACAGGTTATTTTCAAAATGTTAATTTTTAAGCTTGACTTACTGCACACACATATCCCTCCACAGTTGGTACATCCATCAGGAGGATCGGCAAAACAAAGATGGCACAATATGGCACTGAATAGTACACACCCGCAGGCATCTTGAGTCAGCGAATCTTGCACAGCACCTGCCCCAGAAAGCAAGAAAGCAAGTCAGTGTGAGATGCTCAACAGTTCAATAGGGTGGATACTGCAAAATTGCAGTATAAATTGTTGTTTCTTTTGAAATTTGGCATTCTCGCATATGTCCTGATGAGTGTAAAACAAAAAGTTTCGACAGCTTGTCTCTTTCTTCAGCAATATTACAAGCTTCCTCTGCTGACCCAAACTGAAAGCTGTGGTCAGAATGCTTCAGGTGAATAGTTCCTATCAGTACAGACAGCTGCTGCCACAGTAATGTAACAGGCTGTGCTTGAATGGCACAACTCAGAACATTTCTTACATGAATAAACAATGACATCAACCTTGCAGGAGGAAGAGGATTCATGCATAAAGCCCAAGGAAGTGCATTGCTCATTCAGCACCAATGGGATAAAATTACTGTATAAATGCTTTCCATGTAGTTCCTAGGTTTCTTCAGCCCATGAACAGTGACGCCTCTTTCACTGATCACTGGTTTTTCGAGGACATTATGGCTTGTGGAAGACCTGCACATTACACCCCAACGTATGGAGCACAGTTCTGCACAACTGTTAGAATATGGATTTACAACTATGACATTTTTGATGGGACAGTAGTGTTGAACACTGCCAAGATTAAAAAGAGGGAAGATGAAGCGAGTCAAAGCGAGTCAAGTAGGTTAAGTGATGCCAAGCTCCTGGTTTCTCAAAGCCAGAATGTCTGCAGGCTCTGGGGGAACTCAAGCAAGGAAGGAATCCTGTTGAAGCCTGCTCCTTTTTGGCAGCTTTAGAGCTTTAATAAGGCTTTCATATTATAGGCCAGGGCTTGGGAGAGCCATCCAAAAATTTACTGAATCCACTAACTGAGGCATCCTATGAAGTAATAAAAATCCCTCAGTTTTGGTATCATCCTCGTAAATTTTTGTTTTACTTTCACCAGTGCTTCTCTATGCCTTTTTCAAGTATCAAGACCAGCAGAGCCGTGCACAGTACTAAGTGTGGCCTGACCCAGGTCCTCCATAAGTGTAATGTAACTTCACTAATTTTGGATTCTTTATCTCTAGAAATAAATCCCATTGCTTTGGCTAGGTCCAATTATTAACATAAATTATAGACAGTAGTCCCAGCATTGATCCTTGTGGAGCACCACTTTCTAGCTTTTGCCAACCTGAATAACTAACTTCTAGCTCTCTTTCTGTTTTTAACCGATTTGCTAAGCGTTCAGCCATTTCTCCCCCACCTATTTACCCTCTAACTAGCTTGCTTATTTTCCCACATTTACTGGAATACATTTCTCTTAAACCCTACTGCTTATGTTTAAAGATCTCCTACCGTTTTCCTGTCTCTTTGCTTTTTAAGGTTTTTTCCCCAGTTTGCCTACTTTAGTTGCACCCTTATTTCCTCATAACTTGCTCTTTTCCAAACTATTAGCTTGATCTTTGTCCTACTTTATGTCACCCTTTGACCCTAATCTTAAACCTCACTATGTTGTGATCATGATTATCACCTATATTAGTACTGGTTATTATAACAATTACAAGATCCTGTAATGATGCTTTCCTTCTTGACTTCTCACAAACTGAATGACAAAGGAGTCCCGTATTTGCTGTCAAAACTCCATTTTCTTTTCTTCTTTTGTGAATTCTTCTGCCAGGTTACCTGGAGTTGTTGAAATCTGTCGTAAATGATGTTCCATTCCTGCTAATCATAGATTTGTCTACACATTACTTCTTCCAGTTCCCTTCCACTATTCGGCACTCTATGGTACACCCTTATTAGGGTGATGGATCCCACTAGGAACATAAAAACAAGAATAGGCCATTTAGCCCCTTCAGCTTGTCCCGCCATTTAATGGGCTCGAACTCCAAAAAGCTGCCATTTCCCCACTTCCTTTAATCTCTTTGGTTAACAGAAATCTATCAATCTCAGTTGAAACATTCTGAACTGAACCAGCACCAATTGCCGTTTGTGGAAGAGAGCTCCAAACTTTTACAACCCTTTGTGTGTAGAGGAGTTTACTAACTTCACTCCTAAAAGGCCTGGCACTAATTTTTAGACTATGCCCCCTAGTTCTAGGCTCCCCCAACCAGTGGATACAGTTTGTATGACCTTATCTGCTCCTCTGAAAACATTGATCAAATCACCCCTTAACCTTCTATGTTCCAGGGAATACAACCCTACTTTGTATCACTCCTTTGAATCACTCCTCATAATGGCACTGGGCCTTCAAGTACATTCAGGTAAATCTACACTGCACTTCCTTCAAGGTCAATATATCCTTCCCAAGGTATCCAGAACTGGTCACAGGGACTCCAGATGTGGGTTAACCAGGCATTTGTATAGCTGAAATATGATTTTTAACCTTCTCCCTTTTTGTCCTTGGATTCAATCCATGTAGATTCTGTATCTATCTTACTGCTAGTTACATACTTCTTCCTACTGCCATTACGTTATATTTAATTGGTGCAGCTACTCCTCTCCCCTCCTAAATGTTGCAAAATTATTACCAATCCTCTTCTCTATGTAGCCATGTTTCAGTCAGCCCTTTAGCTTTACATCAGAATCATTGCTACAAACTGTCTCAATTTCATTCATTTTGTTATGATATGAACCTTGAGTCCTACCATATCAACCTTGAGTCTTTTTTGCACCTTTGCCAATGTCAATTCTAAGACAAGATGAGGTGCTAGACCAATTAGCCAGGATTCTCAGATTTTTGCGTTGAAAAGGTTTAGGACATAATGAAACTCATTTGATTCATTCACTCAGAGGCAATCATCGTGTGTCTCAGTGTACATCTGCAATCCATATAAAAAACCTACACTTACATGTACCTCAGGCTTCTTTTTACTTTAGGTGGTCTGCCAATACAGCTCTGTTGGTACATATAAGCTAACTTCACTAAGGATTTTTTACTTTTCATAAAAGTAGCCGGATCACAACACTAGCAATATCCTATAATATCTTAACTTGCTAGTCAGTCCTTCAGCATACTTACCCAATGAGATGCTTTATGCTTTCACAATTAGTAGTCTGACAGGCAGTGAGGGGTTTTTACTCCTCAGCAGATGCAGCAGTAAATCAAATACAAGCTTAATACAATTTTTCTTTACAATTATATTAGAAGGGAAAAGGTTTACAAACAGATGCAAATGAAAATAAGGAAATGACAAACTCAGCCTATGGAGCAGAGGAAGAGGAAAGGAAACCCGACATTATATTGAAGTAATGACAAACCAAGCAATGGAACTTGCTAAAGTTAACAAACATAAAAGTAGTATTTTTGAAAAATGGCAGTAAAGACTGACAAATACCCAAAACTTGATGGTTTCTACCCAAAAGTTTCATAAAGGAAATTGGAGACACTTTAGCCAAAGTGCTTCCAAAGTGCTCTTGATTCAGGAATTGTCATTTTAGATTGGAAAATTGCAAATGCAACTCTGTTATTTAAGAAAGGAGAGGAAGGAAAAACCCCGGAAATTATCGGCCTATTAGTCTAATATCTGTAGTGGTGAAGTTATTGGAATCGATAATTAAGGAGAGTGCAGCTGAACACTGATGACAATTTGAGCTGATTAAAGAAAGCCAATATGGATTTGTAAAGGGTTGCTCATGTCCAATTTCTGGGGGAAAGTAACTACAGTAACAGACAAGGGAACATTAATGGATGTAGTTTATATGAACTTCCAGAAGGCCTTCAATAAGCTTCCACATAATAGAACACAAGTTAAAATTAAAGCTCATGAAAATGAAGGCAAATGATTGACCAGGTTAGGGGACTGGTTGGTGGTAGCAGGCAGGGTGTAGGATAATGGGTACTTACTCGATTTGGAAGTGACTATGTTCTCTGTATAAATGCTGAAAGTTTCCAGCATTTACTGTTCTTGTATCTTGGTGAATAGATTTTGTATATTCTTTCTGGCTTTTGTCATTTCATGAATGCGGTATCAATTAATTATGCCCTAACCAATATTTTGTACAAATACATCATTAAATTCTTTCCTCCTCTATTCGATACTCTGCATTTATAAAAAGCAAAACATCCTGCTGGTTTTATTTTAAAAATGGCTTTTATCTACCTGCAGTCGTACAGTGATTTCAAAAAATCTTTCAGAGACTTTGTAACATACTGGACATGAGTTACTTTAACATTTTTTGAAAGATGTGATAAGGTGCGCCATAAATGCAACAGCAGACGACAAAAATGTGTGAGACAACTACACGTGTGCCTGGAGAGCAAAATAGTTGAAGGATAAGGTGAATATGTGGAGTTAAACCATAAGACGTAGGAGCAGAAGTAGGCCATTCGGCCCATTGAGTCTGCTCCGTCAGTCAATGAAATCACGGCCAATCTGATAATCCTCAACTCCACTTTCCTGCCTTTTCCCCATAAACCTCGATTCCCTTACTGATAAGACTAATCTAAATTAATAAGTTAATCGATCAAAAAGGAAAAGATTTGGTTCACCTTGTCACGACTCACTGGGGATAGTGCGCTGCAATATCAAACTGTGCACAAAAGGGGTCACATGGTAGTTTATGGCTCTGAAAAAAAGCATGCCTGGAACTGTTTAAAAGTTGGTTTTGGTTTTGCTTTGAGAAGAAGAAGGACCAACTGCTTAAAAAAAAATTATCAAACCCCACTGCTCCCTGAGCCACGACAAATGTGAAAAGTTTGATCAACCCACCTAATTGTTTAATTTAGGTAACAGAATAGGAGCACCAGGTTTGTAAACTTAATAAGTAAATAACTGTTTATTGAACAAATTGTCTTTAACTAGTTGCAAAAGAAAGAAATATGAACTGCTAATTTCTTTACAACCTTAATGAATGGTCTTGTTCTGATCAATACTTCTTGGATTAGCCCTGGAAGATTTTTCCCTCAAAACTTGTTACACCACACAGTCCATCAAAACAGTTTTCTTCAACCTTGTTATATAATTTTGTAATTTTATCATTTATTCTTGACACACCTATCAACAATGTATGCCATCCCCCAACTTAAAAAAGGTTTTTATTACAGTGCAGCCAATCTATGGCCTCTAAGTGAGTTTGCCAACGAGTTCTAATTATTGACAGCTTTGTCCTGTCCCCATGTCAACTAAGAACTAAGTTCAGACTGTCAAGCACATTTACAAAGGCCTTTACAATCAGAGAGAATACATTCAGTCCGTCACTTCTGAATGGATTCCAATTCAGAGTTTGCAGCTGAACTGCCAGTGTACTAATTCGATTCTGCCAGACAGAAAATTGTTCCACAAGTCAAAGCAGCAGCAGAAGAAATTCACAAAACTAGAAAACATTATAGCATAAAAACAATCATTGGCCATTGTCTGTGCATCTTAATTGTATCCCATTCTCCTCTTCATTTACATACCTTTTAACTTCAATCTTTATAATTGTTATGGGCAGGATTTGTGTTGTCCCTCCCAGTCCGTAATCAGGATGTTTGTATGTAAGATGTGTATACTTCCTTTCCCTTAGAGTGAGTTTTCTTAATTAAAAATAAATTCCAGCCACAGGCTTTCAGGTAATTTTTAAAATTAAAGGAAGTTATTTATTATAATACACTCGCTCCGGATGTTCGAATCACTCGCTCTGAAAAAGAGTCATACAGGCTCGAAACATTAACTCTGTTTCTCTCTCCAGCATTTTCTGATTTTGTCTCAATCACTTGTCTTACTCACACTATCACACATGCAAAAATTAGATACAGATGAAGCTAAAGCCATAATTATGAAAACTGAATTTATAATTCAGTCTTTATATCGATGCAGGCCTGATGTCAACTTGGTTGAATTCTTGCTTTAGTTGGAGTGAAGGTTCTTTAGAAACAAAGAATTCTCATGAAGCTGCGAAGTCTCCTGTAGTCAAATAGCCAGGAGGTTGGTTCTCAGATAGACTTGAACGCTGGAACAAGACTTTCAGCTATGATAGTTCAGGTGTTTCTCTCACACACCCGGATTTGCTTCAGGGTGTATTATAATGCAGTCCTGGACAGGTAGTTCCAGTCACATGATTGCGGGGTTAACATTTCTGGGGTCCAGACTACTATGACACAATAGCCAATCACTCTTATCTCTGTCCCAATTTGAGCTCCTTTGTTCAATATGGCACTCTGAGACCAACAGCCTAACAACAGGAGGAGATTGTACTGGTACTGTCACTGGACTAGCAATCCAGAGGCCCAGGCTAACAGTCTGCAGACACGGGTTCAAATCCTAGCACAGCTGGTGGAATTTAAACTCAGTTAATAAAAGCATGAAACCAGTCTTCAGCCAATTCGATTCACTCCACATGATATCAAGAAACAGCTGAAGGCACTGGATACTGCAAAGGCTATGGGCCCTGGCAACATTCTGGCAATAATGCTGAAGACTTGTGCTCCAGAACTGGCTGCACCCTTAGTCAAGCTGTTCCAGTACAGCTACAACACTGACATCTACCCGGCAATGTGGAAAATTGCCCAGGTATGTCTCATCAACAAAAAGCAGGACAAATCCAACTCGGTCAATTAACACCCCATCAGTCTACTCTCAATCGTTAGCAAAGTGATGGACGGGGTGTCGACAGTGCTAACAAGCAGCACTTACCGAGCAATAATCTGCTCATTGATGCTCAGTTTGGGTTCCGCCAGGGCCACTCAACTCCTAATCTCTTTACAGCCTTAGTCAAACATGGACAAAAGAGCTGAACTCAGGAAATGAGGTGGGAGTGACTGCCCTTGACATCAAGGTAGCATTTTAACGTTTCCAGTCTGGCCTACATGTGACTCCAGGCCGACAGCAATGTGATTAACTTTTAACTGCTATCTGAAATGGCCTAGCAAAAGACTCAGTTCAATGGCAATTAGGGCTGGCCAACAAAAAAGAACAAAGCCAGGAATTTCCTCAGTGGTTAGACCCAAAAAATGCTCTTCAATTCTCCCCCCATTCTGTCACTGTCAAACTCTGTTCAAATTTCCTGTGAATCTCGTTTCTGTTGATTTTACCTTCCACTGTATTTTAACAATTGTGGCCCAAGGAAAGTACCAAACTTGCACCATGTAAGTATGAACATTAAACCTTTAGCTCATTCAGCCAACGTCCGTGCACATTTAAAACCAGCAACCAGGGAAAGTTGTTCGATTTTCGATCTAATCGAAAATGGATTAAAACCGAAAACAGTGGTCAGTGAGGGTTAATGTTTTTAAAAACTCCAAGAATCAGAATAAAACACCAGTAAAATCACTGTTTCCCGTTAGATTTGAAAATCTGGTAATTTTAAGTGAGCCTCAGAGAAAATGTTTTTGTAGGAAATGCATACCCAAGATTCTGTAACTTGTAGAGGGGACAGTTATACAAGCAGAGGAGGTGTGATCAGATCCAGGGACTGATAGACGGCTGCAAGTAAGATTGAGAGGATTTGAAGATATTTTGCTTAAACTTGCTACTCACTCACACCCAACATTGTGATTTTTTTTAGGCTATGTAATTAATTAGTGCCCTGGTTACCTGCGTCTCTGCACCCAAATACGGAGAAAATTCAAGGGCCAATGTTTAAATAGGTCTGAAATTCATTCCTCTTGCCGATCGAAAATAATACTAAATTTCTCCAGATGTTGACAGTCTGATTACTACACAATACATCATCAGCAAAATCATGAGCTGCTTGCTGGAATAGCAGAGCTCACTTTTAAACCAAGGTATTTGTTAGCTAATTTCTCCCATCTCCAGCCTACAGGCACTGTCCAGTCTCAGAATAGCTGCAAAAGCACAAACTTGAGTAAATTTTGCAAAGGTCAATTGTACACTCAAATCAGATGGTACAATAGAAACAGTTTTCAGAGAAACAAACAGGCAGTGATAGATTTACCTTCTTCCCACAATAATGTTCTCACACAAAATCAGAGAAACATTTTAAATAATAGAATAGCTGGATGGCTGCAATTAAGTCCCAGTCAGTAATATAACTATGGACAGGGAAGCAAGCATTAGCACAATGGTAAGCGCTGTGTGAATGAGCACCTGAACATTCGTATTTTTTCTGTCCCCAAGGCAGCCTTGGATGAAAACTACAGAGCATTCTGCACATAAATACACCTAAAGCTGTGTTTGCCAATTATACAGAAATGAGATGTACAAGATTATGAGGGGCATAGGCAGGGTGTTCCCCTTAGTTGAAGGGTCAGTCACAAGGGGACACAAGTTCAAGGTGAGGAGCAGGAGGTTTATGGGGGGATGTGCGGAAAAACTTTTTTACCCAGAGGGTGGTGACGGTCTGGAATGCGCTGCCTGGGAGGGTGGTGGAGGCGGGTTGCCTATATCCTTTAAAACGTACCTGGAAGAGCATTTGGCCCATGATATCATTCAAAGTTATGGGCCAAGTGCTTGTAAATGGAATTAAGTAGGTAGGTCAGGAGTTTCTCAAGTGTCGGTGCAGACTTGATGGGCCGAAGGGCCTCTTCTGCACTGTGTGATTCTGTGATATCCTGGAGGCCAGATGTTTAAAGTTTCTGAGGGATCTAGTGGGCAAGGATTATAGAGATGGAAGGCAGGGATTGGGAAAGCAGCAGAACTAGTGACTGCAGCAGAGACTACGTTGACAAGTATTGGGTTAAATAGGTGGTATAAAGGGAAATGGGAAAAGAGCAAGTGTACAGGATTTGGGCCACTGTTCAGCTAAATGACATACACCAGAGTGTCTGGGTCAAACAGCCAAGTTTACATCTTGTGATTGTTATGTAATTGGGTTGTTTGGGCTTTAAGAACCAGATTGGCAGGGTTCATTGTTCAGAATTACAAGTTGGGCATCTACTGCAGAAGCCAAGTGGTTATGGTACTGGGTTTGTAACCCCAAGATCAAGAGTTCAAGTCTCACAATGGCAAAACTATGAAACAATGTAACTTCATCTGAATAGGAACAGATGGAAACATGTTGCTTGGCCAAAATAGCCAAGTGGTTATGGTACTGGGTTTGTAACCCCAAGATCAAGAGTTCAAATCTCACAATGGCAAACTATGAAACAATGTAACTTCATCTGAAACAGATGGAAATGGGTTTGTACTCGAAAGCGTTACTGCAGAAATTCCCTGTACATAAACGGTATACCATAACTCCTGGAGGAGGATTTTCAGAGTCACTTATCCAAAAAAGCCAGTTATACACAACCATGTAGTGATTGATATGAAGCAAGTGTAATCTGCTGGGGTGCATCAAAATCAAGGTGCACCCTTTAAAAAGTCCGTTCTGGTTGAAGATTGTATCAGGTTTGTGAGGTACAATGCTGGCTTCATTCACTTGACTGTCAGCCATGTTGACTGACTACACTCTCATGGGTTTGTGCAGTTTTACAAGAAAGTGTAACACAGGACAGATAGCACACAGCCAAACAAAATACTATGGCATGCTGGCAGAGAAGAACATGGCAGAAGTTGCTTCACAATGAAAAGTGCCAAATTGCAAGGTATCCAGACAGGAAGTTGCCAAGAATGTATCAATGTAGTGTTGCCCTGTTGTTTGACCAATCTTATTAGGGCCATTAACTAATTGCTTAAATTCTGGACCTTCCACACGACTGTCTGAAATGAGCCAGAGCAATCAGAAGTGAACAAGAGTAGTAACTTCATAGCCAGAGGGAGTCCAGTGAAAGCTGATGATGGTGTTTGCAGGTCCTGAAACAGTAAATGGCAGGCTTGTTCATTGTCCCTTATACATATCTCCTCACTAAGGCCCTCATATTGTTAGGAATACCTTCTCCTAGGGAGGTCTCACTGTGGGTAATGCTGGAAGGGGACAATTTTCCCTTCATCTCAAGACTATCAGAAGTCCAAGAGGATGTAGGCAATGGGAGAAATGATAAAAAATGATGCAAACAAAAAATGGCTTGCAGATGCAGAAATCACCTGAAAATCTTCAGATTTAGGTACTCCTCACCCTGCCTGTCTCAGCTCCGTCTCCAAATTCTGCTTGAGCTACCCAGACAAGTGCAAAAGGAGGAAACTCAAATCTCCAGAGCCACTGGCTCTAGTTATTGATGAGGCTTCCTGTGGACTCAAAGGCAAATCACAGAAAGGATCATAATTGGGGAGAATTGACTTTGAGGAAGAAAAGCCCATTTTCTGCCATAAAGAGTTTCTTGGCCTGACTGTACATTGAAACGGCACATCCAACACTGTACGGAACTGTAACAATGGTCCATCGATCCCATTTCATTCAAACTGAACTGCATGCCATTTGTAACAGGTCCTTGGGGGAATTCCAGAGGTGGAGACAGGAAGTGGAACCATTGCCAGAGACATTCTGCCTACGACTGGATACGTACACATAGCCAGAATAGTTGAATTAGAAGAGAGATACTGGGAGGAGGATGGTGTGATGATCCACTTTGACAAAATTGACAGACAGGCCAAGAAAGAAGAGGGGAGGACAATGACCGTGGTCAAGAGATGACATCTGTAGCTTTGCTTCTGAGTTCATTATGTTTACACAGTGAGTGTAAAGGGTGTTAAGAGTGCCTGTATCCACAAATACACAGACACAGTCTATTCACTTGCTTATATAAACATCCCACATACGTATCACAGTGGAGATGTGGACCTGCTCTATGGAGTCACTGCCAATATTTCTTTGTGTAGATAAACACATTTCTCCCCTCCCCGCAGTGGACAGGGAGCAGGTCCTGTTCCCCACCCCTTAAAAAGGGTTAGCTCCTGTCAGGACTCCCAACACCCCCAGGGGAATGGTGATGGGTCATCAACCAGGGGATAGTGTCAGCCCATCCCCACACCCGAAGGGGATAGTGTCAGCCCATCTCACCCACCACCCCCAGGTGATAGTGTCAACCCATCTCCCCCACCACCCCCCAGGGGATAGCGTCAGCCCATCTCCTCCCCCCCCCCACAAGGGGAGAGTGTCAGCGCATCTCTCCCCCCTCCAGGGGATAGTGTCAGCCCGTCTACCCCCCACCCCCCTCCCCCCCAAGGGGATAGTGTCAACACATCTCTCCCACTCCCCCCACCCCCCTACAGGGGATAATGTCAGCCCATCTCCCCCATCCCCCAGGGGATAGTGTCAGCCCATCTCCCCCACCCCCCCAGGGGATAATGTCAGCCCATCTCCCACCCCCCCACCCCCCGGGGATAGTGACAGCCCATCTCCACCCCCCCATCCCCCAGGTGATAGTGTCAGCCCATCTCCTCCATCCCCCCAGGGGATAATGTCAGCCCATCTCTCCCCCCTCCTCAGGGGATAGTGTCAGCCCATCTCCCCCACCCCAGGAGATAGTGTCAGCCCATCTCCCCACCCCCCCCAACCCCGACGGGATAGTGTCAGCCCATCTCTCCCACCCACCCCACAGGGGATAGTGTCAGCCCATATCTCCCCCTCCCCAGGGGACAGTGTCAGCCCATCTCCCCGCCCCCCCCCCCCCCCCCCCCACCCCAGGGGATAGTGTCAGCCCATCTCCCCACCCCCCCCAACCCCGACAGGATAGTGTCAGCCCATCTCTCCCACCCACCCCACAGGGGATAGTGTCAGCCCATATCCCCCCCCCCCCCAGGGGATAGTGTCAGCCCATATCCCCCCCTCCCCAGGGGATAGTGTCAGCCCATCTCCCCTCCAGCAAGGGGATAGTGTCAGCCCATCACCCCCCAGGGGATAGTGTCAGCCCATCTTCCCCCACCCCCCCCCAACCCAGGGGATAGTGTCAGTCCATCTCCCCCACCCCAGGGGAGTGTCAGCCCATCTCTCCCCCCCCACCTGAGAGGACAGTGTCAGCCCATCTCTCCCCCCCCCACCCAGGGGATAGTGTCGGCCCACCTCCCCCACCCCCCCAGGGGATAGTGTCGGCCCACCTCCCCCACCCCCCCAGGGGATAGTGTCAGCCCATCTCCCCCACCCCAGGGGATAGTGTCAGCCCATCTCCCCACCCCCACCACACCTGACGGGATAGTGTCAGCCCATCTCTCCCACCCACCCCACAGGGGATAGTGTCAGCCCATATCCCTCCCCCCCCCCCCCCCGCCCCAGGGGATAGTGTCAGCCCATCTCTCCCACCCACCCCACAGGGGATAGTGTCACCCCATCTCTCCCACCTCCCCCACCAGGGGATAGTGTCAGCCCATCTCCCCCCACCAGGGGATAGTGTCAGCCCATCTCCCCCCACCCAGGGGATAGTGTCAGCCCATCTCCCCCCACCAGGGATAATGTCAGCCCATTTCCCCCACCCCACCAGGGGACAGTGTCAGCCCATCTCCCCGCCCCCCCCACCAGGGGACAGTGTCAGCCCATCTCCCCGCCCCCCCACCAGGGGACAGTGTCAGCCCATCTCCCCGCCCCCCCCCACCAGGGGACCGTGTCAGCCCATCTCCCCGCACCCCCCCCCACCAAGGGGACAGCGTCAGCCCATCTCCTCGCCCCCAGGTGATAGTGTCAGCCCATCTCCCCCCCCACCCCCGCCAAGGGGATACCGTCAGGCCATCTCCCCCACCACCCCCAGGGGATAGTATCAGCCCATCTCACCCCCCACCCAGGGAATAGCGTCAGCCCATCTCCCCCCACCCCCACCCAGGGAATAGCGTCAGCCCATCTCCCCCCCACCCCCGCCAAGGGGATAGCGTCAGCCCATCTCCCCCCCCACCCCCAGGGAATAGCGTCAGTCCATCTCCCCCCCATCCCCGCCAAGGGGATAGTGTCAGCCCATCTCTCCCCCCCCACCAGGGGATAGCGTCAGCCCATCTCCCCCACACCCAAGGGGATAGTGTCAGCCAATTTCCCTCCCCCCAGGGGTCAGTGTCAGCTCATCGCCCCCCCAGGGGCTAGTGTCAGCCAATCTCTCCCACCTCCCCCCCCAGGGGATAGTGTCAGCCCATCTCCCCCTTCCCAGGGGACAGTGTCAGCCCATCTCTCCCCCCTCCAGGGGATAGTGTCAGCCCATCTCCCCTCCCCCGAGGGGATAGTGTCAGCCCATCTCCTCCCCCCCCTCCAGGGGATAGTGTCAGCCCATCTCTCCCCCCCAACCCCAGGGGATAGTGTCAGCCCATCTTCAACCCCCCCCCTCCACCCAGTGGATAGTGACAGCCCATCTCCCCCGCCCCCCCCACCCCCCAGGGGATAGTGTCAGCCCATCTCCCCCCCAGCAAGGGGATAGTGTCAGCCCATCTCCCCCCCAGCAAGGGGTTAGTGTCAGCCCATCTCCCCCCCCAGCAAGGGGATAGTGTCAGCCCATCTCCCCCCCCCCAGGGGATAGTGTCAGCCCATCTCCCCCCCCCTCCCAGGGGATAGTGTCAGCCCATCTCCCCCCCACAGGGGATAGTGTCAGCCCATCTCCCCCCCCCCAGGGGATAGTGTCAGCCCATCTCCCCACCCCCCCAACCCCGACGGGATAGTGTCAGCCCATCTCCCCCCCCCTCCCAGGGGATAGTGTCAGCCCATGTCCCCCCCAGCAAGGGGATAGTGTCAGCCCATCTCCCCCCCCCCCCCAGGGGACAGTGTCAGCCCATGTCCCCCCCCCCCCAGGGGATAGTGTCAGCCCATGTCCCCCCCAGCAAGGGGATAGTGTCAGCCCATGTCCCCCCCCCCCCCCAGGGGATAGTGTCAGCCCATCTCTCCCCCCCCCTTCCAGGGGATAGTGTCAGCCCATCTCCCCTCCCCCAGGGGATAATGTCAGCCCATCTCCCCCCCACCCCCCCCAAGGGGACAGTGTCAGCCCATCTCTCCCCCCCCCCCCCTCCAGGGGATAGTGTCAGCCCATCTCCCCTCCCCCAGGGGACAGTGTCAGCCCATCTCTCCCCCCCCCCCCTCCAGGGGACGGTGTCAGCCCCCCCCCCCCCCGGGGACGGTGTCAGCCCCCCCCCCCCCCGGGGACGGTGTCAGCCCATCTCCCCACCCCCCCCCAAGGGGACAGTGTCAGCCCATCTCTCCCCCCCCCCCCCGGGGATAGTGTCAGCCCATCTCCCCCCCCCCCGAGGGGATAGTGTCAGCCCATCTCCCCCCCCCCCGAGGGGATAGTGTCAGCCCATCTCCCCCCCCCCCCCGGGGACGGTGTCAGCTCCTCTGTTCTCGGCCCCGCCCCCCCAGGTTGTTTATTATTTCTCTCCCCCCCCGCCCCCGGGTTTCTACTTTGCATCAAGTGATTCAAGCCGGGGGGCGGGGCAGACAGACCCCGGAGCGGCGGATCCGCGGGCTCTGAGGCCGGGGCCCAGTGTCAGGCCCACATGAACGATCACTCACCTCAGCGGCTTTGTTGTTTCCCGCAGGCTCCGCTCACCTTCATTCCCATCGCTGCATCAAAATGGCGGCGCGGCCCTGGCCCCGGCCCCGCCCCCGCCCCCCCTAATGGGGTTTGGCCACGCCCCCCAGGGGCCGCCCCAAAATCCAGACACACCCCCCCCCACCCGACCCGGAAGCGACGTAAAACTTTGACGGTGGGCGTGGGAAAAGAGGGCGGGGCTTTATCCAGGGGTGGGGCCGCCGAAGCCCGGAGGTCGGGGAGCGTTGTCCGCCCTTCCAGGCCCCGCCCCCGGCTCCAGGCCCCGCCCCCGGCTCCAGGCCCCGCCCCCGGCCCCCCAGGCTCCGCCGCCATGTTTGGATCTGCAGTCTGTGGGGGTGTCTCAGCTGGGGGCCTAAGATGCTAAACCAACTCTTTCAAAGATCATCTGGGAAGTTATCTTCCACGTCCTGGTCACTATTTATTCCTCAAATCAACAGTTCAACAACGGGATTAACTGCTTTTTACTGTATGACTGTGTGTGGGATCTTGCTGTTCACCACGTGACTGCTGCTCTGCTTCCCTGGGTTCTAACACTGACTGTTGTTGACTGGGTGCAAAGTGCTCTGAGACACCCAGGGATTGGGAAAGCAGCTGTAGAAACACAAGGAGGTAGGCATTTCTTGAGGAGCAGTGGCAGTCAATGCAACACAGAGATAAAAACCAAAAACAGAATGACCCCCTGGGAAAAACTCAGCAGGTCTGGCAGCATCGGCGGAGAAGGAAAGAGTTGACATTTCGAGTCCTCGTGACCCTTCCACAGAGCTAGGCAAATCCCAGGAAGGGGTGAAATATAAGCAGGTTTAAGGTGGTGGTGGGGGGGGGTGGTCGGGGTGGGGTTGGGTGGGGGGGAGAGAAGTGGAGGGGGAGTGGTGTGGTTGTAGGCAAAAGCAGTGATAGAAGCAGATCATCAAAAGATGTCACAGACGGCAGAACAAAAGAACACATAGGTGTCGAAGTTGGTGATATTATCTAAACGAATGTGCGAATTAAGAATGGATGGTAGGGCACTCAAGGTATGGCTCTAATGGGGGTGGGGGGAGCATAAAAGATTTTAAAAATATTTAAAAATAATGGAAATAGGTGGGAAAAAGAAAAATCTATATAGTTTATTGGAAAAAAAACAAAAGGAAGGGGAAGAAACGGAAAGGGGGTGGGGATAGGGGAGGGAGCTCACGACCTAAAGTTGTTGAACTCAATATTCAGACCGGAAGGCTGTAAAGTGCCTAGTCGGAAGATGAGGTGCTGTTCCTCCAGTTTGCGTTGGGCTTCACTGGAACAATGCAGTAAGCCAAGGACAGACATGTGGGCAAGAGAGCAGGGTGGAGTGTTAAAATGGCAAGCGACAGGGAGGTTTGGATCATTCTTGCGGACAGACCGCAGGTGTTCTGCAAAGCGGTCGCCCAGTTTACGTTTGGTCTCTCCAATGTAGAGGAGACCGCATTGGGAGCAACGAATGCAGTAGACGAAGTTGGGGGAAATGCAAGTGAAATGTTGCTTCACTTTTTCCAATAAATTATATAGATTTTTCTTTTTCCCACCTATTTCCATTATTTTTAAATATTTTTAAATCTTTTATGCTCCCCCCACCCCCACTAGAGCCATACCTTGAGTGCCCTACCATCCATTCTTAATTAGCACATTCGTTTAGATAATATCACCAACTTCGACACCTATGTGTTCTTTTGTTCTGCCGTCTGTGACATCTTTTGATGATCTGCTTCTATCACTGCTTTTGCCTACAACCACACCACTCCCCCTCCACTTCTCTCCCCCCCCACCCAACCCCCCCCCACCCCTCCACCACCTTAAACCAGCTTATATTTCACCCCTTCCTGGGATTTACTTAGTTCTGTCAAAGGGTCATGAGGACTCGAAACGTCAACTCTTTTCTTCTCCGCCGATGCTGCCAGACCTGCTGAGTTTTTCCAGGTAATTCTGTTTTTGATATAAACGCAAGTCTGTCTTATCTGGACTGAGAGAGAGGACTGGGCAGGAGTCTTCCCCCCCACCCTGTTCTATGGATCCTCTCACCCACCTCCAATGTTCTCCCTCCCTCCACTGGGACCCCCTCCCTCTGGCCTCTTACCTGTTCTTGATCTTTTCATTGAGAACTGTCGGCGTGACATCAGCCGTCTCAATTTCTCTGCTCCTCTCACCCACTCCAACCTGTCTCCTTTTGAACTTGCTGCACTCCGTTCTCTCAGGTCCAACCCTGACATTGTCATCAAACCTGCTGACAAGGGTGGCGCTGTTGTTGTCTGGCGCACTGACCTCTACCTCGCGGAGGCTGAGCGTCAACTCGCAGACACTTCCTCCTACCTCTCCCTGCACCATGACCCCACCACTGAACATCAAGACATTGTTTCCAGGACTGTCACTGACCTCATCTCCTCTGGAGATCTTCCGTCCACAGCTTCCAACCTGATAGTCTCCCAACCTCGGATGGCCCGCTTCTATCTCCTACCCAAAATCCACAAACAGGACTGTCCCAGCAGACCGATCGTGTCAGCCTGTTCCTGCCCCACAGAACTCATTTCTCCCTATCTTGACTCCGTTCTCCCTCTCTCCTTGTCCAGTCTCTTCCCACCTACATCCGCAATTCTTCTAATGCCCTACATCATATAAACAATTTCCAGTTGCCTGGCCCTAACTGCCTCCTCTTCAGCATAGACGTCCAATCCCTCTACATCTCCATCCAAAGCAGGATGCTCCTAGGGCTCTCTGCTTCTTCCTCGAACAGAGGCCCAAACAATCCCCATCCACCACGACTCTCCTCCGTCTGGCTGAACTTGTTCTCTCACTGAACAATTTCTCCTTTAACTCCTCTCACTTCCTCCAAATAAAAGGTGTGGCTATGGATACCCGCATGGGCCCCAGCTATGCCTGTCTCTTTATGGGGTATGTGGAACATTCCTTGTTCCAGTCCTACTCTGGCCCCCTCCCACAACTCTTTCTCCGGTACATCGATGATTACTTCGGTGCTGCTTCATGCTCTCGTCTGGACCTGGAAAAATTTATCAATTTTGCTTCCAATTTCCACACCTCCGTCACTTTCACATGGTCCATCTCTGACACTTCCCTTCCCTTCCTTGACCTCTCTGTCTCAATCTCTGGTGATAGACTGTCCACCAATATCCATTACAAGCCTACCGACTCCCACAGCTACCTCGACTACAGCTCCTCACACCCTGCTTCCTGTAAGGACTCCATCCCATTCGCTCAGTTCCTTCGCCTCTGTCGCATCTGTTCCAATGATGCCACTTTCCAAAACAGCACTTCTGAGATGTCTTCCTTCTTCCTTAGCCGAGGTTTTCCACCCACGGTGGTTGACAGGGCCCTCAACCGTGTCTGACCCATCTCCTGCGCCTCTGCCCTCACACCTTCCTCTCTCTCAGAACCATGATAGGGTCCCCCTTGTCCTCATTTATCAACCCACCAGCCTCCGCATTCAAAGGATCATCCCCCGCCATTTCCGCCAACTCCAGCATGATGCCACCACCAAACACATCTTCCCTTCACCAACCCACCCCCCTCTCCCCGATTGGCATTCCATAGTGACCGTTCCCTCCGGGACACTCTGGTCCACTCCATCACCCCAACACCTCATCTCCCTCCCATGGCACCTTCCTATGCAATCACAGAAGGTGCAACACCTGCCCCTTCACTTCCCCTCTCCTCACCATCCAAGGGCCCAAACACTCCTTTCAAGTGAAGCAGCATTTCACTTGCACCTCCCTCAATTTAGTCTACTGCATTCGCTGCTCCCAATGTGGTTTCCTCTACATTGGAGACCAAACGCAGACTGGGTGATCACTTTGCAGAACACCTTCAGTCTGTCTGCAAGCATTACCCAGACCTCCCTGTTGCTTGCCATTTTAACATCCCACCCTGCTCTCATGCCCACATATCCGTCCTTGGCTTGCTGCATTGTTCCAGTGAAGCTCAACGCAAACTGGAGGAACAGCACCTCATCTTCCGACTAGGCACTTTACAGCCTTCCGGACTGAATATTGAGTTCCAACAGCTTCAAACCATGAACTATCTCTTCCATCCCCACCCTCCTTTTATCCCCTTTTTTCAATATTCATTCTCATTTCTTAATTTTTTTATCTTTATTATCCATTTTTTAAAATTTATTTTCATTTTTATTCATTGTTTTACCCCCACCTTTTACCCTACGTTCAATCTTTATCCCACCACTGATCTCTCCACCCACAAGGGCCATCTGTTACTTGTTCATGTTGCTCTTTCCAGAGTGCTTACCCTTGTCCTGCTATTATCACATTCTGCTTTCTGCCCTTAATGCCAACATCAGCACCTCCTTTAGCCAGTATCACTGTCATTAACACCCCTTTGTCCTTTTGTTAATGACATCTTTTGCAATCTCTCGTCTGCCTCCACCTATTACTGGCCTTCTATCCAGCTTCACCTGCTCCACCACCCCCCACCCCCCAATCCCATTAAACACTATACATTTCATTACATTTTTACTTCTCTTTAGCTCTGAAGAAAAGTCATAAGGACTCAAAATGTTAACTCTTTTTTTTTTCTCCACAGATGCTGTTAGACTTGCTGAGTTTTTCCAGCATTTTCTGTTTTTGTTTCAGGAGACGATTAAGATGTGTTGCTCCTGCAGTCAAATTGGCTGCTCATACATAAAGTGTGATAATTGGCCAAGATGACACCGGGCTTCTGTAGAACTGTATCTCATCAAGGATCTGCACCTTTGGCAGGGGAGGAGAGTTTTTTTTTTAAAAAAGCACATTTAAATTATTTCCAACGGGAATTGCCAAAAAGGTACATTCGTCCTGGTTGAAAGTTTGCTTCAGTGTATTGAAATCGCAAGGCAGAATGACACTGCTCAAGACTTTGTATTTATATGTTGACTTTATTGTACTACTTAAGAATACAGGAACACAAGGAATAGGACCAGAGTAGCCTGTCAAGCCAACTCCGCCATTCAGAACAACCTCACTTTCCCACCCGCTCTCATATCCCTGAATTCCCCGAGACCCCAAAAATCTGTCTATCCCAGTCTTAAATGTATTCAACCAATGGCGCATCCAGAACCCCCTGACATTGAGAATTCCAAAGATTCACAACCCTTTGAGTGAAGAAATTTCTCCTCATCTCATCCCACTGGTATTTCACAAGAGCACAGAGACCACAGGACATTGTAAAGCCGTTGAAAGTGTAAGAGATTCTGATATAGATTAAGTAGGACACCTATAAGTAGGATGCAGTGAAATAGATTATCAGACTATCTCATAACAAAAGTTGCACTTCAAATATCATTTCTATGTACGTTAAATTTGAGAGCCCTGATAAATAAATGATTTTTTTTGTCATTTCCATCACTTGTTCTTTAGGATCAGGTTGCTGATGTTTGTGAAGGGGATTGAGTTCATGTTAAAGCTGTATTGACCACAGCTTCCTTTGTGCCTTGACCATCACTGGGAGATGGAGTGTCTCACTCCTTATATGAAGGCTGCTGTGCCAGCAAGGTTAGATGAAATGCTGGTCATTGTTGCCTCCTACATCATTATCTGTCACCTAGTCATCCAGTTGGTAGGTTGGATGAATTTTATAGTTCTTTCTGCCAGTAATTTTCTGTCTTCCAGCTCTAATACATAGAGAGAAATCATCAAGATCCTTGTAAGTGGTGTCATCGTCATCACTCAGTTCCACAAATTCTGCATGGTTACATTCTTCAATACCAAGACAGCGATAACAGAATTCATTAAAACAGTTGGGACACACGACTTGTGGACAGCCCTCTTGGCAGTGAGAGACCAGGGTCTCACAGTTGGGACATGCCCGAACTACAGGGCACTGGTGTACCTCAATATGGGGGGCATCAATGAGCGGGCAGGAGAGCAGTGTTGCTGTGATGGTGCAGGATTTGTTACCGCAGTCAGGGCTGAGAGGGTCTGGGTTTTTCCACTCTCTCATACAATCCCAGCAGAACAGGTAGAGCTTCCCTCTTGCATTGGAACAGAACAGACACTCCACACACAGACGCTGCAGATCCAAACGCTGCACAAGGAAATTGCAGTCAGGACACTTAACACATGAGAGAGAGAAAGAGAGAAGAGAGAGAATTAACATACGTAATAATCATTTATTTATTTTCACTGCCCGTGTCCCCGACCCCTCACCCTTTACTCAACTTGTCCAGAGTCAGGTTGAGGACAGCTCAAGTTGGTTCAGTTGTGATGCCTCTTAGTTGAAAAGTTGGCTAATATTCCTTGTAACATGAAGCAAGGCCACTTGGATGTGGTATGAGAGGGAAGTTTGAAACCCTTGGAATTATACCCCAAAAGGAGTCAACCCCTTCATGGTGTAGACAGGGGAGGGACTGCTATCTGAAGCAGAGATTCGCAGAGTGCCTGTAGGTGATGTGATCACCTGCTATGTTTCAGAGCTGTATAAAAGGAAATCCAACCTTCATCATTCATTCATTTTCACCATATTTAGGGGAGCATTCACAACTGCTTGCTTCTTCTCTGTCTTTTGCCAATCCTACCTCAGTCCACAGATCGATATTATCCACCCTTCTGATTTTTCTTTACCCTCAATGTCTCCTCCATTTGTTGCCAGGACAGGACTGTCGGGTTTTCATTTCCAATGTCTGTACTGGGCCACCTTTCTCTCTCTAACGATACTTAGCAAACTTTTCCATTCCTGAACTTTGGCTCTTGATCTAACCCGCTCATCTGCCTCTTTGTTTATCCAGCTGGTCCTGAAATCCTCCTCCATACCCACATTTTAATAGCTCGTCCTCTTCTCCAGTCCAACCCTCACCACCCATAGAGTGCCACACTCCGTCATAGGACCCCAGGCCATAAGATGCAAAAAAATACACAACAGGTCCATCAGAATCCAAAACAGGAAAGACTGGTCAAGTTGTGACAAAAGATCCCAAGTGAAACATTCATTTGACATTTATCCTTTAGATGCTGAGATCACCTGCTGTTATTCACAGAATTTATTTTCATCTTTAAACATTCTGATTTGTTCTATAGTCTGAGCATGTGCCAGAGCTTCATTGGTGAAGTTAGAGGCCAAGTCAGTGCAGGTGGAATATAGGTCAAAGTGCATGTGCTGTATAGTTAGAGGTGCAGTCAATGGAGCTGGAGGGACAGTCGGTTGCAGTGTGAGGGACAGTCGGTTGCAGTGTGAGGGACAGTCGGTTGCAGTGTGAGGGACAGTCGGTTGCAGTGTGAGGGACAGTCGGTTGCAGTGTGAGGGACAGTCGGTTGCAGTGTGAGGGACAGTCGGTTGCAGTGTGAGGGACAGTCGGTTGCAGTGTGAGGGACAGTCGGTTGCAGTGTGAGGGACAGTCGGTTGCAGTGTGAGGGACAGTCGGTTGCAGTGTGAGGGACAGTCGGTTGCAGTGTGAGGGACAGTCGGTTGCAGTGTGAGGGACAGTCGGTTGCAGTGTGAGGGACAGTCGGTTGCAGTGTGAGGGACAGTCGGTTGCAGTGTGAGGGACAGTCGGTTGCAGTGTGAGGGACAGTCGGTTGCAGTGTGAGGGACAGTCGGTTGCAGTGTGAGGGACAGTCGGTTGCAGTGTGAGGGACAGTCGGTTGCAGTGTGAGGGACAGTCGGTTGCAGTGTGAGGGACAGTCGGTTGCAGTGTGAGGGACAGTCGGTTGCAGTGTGAGGGACAGTCGGTTGCAGTGTGAGGGACAGTCGGTTGCAGTGTGAGGGACAGTCGGTTGCAGTGTGAGGGACAGTCGGTTGCAGTGTGAGGGACAGTCGGTTGCAGTGTGAGGGACAGTCGGTTGCAGTGTGAGGGACAGTCGGTTGCAGTGTGAGGGACAGTCGGTTGCAGTGTGAGGGACAGTCGGTTGCAGTGTGAGGGACAGTCGGTTGCAGTGTGAGGGACAGTCGGTTGCAGTGTGAGGGACAGTCGGTTGCAGTGTGAGGGACAGTCGGTTGCAGTGTGAGGGACAGTCGGTTGCAGTGTGAGGGACAGTCGGTTGCAGTGTGAGGGACAGTCGGTTGCAGTGTGAGGGACAGTCGGTTGCAGTGTGAGGGACAGTCGGTTGCAGTGTGAGGGACAGTCGGTTGCAGTGTGAGGGACAGTCGGTTGCAGTGTGAGGGACAGTCGGTTGCAGTGTGAGGGACAGTCGGTTGCAGTGTGAGGGACAGTCGGTTGCAGTGTGAGGGACAGTCGGTTGCAGTGTGAGGGACAGTCGGTTGCAGTGTGAGGGACAGTCGGTTGCAGTGTGAGGGACAGTCGGTTGCAGTGTGAGGGACAGTCGGTTGCAGTGTGAGGGACAGTCGGTTGCAGTGTGAGGGACAGTCGGTTGCAGTGTGAGGGACAGTCGGTTGCAGTGTGAGGGACAGTCGGTTGCAGTGTGAGGGACAGTCGGTTGCAGTGTGAGGGACAGTCGGTTGCAGTGTGAGGGACAGTCGGTGTAGTGACAACTGTCTCCTATGGCTGCACCGTGTGTTGCTCTCATTTCCTTGGCAGGACTGTTAATGTATAATCAGGAAGTTGTGATTTGCAATGCCATTCGAGGATTTGACTGAATAATCTGTGCTAGACAACAATGCTCTCCCAACCAAGAACATTTACTGTAGCCAATTGTCTCATTTCCTGTTTTAGGGATTTGACTGGTGTATTTGTTAATGTAATAAAAGCTGTGACTACAATTCAAAACCCCTTTGTTAAATGTGATGTGACATGTGTTGAGATGTGATAGGTGTATTAATGGAAGTTTGTTCTTTCATTCACCTTCCCAATCTAGTGACAATGCTTATTTGAGTGGAGGAGCACGTGAACAAGTGGTATCTCATGTAGTAAGTCGTGTGGGTAAGTGGGAAGTGACCAAGGCAGAATGTGTAAATGGGGGAATTGGAAACTTGCTCACAGATGGAGGGGAGAGGTTTAACTGCTCCAGGCTGAGGTCTAGATCCAAGACTTCTCTTGACTCTTATTCAGATATGCCATACTTACACCTATTCTTGCTCCTGCCCTATGAGCCACAGTTTCAATAAAGGAGGAGCTATGGCAACCTATGTCTGGGGTTAATCCCAAGACTTTTCACCTCAGGACATGGACTGTTCCACTGGAAATAGTTAAGTGAACCAATATTGGATCATTTTAAAGGATGTGAAGAAAAGGCAGGAGCAGGGAAACACAGAAAGTGCTTTGCTAGAAGCTGGTTTAACTACAATGGGCCACATGGTGCTTTATTAGACAAATTCTTCCATTCCGTCTCCTTCCTCCACTGCTGATGTTGACTAACATCCTGGGACATTCATTCATGCCACACGTCATCATCAACTGCTACATTTCCCAGGTGCCCATTGTGAATCATGACTGTTAGCAAGCGTTTCAACTGCAGAGGCCATCAATGCAAAACCTAACCCTATCTTCAATAACCATTTAAATTCAAGCACTGTCCACAAGGTTCATTCAATAATGATTGAAAATGGAAATCTGCTGTCAGTGTACTGAAAACTACCATTACACTATCCCCATCAAACAGTCCCAGGACAGGTACAGCACAGGATTAGATACAGAGTAAAGCTCCCTCTACACTGTTCCCATTAAACAATCCCAGGACAGGTACAGCACGGGGTTAGATACAGAGTAAAACTCTCTCTACACTGTCCCCATCAAACAGTCCCAGGACAGGTAAAGAATGGAGTTAGATACAGAGTAAAGCTCTCTCTACACTGTCCCCATCAAAAAATTCCAGGAGATGTATAGCCCGAGATTAGATAAGTGTAAAGATCTCGCTACACTGTCCCCAAAAAACACTCCCAGGACAGGTACAGCACGGGATTACATACAGAGTAAAGCTCCCTCAACTCTGTCCACATCAAACACTCCCAGGACAGGTACACCACAGGGTTAGATACAGAGTAAAGCTCCCTCTACACTATCCCCATCAAACACTCACAGGACAGGTACAGAACAGGGTTAGATACAGAGTACAGCTCCCGCTACCACGTCCCCATCAAACACTCCCAGGACAGGTACAGCCCGGGATAAGATACACAGTAAAGCTCCCTCTAAACTGTTCCCATCAAACACTCCCAGGACAGGAACAGCATGGGGTTAGATACAGAGTAAAGCTCCCTCTAAACTGTTCCCATCAAACACTCCAAGGACAGATACAGCACGGGGTTAGATACAGAGTAAAGGTAACTGCACACTGTTCCCATCAAACACTCGCAGGACAGGTATAGCTTGGGGATTAGAAACAGAGTAAATCTCCCTCTACACTGTCCCCATCAAACACTCCAAGGACAGGTACAGCACTGGGTTAGATACAGAGTAAAGTTCCCGCTACACTATTCCCATCAAACACTCCCAGGAAAGGTACAGCACGGGGTTAGATATAGTGTAAAGCCCCCTCTACACTGTCCCCATCAAACACTCCAAGGACAGGTATAGCATGGGGTTAGATACAGAGTAAAGCTTGATCCACACTGTCCCCATCAAACACTCCCAACACAGGTACAGCATGTTATTAGATACAGAGTAAAGCTCTTTCTACACTGTCCCCATCAATCACTCCCAGGACAGGGACAGCCCGGGATTAGATATAGAGTAAAGTTCCTTCTACACTGTCCCGATCAAACACTCCCAGGACAGGTACAGCACAGTGGCAGATACAGAGTAAATCTCCCGCTACACTGTCCCCATCAAACACTCCCAGGACATGTACAGCACGGGGTTAGATACAGAATAAACCTCCCTCTACACTGTCTCCATCAAATACTCCCAGGACAGGTAAAGCACAGGTTTGGATGCAGAGCAAAGCTCCCTCGAAACCGTCCGCATCAAAAACTCCCAGGACAGGTACAGCATGGGGTTAGATACAGAGTAAAGCTCCCTCTACACTGTCCCCATCAAATACTCCCAGGACAGGTACAGCACAGGGATGATACAGAGTAAAGCTCCCTCTACACTGTCCCCATCAAACACTCCCAGGACAAGTACAGCACGGAGTTAGATACAGAGCAAAGCTCCCTCTAAACTGTTCCCATCAAACACTCCCAGGAAAGGTACAGCACGGGGTTAGATAGAGAGTAAAGCTGCCGCTACACTGTCCCCATCAAACACTCCCTGGAAAGGTACTGCACGGGATTAGATACAGAGTAAATCTCCCTCTACACTATTCCCATCAAACACTCCCAGGACAAGGACAGCACGGGGTTAGATACAGAGTAAAGCTCTTTCTACACTGTCCCCATTAAACACTCCCAGGACAGGTACAGCACAGGGTTAGATACAGAGTACAGCTCCCTCTACACTGTCCACGTCAGACATTCCGAAGACAGGTTCAGCACAGGGTTAGACACAGAGTAAAGCTCGATCCAACATGTCTCCATCACACACTCCCAGGACAGGTACAGCACAGTGTAAGATACAGAGTAGAGCCCCCTCTACACTATCCCCATCAAACACACCCAGGACAGCTACAGCATGGGGTTAGATACAGATTAAAGCTCTTTCTAAACTCTCCCCATCAAACACTCCCAGGACATGTACAGCACGGGGTTGGATACAGAGTAAAGCTCCCTCTACACTGTCCCCATCAAATACTCCCAGGACAGGTACAGCACGGGGTTAGATACAGAGCAAAGCTCCCCCTACACTGTCCCCATCAAACACTGCCAGGACAGGTACAGCATGGGGGTAGATAGAGAGTAAAGCTCTCTCAACAGTGTCCCCATCAAACATTCCCAGGACAGGTACAGCCCGGGATAAGATACAGAGTAAAGCTCCCTCTACACTGTCCCCGTCAAACACTCCCAGGACAAGTACAGCACGGGCTTAGATACAGAGTAAAGCTCCCTCTACACTGTCCCCATTAAACACTCCCAGGACAGGTAGAGCATGGGGTTAGATACAGAGTAAAGCTCCCTCTACACTGTCGCCATCAAACACTCCCAGGACAGGTACAGCATGGGGTTAGATACAGAGTGAAGCTATCACTACACCGTCCCCCTCAAACAGTCCCAGGAAATGTACAGGACGGGGTTTGATACAGAGAAAAGCTCCCTCTACACTGTCCCGATCAAACACTCCCAGGACAGGTACAGCACGGGGTGAGATAGAGAGTAAAGCTCCCTCTACACAGTTCCCATCAAACACTCCCAGGGCGGTTACAGCACGGGGTTAGATATAGCGTAAACCTCTGTCTACACAGTCACCATCAAACACTCCCAGGACAGGTACAGCCCGGGATTAGATACAGAGTAAAGCTCCCTCTACACTGTTCCCATCAAACACTCCCAGGACAGCTACAGCATGGGGTTAGATACAGAGTAAAGCTCCCTCTAATCTGTTCCCATCAAACACTCCCAGGACATGTACAGCACGCGTTTAGATACAGAGTAAAGGTAACAGTACACCGTCCCCATCAAACTCTCCCAGGACCGGTACAGCACTGTGTTAGATACAGAGTACAGCTCCCTCTACAGTGTCCCCATCAAACACTCCCAGGACAGGTACAGCACAGGGTTAGATATAGCGTAAAGCTCTGTCTGCACTGTCACCATCAAACACTCCCAGGACAGGGACAGCCCGGGATTAGATACAGAGTAAAGCTCCCTCTACACTGTCCCGATCAAACACTCCCAGGACAGGTACAGGAGGGGTTAGAAACAGAGTAAAGCTCCCTCTACACTGTCCCCATCAAACATTCCCAAGACCGGTTCAGCACAGGGTTAGACACAGAGTAAAGCTCGATCCACAATTTCTCCATCAAACACTCCCAGGACAGGGACAGCATGTTATTAGATACAGAGTAAAGCTCTTTCTACACTGTCCCCATCAAACACTCCCAGGACAGGGACATACCCGGGATTAGATACAGAGTAAAGCTCCCTCTACACTGTCCCGATCAAACATTCCCAGGACAGGTACAGCACAGGGTTAGATACAGAGTAAAGCTCCCTCTACACTGTCCCGATCAAACATTCCCAGGACAGGTACAGCACAGGGTTAGATACAGAGTAAAGCTCCCTCTACACTGTCGCCATCAAACACTCCCAGGACAGGTACAGCATGGGGTTAGATACAGAGTGAAGCTATCACTACACCGTCCCCCTCAAACAGTCCCAGGAAATGTACAGGACGGGGTTTGATACAGAGAAAAGCTCCCTCTACACTGTCCCGATCAAACACTCCCAGGACAGGTACAGCACGGGGTGAGATAGAGAGTAAAGCTCCCTCTACACAGTTCCCATCAAACACTCCCAGGGCGGTTACAGCACGGGGTTAGATATAGCGTAAACCTCTGTCTACACAGTCACCATCAAACACTCCCAGGACAGGTACAGCCCGGGATTAGATACAGAGTAAAGCTCCCTCTACACTGTTCCCATCAAACACTCCCAGGACAGCTACAGCATGGGGTTAGATACAGAGTAAAGCTCCCTCTAATCTGTTCCCATCAAACACTCCCAGGACATGTACAGCACGCGTTTAGATACAGAGTAAAGGTAACAGTACACCGTCCCCATCAAACTCTCCCAGGACCGGTACAGCACTGTGTTAGATACAGAGTACAGCTCCCTCTACAGTGTCCCCATCAAACACTCCCAGGACAGGTACAGCACAGGGTTAGATATAGCGTAAAGCTCTGTCTGCACTGTCACCATCAAACACTCCCAGGACAGGGACAGCCCGGGATTAGATACAGAGTAAAGCTCCCTCTACACTGTCCCGATCAAACACTCCCAGGACAGGTACAGGAGGGGTTAGAAACAGAGTAAAGCTCCCTCTACACTGTCCCCATCAAACATTCCCAAGACCGGTTCAGCACAGGGTTAGACACAGAGTAAAGCTCGATCCACAATTTCTCCATCAAACACTCCCAGGACAGGGACAGCATGTTATTAGATACAGAGTAAAGCTCTTTCTACACTGTCCCCATCAAACACTCCCAGGACAGGGACATACCCGGGATTAGATACAGAGTAAAGCTCCCTCTACACTGTCCCGATCAAACATTCCCAGGACAGGTACAGCACAGGGTTAGATACAGAGTAAAGCTCCCTCTACACTGTCCCGATCAAACACTCCCAGGACAGGTACAGCACGGGGTTAGATACAGAGTAAAACTCATTCTACACTGTCCCCATCAAACACTCCCAGGACAGGTACAGCACAGTATAAGATACATAATAAATCTCCCGCTACACTGTCCCCATCAAACACTCCCAGGACAGGCACTACCCAGGATTAGATACAGAGTAAAGCTCCCTCTACACTGTCCACGTCAGACATTCCGAAGACAGGTTCAGCACAGGGTTAGACACAGAGTAAAGCTCGATCCAACATGTCCCCATCACACACTCCCAGGACAGGTAAAGTATGTTATTAGATACAGAGTAAAGCTCCCTCTACACCGTCCCCATCAAACACTCCCAGGACAAGTACAGCACAGTGTCAGATACAGAGTAAATCTCCCGCTACACTATCCCCATCAAACACTCCCAGGACATGTACAGCACGGGGTTAGATACAGAATAAACCTCCCTCTACACTGTCTCCATCAAATACTCCCAGGACAGGTAAAGCACGAGTTTGGATACAGAGTAAAGCTCCCTCTACACCGTCCCCATCAAACACTCCCAGGACAAGTACAGCACGGAGTTAGATACAGAGCAAAGCTCCCCCTAAACTGTTCCCATCAAACACTCCCAGGAAAGGTACAGCACGGGGTTAGATAGAGAGTAAAGCTGCCGCTACACTGCCCCCATCGAACACTCCCTGGAAAGGTACTGCACGGGATTAGATACAGAGTAAATCTCCCTCTACACTATTCCCATCAAACACTCCCAGGACAAGGACAGCACGGGGTTAGATACAGAGTAAAGCTCTTTCTACACTGTCCCCATTAAACACTCCCAGGACAGGTAGAGCACAGTGTAAGATACAGAGTAAAGCCCCCTCTACACTATCCCCATCAAACACTCCCAGGACATGTACAGCACGGGGTTGGATACAGAGTAAAGCTCCCTCTAAACCGTTCCCATCAAACACTCCCAGGACAGGTACAGCATGGGGTTAGATACAGAGCAAAGCTCCCCCTACACTGTCCCCATCAAACACTGCCAGGACAGGTACAGCATGGGGTTAGATAGAGAGTAAAGCTCTCTCTACAGTGTCCCCATCAAACATTCCCAGGACAGGTACAGCCCTGGATAAGATACAGAGTAAAGCTCCCTCTACACTGTCCCCGTCAAACACTCCCAGGACAAGTACAGCACGGGCTTAGATACAGAGTAAAGCTCCCTCTACACTGTCCCCATCAAACACACCCCAGGACAGGTACAGCATAGGGTTAGGTACAGAGTAAAGCTCCCTCTACACTGTCCCCATTAAACACTCCCAGGACAGGTACAGCATGGGGTTAGATACAGAGTAAAGCTCTCTCTACACTGTCGCTATCAACCACTCCCAGGACAGGTACAGCATGGGGTTAGATACAGAGTGAAGCTATCACTACACCGTCCCCCTCAAACAGTCCCAGGAGATGTACAGGACGGGGTTTGATACAGAGAAAAGCTCCCTCTACACTGTCCCGATCAAACACTCCCAGGACAGGTACAGCACGGGGTTAGGTACAGAGTAAAGCTCCTTCTACACTGTCCCCATCAAACACTCCACGGATCGGTACAGCACGGGGTTAGATACAGAGTACAGCTCCCTCTACAGTATCCCCATCAAACACTCCCAGGACAGGTACAGCACAGTAGAAGAGACATAGTAAATCTCCCGCTACACTGTCCCCATCAAACACTCCCAGGACAGGTACAGCATGGTGTTAGTTAGAGAGTAAAGCTCTTTCTACACTGTCCCCATCAAACACTTGCAGGACAGGCACAGCCTAGGATTAGATACAGAGTGAAGCTCCCTCTACACTGTCCCCATCAAACACTCCCAAGACAGGTACAGCACAGTTTTAGATACAGAGTAAATGTCCCACTACACTGTCCCCATCAAAAAATCCCAGGACAGGTACAGCACGGGGTTAGATACAGAGTAGAGCTCCCTCGACAGTGTCCCCATCAAACACTCCCAGGACAGGTACAGCAAAGTGTTAGATAGAGAGTACAGCTCCCTCTACAGTGTCCCCATCAAACACTCCCAGGACAGGTACCGCCTGGGATAAGATACAGAGTAAAGCTCCCTCTACACTGTCCCCATCAAACATACCCAGGACAGGTACAGCACGGGGTTAGATACAGAGTAAAGCTCCCTCTACACTGTCCACATCAAACACTCCCAGGACAGGTACAGCACGGTGTTAGATACAGAGTAAAGCTCTCGCTACACTGTTCCCATCAAGCATTCCCAGGACAGGAACAGCAAGGGGTTAGATACAGAGTAGAGCTCTCTCTACACCGTCCCCCTCAAACACTCCCAGGACATGTACAGGACGGGGTTTGATACAGAGAAAAGATCTCTCTACACTGTCCCCATCAAACACACCCAGGACAGGTACAGCATGGGGTTAGATACAAGGTAAAGCTCCCTCTACACTGTCCCCATCAAACACTCCCTGGACAGGTGCAGCACGGGGTTAGTTATAGAGTAAAGCTCCCTCTACACTGTTCCCAGCAAACACTCCCAGGACAGGTACAGCACGGTAATAGATACAGAGTAAAGCTCCCTCTGCACTGTCCCCATCAAACACTCCCAGGACAAGTACAGCACGGGGTTAGATACAGAGTAAAGCTCCCTCTAAACTGTTCCCATCAAACACTCCCAGGACAGGTACAGCACGGGGTTAGATACAGAGTAAAGCTCCCTCTAAACTGTTCCCATCAAACACTCCCTGGACAGGTGCAGCACGGGGTTAGTTATAGAGTAAAGCTCCCTCTACACTGTTCCCAGCAAACACTCCCAGGACAGGTACAGCACGGTAATAGATACAGAGTAAAGCTCCCTCTGCACTGTCCCCATCAAACACTCCCAGGACAAGTACAGCACGGGGTTAGATACAGAGTAAAGCTCCCTCTAAACTGTTCCCATCAAACACTCCCAGGACAGGTACAGCACGGGGTTAGATACAGAGTAAGGCTCCCTCTACACTGTCCCCGTCAAACACTCCCTAGACAGGTACAGCACGGGTTTAGATACAGAGTACAGTTCCCTCTAAACTGTTCCCATCAAACACTCGCAGGACAGGTACAGCATGGGGTTAGATGCAGAGTAAAGCTCCCTCTACACTGACACATCAAACACTCCCAGGTCCGTTACAGCTCGGTGTTAGATACAGAGTAAAGCTGCCTGTGCACTGTCCCCATCAAACACTCCCAAGACAGCTACAGCACAGTTTTAGATACAGAGTAACGGTCCCTCTACACTGTCCCCATCAAACACTCCCAGGACAGGTACAGCACGGGGTTAGATACAGAGTAAAGCTCACTCTACACTGTCCCCATCAAACACTCCCAGGACAGGTACAGTAAGGGGTTAGATACAGAGTAAAGCTCTCTGGACAGCGTCCCCCTCAAACACTCCCAGGATATGTACAGGACGGGGTTTGATAGAGAGAAAAGATCTCTCTACACTGTCCCCATCAGACACACCCAGGACAGGTACAGCACGGGGTTAGACACAGAGTAAAGCTCCCTCTACAGCGTCCCCAACAAACACTCCCAGGACACGTACAGCAAGGGGTTAGACACAAAGTTAAGCTCCATTTACACGATCACCGTCAAATACTACGAGGACAGGTACAGCATGGGATTAGATACAGAAAAAATCTCCCTCTACACTGTTCTCATCAAACACTCCCAGGACAGGTACAGCAAGGCGTTTGATACAGAGTAAAGCTCCCTCTAAACTGTTCCAATCAAACACTCCCTGGACAGGTACAGCACGGGGTTAGATATATCGTAAGGCTCCCTCTACACTGTCTCTATCAAACACACCCCGGACAGGTACAGCATGGGGTTAGATACAGAGGAAAGCTCCCTCTACATGGTCCCCATCAAACAATCCCATGAGAGTTACAGCACGGGGTTAGATACAGAGTAAAGCTCTCGCTAGACTGTTCCAATTAAGCACTCCCAGGACAGGAACAGCATGGGGTTAGATACAGAGTAAAGCTCCCTCTACACTGTCACCATCAAACACTCCCAGGACAGGTACAGCACGGGGTTAGATACAGAGTAAAGCTCCCTCTACTCTGTCCCCATCAAACACTCCCAGGACAGGTACAGCACGGGGTTAGATACAGAGTAAAGCTCCCTCTACACTGTTCCCATCAAAAACTCCCAGGACAGGTACAGCCCGGGATTAGATACAGAGTAAATCTCCCGCTACACTGTCCCCATCAAACACTCCCAGGACAGGTACAGCATGGTGTTAGTTAGAGAGTAAATCTCTTTCTACACTGTCCCCATCAAACACTCCCAGTACAGGCACAGCCCAGGATTAGATACAGAGTGAAGCTCCCTCTACACTGTCCCCATCAAACACTCCCAAGACAGGTACAGCACAGTTTTAGATACAGAGTAAAGGTCCCTCTACACTGTCCCCATCAAAAAATCCCAGGACAGGCACAGCACGGGGTTAGATACAGAGTAAAGCTCCCTCTACAGTGTCGCCATCAAACACTCCGAGGACAGGTACAGCATGGGGCAAGGTACAGAGAAAAGCTCCTTCTACGCTGTCCCCATCAAACACTCCCAGGACCGGTACAGCACAGGGTTAGATACAGAGTACAGCTCCCTCTACACTGTCCCCATCAAACACTCCCAGGACAGCTACAGCCCGGGATTAGATACAGATTAAAGCTCCCTCTACACTGTCCCCATCAAGCACACCCAGGACAGGTACAGCACGGGGTTAGTTACAGAGTAAAGCTCTTTCTACACTGTCCCCATCAAACACTCCCAGGACAGGGACAGCCCGGGATTAGATACAGAGTAAAGCTCCCTCTACACTGTCCCTATCAAACACTCCCAGGACAGGTACAGGTGGGGGTTAGAAACAGAGTAAAGCTCCCTCTACACTGTTCCGATCAAACACTCCCAGGACAGGTACAGCACAGGGTTACATATAGCTAAGGCTCCCTCGACACTGTCCCCATCAAAGACTCCCAGGACAGGTACAACCCGGGATTTGATACAGAGTACAGCTCCCTTTACACTGTCTCCATCAAACAATCCAAGGACAGGTACAGCAAAGGGTTAGATAGAGAGTAAAGCTCCCTCTACACAGTCACCATCAAACACTCCCAGGACAGGTACAGCCCAGGATTAGATACAGAGTAAAGCTCCCTCTAAATCGTTCCCATCAAACACTCCCAGGACAGCTACAGCATGGGGTTAGATACAGAGTAAAGGTAACAGTACACCGTCCCCATCAAACTCTCCCAGGACCGGTACAGCACTGTTTAGATACAGAGTACAGCTCCCTCTACAGTGTCCCCATCAAACACTCCCAGGACAGGTACAGCACGGGGTTAGATACAGAGTAAAGCTCCCTCTACACTGTCCCCATCAAACACTCCCAGGACAGGTACAGCACGGGGTTAGATATAGCGTAAAGCTCTGTCTGCACTGTCACCATCAAACACTCCCAGGACAGGCACAGCCCGGGATTAGATACAGAGTAAAGCTCCCTCTACACCGTCCCCATCAAACACTCCCAGGACCGGCACAGCACGGGATTAGATACAGAGTAAATCTCGATCCACAATTTCTCCATCAAACACTCCCAGGACAGCTACAGCATGTTATTAGATACAGAGTAAAGCTCTTTCTACACTGTCCCCATCAAACACACCCAGGACAGGCACAGCCCAGGATTAGATACAGAGTAAAGCTCCCTCTACACTGTCCACGTCAAACATTCCGAAGACAGGTTCAGCACAGGGTTAGACACAGAGTAAAGCTCGGTCCAACATGTCCCCATCACACACTCCCAGGACAGGTAAAGTATGTTATTAGATACAGAGTAAAGCTCTTTCTACACTGTCCCCATCAAACACTCCCAGGACAGGTACAGCACGGGGTTAGATACAGAGTAAAACACCCTCTACACTGTCCCGATCAAACACTCCCAGGACCGGTACAGCACGGGGTTAGATACAGAGTACAGCTCTCTCAACAGTGCCCCCATCAAAAACTCCCAGGACAGGTACAGCACAGTATAAGATACATAGTAAATCTCCCGCTACACTGTCCCCATCAAACACTCCCAGGACAGCTACAGCATGGTGTTAGTTAGAGAGTAAATCTCTTTCTACACTGTCCCCATCCAACACTCCCAGTACAGGCACAGCCCAGGATTAGATACAGAGTGAAGCTCCCTCTACACTGTCCCCATCAAACACTCCCAGGACAGGTACAGCACAGTTTTAGATACATAGTAAAGCTCCCTCTACACTGTCCCCATCAAAAAATCCCAGGACAGGTACAGCACGGGGTTAGATACAGAGTAAAGGTCCCTCTACACTGTCCCCATCAAAAAATCCCAGGACAGGTACAGCACGGGGTTAGATACAGAGTAAAGCTCCCTCTACAGTGTCGCCATCAAACACTCCGAGGACAGGTACAGCATGGGGCAAGGTACAGAGAAAAGCTCCTTCTACGCTGTCCCCATCAAACAATCCCAGGACCGGTACAGCACAGGGTTAGATACAGAGTACAGCTCCCTCTACAGTGTCCCCATCAAACACTCCCAGGACAGGTACAGCAAAGTGTTAGATACAGATTAAAGCTCCCTCTACACTGTCCCCATCAAGCACACCCAGGACAGGTACAGCACGGGGTTAGTTACAGAGTAAAGCTCCCTCTACACTGTTCCCATCAAACACTCCCAGGACAGGTACAGCACAGGGTTACATATAGCTAAGGCTCCCTCGACACTGTCCCCATCAAAGACTCCCAGGACAGGTACAACCCGGGATTTGATACAGAGTACAGCTCCCTTTACACTGTCTCCATCAAACAATCCCCGGACAGATACAGCATGCGGTAAGATACAGAGTAAAGCTCTCACTACACCGTCCCCCTCAAACACTCCCAGGACAGGTACAGCACGGGGTTACATACAAGGTAAAGCTCCCCTCTGCACTGTCCCCATGAAACACCCCCAGGTCAGGTACAGCACGGGGTTAGATACAGAGTAAAGCTCCGTCTACACTGTCCCCATCAAACACTCCCAGGACAGGTACAGCACGGGGTTAGGTACAGAGTAACGCTCCTTCTACACTGTCCCCATCAAACACTCCCAGGACAGGTACAGCATGGGGTTAAATACAAGGTAAAGCTCCCTCTGCACTGTCCCCATGAAACACCCCCAGGTCAGGTACAGCACGGGGTTAGGTACAGAGTAACGCTCCTTCTACACTGTCCCCATCAAACACTCCCAAGACTGGTACAGCACGGGGTTAGATACAGAGTAAAGCTCGCTCTACAGTGTCGCCATCAAACACTCCGAGGACAGGTACAGCATGGGGCGAGGTACAGAGAAAAGCTCCTTCTACGCTGTCCCCATCAAACAATCCCAGCACCGGTACAGCACAGGGTTAGATACAGAGTAAAGCTCCCTCTACACTGTCCCCATCAAGCACACCCAAGACAGGTTCAGCACAGGGTTAGACACAGAGTAAAGCTCGATCCACAATTTCTCCATCAAACACTCCCAGGACAGGTACAGCATGTTATTAGATACAGAGTAAAGCTCTTTCTACACTGTCCCCATCAAACACTCCCAGGACAGGGACATACCCGGGATTAGATACAGTGTAAAGCACCCTCTACACTGACCCGATCAAAGACTCCCAGGACAGGTACAGCACGGGGTTAGATACAGAGTAAAACTCACTCTACACTGTCCCCATCAAACACTCCCAGGACAGGTACAGCACAGTATAAGATACATAGTAAATCTCCCACTACACTGTCCCCATCAAACACTCCCAGGACAGGTACAGCATGGTATTAGTTAGAGAGTAAAGCTCTTTCTACACTGTTCCCATCAAACACTCCCAGGACAGGTACAGCACGCGGTTAGACACAGAGAAAAGCTCCCTCTACACTGTCCCCATCAAACACTCCCAGGACAGGTACAGCACATTGTTAGATACAGAGTACAGCTCCCTCTACCGTGTCCCCATCAAACACTCCCAGCACAGGTACAGCCCGGGATTAGATACAGAGTAAAGCTCCCTCTAAACTGCCACCATCAAGCACACCCAGGACAGGTACAGCACGGGGTTAGATACAAGGTAAAGCTCCCTCTACACTGTCCCCATCAAACACTCCCAGGACAGGTACATCACGGGGTTAGTTACAGAGTAAAGCTCCCTCTACACTGTCCCCATCAAACACACCCAGGACAGGTACAGCATGGGGTTAGATACAAGGTAAAGCTCCCTCTGCACTGTCCCCATGAAACACTCCCAGGACAGGTACAGCACGGTGTTAGATACAGAGTAAAGCTCCTTCTACACTGTCCCCATCAAACACTCCCAGGACTGGTACAGCACGGGGTTAGATACAGTGTACAGCTCTCTCTACAGTGTCCCCATCAAAAACTCCCAGGACAGGTACAGCACAGTATAAGATACATAGTAAATCTTCCGCTACACTGTCCCCATCAAACACTCCCAGGACAGGTACAGCATGGTGTTAGTTAGAGAGTAAATCTCTTTCTGCACTGTCCCCATCAAACACTCCCAGGACAGGCACAGCCCAGGATTAGATACAGAGTGAAGCTCCCTCTACACTGTCCCCATCAAACACTCCCAGGACAGGTACAGCACGGGGTTAGATACAGAGTAAAGCTCTCTCTACACCGTCCCCCTCAAACACTCCCAAGACATGTACAGGACGGGGTTTGATACAGAGAAAAGCTCTCTCTATAATGTCCCAATCAAACACTTCCAGGACAAGTACAGCACGGGGTTAGACACAGAGTAAAGCTCCCTCTACAGTGTCCCCATCAAACACTCCCAGGACAGGTACAGCTAAGTGTTAGATACAGAGTACAGCTCCCTCTACAGTGTCCCCATCAAACACTCCCAGGACAGGTACAGCACGGTGATAGATACAGAGTAAAGCTCTCTCTACACTGTCCCCATCAAACACTCCCAGGACAAGTACAGCACGGGGTTAGATACAGAGTAAAGCTCCCTCTAAACTGTTCCCATCAAAGACTCCCAGGACAGGTACAGCACGGGGTTAGATAGAGAGGAAAGCTGCCTCTAAACTGTTCCCATCAAACACTCGCAGGACAGGTACAGTATGAGGTTTGATACAGGGTAATGCTCCCTCTACACTGTTCCCATCAGACACTCCCAGGAGAGGTACAGCACGGGGTTAGATACAGCGTAAGGCTCTCTCGACACTGTCCCCATCAAAGACTCCCAGGACAGGTACAGCCCGGGATTTGATACAGAGTACAGCTCCCTCTACACTGTCTCCATCATACACTCCCCGGACAGGTACAGCATGGGGTAAGATACAGAGGAAAGCTCCCTCTACACTGACACATCAGACAATCCCAGGTCAGGTACAGCTCGGTGTTAGATACAGAGTAAAGCTGCCTCTGCACTGTCCCCATCAAACACTCCCAAGACAGGTACAGCACAGTTTTAGATACAGAGTAAAGGTCCCTCTACACTGTCCCCATCAAAAAATCCCAGGACAGGTACAGCACGGTGTTACATACAGAGCAAAGCTCCCTCTGCACTGTCCCCATCAAACATTCCCATGAGAGTTACAGCACGGGGTTAGATACAGAGTAAAGCTCCCTCTACACTGTCCCCATCAAACATTCCCATGAGAGTTACAGCACGGGGTTAGATACAGAGTAAAGCTCCCTCTACAGTGTCCCCATCAAACACTCCCAGGACAGGTACAGCAAGGGGTTAGACACCAAGTAAAGCTCCCTCTACACTATCACCATCAAACACTCCCAGGACAGGTACAGCACATTGTTAGATACAGAGTACAGCTCCCTCTACAGTGTCCCCATCAAACACTCCCAGCACAGGTACAGCCCGGGATTAGATACAGAGTAAAGCTCCCTCTAAACTGTCTCCATCAAGCACACCCAGGACAGGTACAGCACGGGGTTAGATACACAGTAAAGCTCCCTTTACACTGTCCCCATCAAACACTCCCAGGACAGATACATCACGGGGTTAGTTACAGAGTAAAGCTCCCTCTACAATGTCCCCATCAAACACTCACAGGACAGGTACAGAACGGGATTAGATACAGAGCAAAGCTCCCTCTACACTGTCCCCATCAAACATTCCCATGAGAGTTACAGCACGGGGTTAGATACAGAGTAAAGCTCCCTCTACAGTGTCCCCATCAAACACTCCCAGGACAGGTACAGCAAGGGGTTAGACACAAAGTAAAGCTCCCTCTACACTATCACCATCAAACACTCCCAGGACAGGTACAGCACATTGTTAGATACAGAGTACAGCTCCCTCTACAGTGTCCCCATCAAACACTCCCAGCACAGGTACAGCCCGGGATTAGATACAGAGTAAAGCTCCCTCTAAACTGTCTCCATCAAGCACACCCAGGACAGGTACAGCACGGGGTTAGATACACGGTAAAGCTCCCTCTACACTGTCCCCATCAAACACTCCCAGGACAGGTACATCACGGGGTTAGTTATAGAGTAAAGCTCACTCTACACTGTTCCCATCAAATACTCACAGGACAGGTACAGCACGGGGTTAGATATCAAGTAAACTTCCCTCCACACTGTCCCCATCAAACAATCCAAGGACAGGTACAGCAAAGGGTTAGATAGAGAGTAAAGCTCCCTCTACACAGTCACCATCAAACACTCCCAGGACAGGTACAGCCCGGGATTAGATACAGAGTAAAGCTCCCTCTAAATCGTTCCCATCAAACACTCCCAGGACAGCTACAGCATGGGGTTAGATACAGAGTAAAGGTAACAGTACACCGTCCCCATCAAACTCTCCCAGGACCGGTACAGCACTGTTTAGATACAGAGTACAGCTCCCTCTACAGTGTCCCCATCAAACACTCCCAGGACAGGTACAGCACGGGGTTAGATACAGAGTAAAGCTCCCTCTACACTGTCCCCATCAAACACTCCCAGGACAGGTACAGCACGGGGTTAGATATAGCGTAAAGCTCTGTCTGCACTGTCACCATCAAACACTCCCAGGACAGGCACAGCCCGGGATTAGATACAGAGTAAAGCTCCCTCTACACCGTCCCCATCAAACACTCCCAGGACCGGCACAGCACGGGATTAGATACAGAGTAAATCTCGATCCACAATTTCTCCATCAAACACTCCCAGGACAGCTACAGCATGTTATTAGATACAGAGTAAAGCTCTTTCTACACTGTCCCCATCAAACACACCCAGGACAGGGACATACCCGGGATTAGATACAGAGTAAAGCACCCTCTACACTGTCCCGATCAAACACTCCCAGGACAGGTACAGCACAGGGTTAGATACAGAGTAAAACTCACTCTACACTGTCCCCATCAAACACTCCCAGGACAGGTACAGCACAGTATAAGATGCATAGTAAATCTCCCGCTACACAGTCCCCATCAAACACTCCCAGGACAGCTACAGCATGGTGTTAGTTAGAGAGTAAAGCTCACTCTACACTGTCCCCATCAAACACTCCCAGGACAGGCACAGCCCAGGATTAGATACAGAGTAAAGCTCCCTCTACACTGTCCACGTCAAACATTCCGAAGACAGGTTCAGCACAGGGTTAGACACAGAGTAAAGCTCGATCCAACATGTCCCCATCACACACTCCCAGGACAGGTAAAGTATGTTATTAGATACAGAGTAAAGCTCTTTCTACACTGTCCCCATCAAACACTCCCAGGACAGGGACAGCCCGGGATTAGATACAGAGTAAAGCTCCCTCTACACTGTCCCGATCAAACACTCCCAGGACAGGTACAGGAGGGGGTTAGAAACAGAGTCAAGCTCCCTCTACACTGTCCCGATCAAACAGTCCCAGGACAGGTACAGCACGGGGTTAGATACAGAGTAAAACACCCTCTACACTGTCCCGATCAAACACTCCCAGGACCGGTACAGCACGGGGTTAGATACAGAGTACAGCTCTCTCAACAGTGCCCCCATCAAAAACTCCCAGGACAGGTACAGCACAGTATAAGATACATAGTAAATCTCCCGCTACACTGTCCCCATCAAACACTCCCAGGACAGCTACAGCATGGTGTTAGTTAGAGAGTAAATCTCTTTCTACACTGTCCCCATCCAACACTCCCAGTACAGGCACAGCCCAGGATTAGATACAGAGTGAAGCTCCCTCTACACTGTCCCCATCAAACACTCCCAGGACAGGTACAGCACAGTTTTAGATACATAGTAAAGCTCCCTCTACACTGTCCCCATCAAAAAATCCCAGGACAGGTACAGCACGGGGTTAGATACAGAGTAAACTCCCTCTACAGTGTCCCCATCAAACAATCCCATGAGAGTTACAGCACAGGGTTAGATACAGAGTAAAGCTCCCTCTACACTGTCCCCATCAAACACTCCCAAGACAGGCACAGCACAGTTTTAGATACTGAGTAAAGGTCCCTCTACACTGTCCCCATCAAACACTCCCAGGACATGTACAGGACGGGGTTTGATACAGAGAAAAGCTCTCTCTACAATGTCCCAATCAAACACTTCCAGGACAGGTACAGCACGGGGTTAGACACAGAGTAAAGCTCCCTCTATAGTGTCCCCATCAAACACTCCTAGGACAGGTACAGCCCGGGATTAGATACAGAGTAAAGCTCCCTCTACACTGTCCCCATCAAACACACCCAGGACAGGTACAGCATGGGGTTAGATACAAGGTAAAGCTCCCTCTACACTGTCCCCATCAAAAAATCCCAGGACAGGTACAGCACGGGGTTAGATACAGAGTAAAGCTCCCTCTACAGTGTCGCCATCAAACACTCCGAGGACAGGTACAGCATGGGGCAAGGTACAGAGAAAAGCTCCTTCTACGCTGTCCCCATCAAACAATCCCAGGACCGGTACAGCACAGGGTTAGATACAGAGTACAGCTCCCTCTACAGTGTCCCCATCAAACACTCCCAGGACAGGTACAGCAAAGTGTTAGATACAGATTAAAGCTCCCTCTACACTGTCCCCATCAAGCACACCCAGGACAGATACAGCATGCGGTAAGATACAGAGTAAAGCTCTCACTACACCGTCCCCCTCAAACACTCCCAGGACATGTACAGGACGGGGTTTGATACAGAGAAAAGCTCCCTCTACAATGTCCCAATCAAACACTTCCAGGACAGGTACAGCACGGGGTTAGACACAGAGTAAAGCTCCCTCTACACTGTTCCCATCAAATACTCAAAGGACAGGTACAGCACGGGGTTTGATACAGAGAAAAGCTCCCTCTACAGTGTCCCCATCAAACAATCCAAGGACAGGTACAGCACAGGGTTAGATACAGAGTAAAGCTCCCTCTACACTGTCCCCATCAAGCACACCCAGGACAGGTACAGCACGGGGTTAGTTACAGAGTAAAGCTCTTTCTACACTGTCCGCATCAAACACTCCCAGGACAGGGACAGCCCGGGATTAGATACAGAGTAAAGCTCCCTCTACACTGTCCCGATCAAACACTCCCAGGACAGGTACAGGAGGGGTTAGAAACAGAGTAAAGCTCCCTCTACACTGTCCCCATCAAACACTCCCAGGACAGGTACAGCACGGGGTTAGATACAGAGTAAAGCTCCCTCTACACTGTCCCCATCAAGCACACCCAAGACAGGTTCAGCACAGGGTTAGACACAGAGTAAAGCTCGATCCACAATTTCTCCATCAAACACTCCCAGGACAGGTACAGCATGTTATTAGATACAGAGTAAAGCTCTTTCTGCACTGTCCCCATCAAACACTCCCAGGACAGGGACAGCCCGGGATTAGATACAGAGTAAAGCTCCCTCTACACTGTCCCGATCAAACACTCCCAGGACAGGTACAGCACGGGGTTAGATAAAGAGTAAATCTCCCTCTACATTGTCACCATCAAATACTCCCAGGTCAGGTGCAGCACTGTGTTAGGTACAGAGTAAAGCTCCTTCTATACTGTCCCCATCAAACACTCCCAGGACTGGTACAGCACAGGGTTAGATACAGAGTACAGCTCTCACAACAGTGTCCCCATCAAAAACTCCCAGGACAGGTACAGCACAGTATAAGATACATAGTAAATCTCCCGCTACACTGTCCCCATCAAACACTCCCAGGACAGGTACAGCATGGTGTTAGTTAGAGTGTAAATCTCTTTCTACACTGTCCCAATCAAAAAATCCCAGGACAGGTACAGCACGGGGTTAGATACAGAGTAAAGCTCCCTCTACAGTGTCGCCATCAAACACTCCGAGGACAGGTACAGCATGGGGCAAGGTACAGAGAAAAGCTCCTTCTACGCTGTCCCCATCAAACAATCCCAGGACCGGTACAGCACAGGGTTAGATACAGAGTACAGCTCCCTGTACAGTGTCCCCATCAAACACTCCCAGGACAGGTACAGCCCGAGATTAGATACAGATTAAAGCTCCCTCTACACTGTCCCCATCAAACTCTCCCAGGACAGGTACAGCACAGGGTTACATATAGCTAAGGCTCCCTCGACACTGTCCCCATCAAAGACTCCCAGGACAGGTACAACCCGGGATTTGATACAGAGTACAGCTCCCTTTACACTGTCTCCATCAAACAATCCCCGGACAGATACAGCATGCGGTAAGATACAGAGTAAAGCTCTCACTACACCGTCCCCCTCAAACACTCCCAGGACATGTACAGGATGGGGTTTGATACAGAGAAAAGCTCCCTCTACACTGTCCCGATCAAACACTTCCAGGACAGGTACAGCACAGGGTTAGATAGAGAGTAAAGCTCCCTCTACACAGTTCCCATCAAACACTCCCAGGGCGGTTACAGCACGGGGTTAGATATAGCGTAAACCTCACTCTACACTGTCCCCATCAAACACTCCCAGGACCGGTACAGCACAGTATAAGATACAGAGTAAATCTCCCGTTACACTGTCCCCATCAAACACTCCCAGGACAGCTACAGCATGGTGTTAGTTAGACAGTAAAGCTCTTTCTACACTGTCCCCATCAAACACTCCCAGGACAGGCACAGCCCAGGATTAGATACAGAGTCAAGCTCCCTCTACACGGTCCACGTCAAACATTCCAAAGACAGGTTCAGCTCAGGGTTAGACACAGAGTAAAGCTCGATCCAACATGTCCCCATCACACACTCCCAGGACAGGTAAAGTATGTTATTAGGTACAGAGTAAAGCTCTTTCTACACTGTCCCCATCAAACACTCCCAGGACAGGGACAGCCCGGGATTAGATACAGAGTAAAGCTCCCTCTACACTGTCCCGATCAAACACTCCCAGGACAGGTACAGGAGGGGGTTAGAAACAGAGTCAAGCTCCCTCTACACTGTCCCGATCAAACAGTCCCAGGACAGGTACAGCACGGGGTTAGATACAGAGTAAAACACCCTCTACACTGTCCCGATCAAACACTCCCAGGACCGGTACAGCACGGGGTTAGAAACAAAGTAAATCTCCCTCTACATTGTCACCATCAAATACTCCCAGGTCAGGTGCAGCACTGTGTCAGGTACAGAGTAAAGCTCCTTCTACACTGTCCCCATCAAACACTCCCAGGACTGGTACAGCACGGGGTTAGATACAGAGTAAAGCTCCCTCTACACTGTCCCCATCAAACACTCCCAGGACTGGTACAGCACGGGGTTAGATACAGAGTACAGCTCTCTCAACAGTGTCCCCATCAAAAACTCCCAGGACAGGTACAGCACAGTATAAGATACATAGTAAATCTCCCGCTACACTGTCCCCATCAAACACTCCCAGGACAGGTACAGCATGGTGTTAGTTAGAGAGTAAATCTCTTTCTACACTGTCCCCATCAAACATTCCCAGTACAGGTACAGCCCAGGATTAGATACAGAGTGAAGCTCCCTCTACACTGACCCATCAAAAAATCCCAGGACAGGTACAGCACGGGGTTAGATACAGAGTAAAGCTCCCTCTACAGTGTCCCCATCAAACAATCCCATGAGAGTTACAGCACAGGGTTAGATACAGAATAAAGCTCTCGCTACACTGTTCCCATCAAACACTCCCAGGACAGGCACAGCCCAGGATTAGATACAGAGTGAAGCTCCCTCTACACTGTCCCCATCAAACACTCCCAAGACAGGTACAGCACAGTTTTAGATACTGAGTAAATGTCCCTCTACACTGTCCCCATCAAACACTCCCAGGACATGTACAGGACGGGGTTTGATACAGAGAAAAGCTCTCTCTACAATGTCCCAATCAAACACTTCCAGGACAGGTACAGCACGGGGTTAGACACAGAGTAAAGCTCTCTCTATAGCGTCCCCATCAAACACTCCCAGGACAGGTACAGAACGGGATTAGATACAGAGTAAAGCTCCTTCTACACTGTCCCCATCAAACACTCCCAGGACAGGTACAGCACGGGTTTAGATGCAGTGAAAAGCTCCCTCTCCATTGTCCCGATCAAAAATTCCCACGCCAGGTACAGCACGGGGTTAGATACAGAGGAAAGCTACCTCTATACTGTCCCGATCAAACACTTCCAGGACAGGTACAGCACGGGGTTAGATACAGAGTACAGCTCCCTCTACATTGTCCCCATCAAACACTCCCAGGACAGGTACAGCATGGGGTTAGATACAGAGTACAGCTCCGTCTACACTCTCCACATCAAGCACACCCAGGACAGGTACAGCACGGGGTTAGATACAAGGTAAAGCTCCCTCTACACTGTCCCCAGCAAACACTCCCAGGACAGGTACAGCCCGGGTTGAGATACAGAGTAAAGCTCCCTCTACACTGTCCACATCAAGCACACCCAGGACAGGTACAGCACGGGTTTGGATGCAGAGTAAAGCTCCCTCTCTGCTGTCCCCATCAAAAATTCCCAGTCAGGTACAGCACGGGGTTAGATACAGAGTAAAGCTCCCTCTATACTGTCCCGATCAAACACTCCCAGGACAGGTACAGCATGGGGTTAGATACAGATGAAAGCTACCTCTACACTGTTCCGAACAAATATTCCCAGGACAGGTACAGCACGGGGTTAGTTACAGAGTAAAGCTCCCTCTACACTGTCCCGATCAAACACTCCCAGGACAGGTACAGCACGGGGTTAGATACAGAGTAAATCTCCCTCTACACTGTCCCCATCAAACACTCCCAGGACAGGTACAGCACGGGGTTAGATACAGAGTAAAGCTCCCTCTCTGCTGTCCCCATCAAACACTCGCAGGACAAGTACAGCACGGGGTTAGATAAATAGTAAAGCTCCCTCTAAACTGTTCCCATCAAAGACTCTCAGGACAGGTACAGCACGGTGTAAGATACAGAGTAAAGCTCCCTCTACACTGTCCCGATCAAACACTCCCAGGACCGGTACAGCACGGGGTTAGATACAGAGTAAATCTCCCTGTACACTGTCCCCATCAAACACTCCCAGGACCGGTACAGCCCGGGATTAGATACAGAGTAAAGATCCCTCTACACTGTCCCCAGCAAACACTTCCAGGACAGCTACAGCACGGGTTTAGATGCAGAGTAAAGCTCCCTCTACACTGTTCCCATCAAACACTCCCAGGACAGCTACAGCACGGGGTTAGATACAGAGTAACGCACCCTCTACACCGTCCCCATCAAACACTCCCAGGACAGGTACAGCACGGGGTTAGATATAGCGTAAGGCTCTCTCGACACTGTCGCCATCAGACATTCCCCGGACAGGTACAGCATGGGGTAAGATACAGAGGAAAGCTCCCTCTACACTGTCCCGATCAAACACTCCCAGGACAGGTACAGCACGGGGTTAGATACAGATGAAAGCTACCTCTACACTGTTCCGATCAAATACTCCCAGGACAGGTACAGCACGGGGTTAGATACAGAGTAAAGCTCCCTCTACACTGTCCTGATCAAACACTCCCAGGACATGTACAGCACGGGGTTAGATACAGAGTAAAGCTCCATCTACACTGTCCCGATCAAACACTCCCAGCATAGGTACAGCACGGGGTTAGATACAGAGGAAATCTCCCTCTACACTGACACATCAAACACGCCCAGGTCAGGTACAGCTCGGTGTTAGATACAGAGTAAAGCTGCCTGTGCACTGTCCCCATCAAACACTCCCAAGACAGGTTCAGCACAGTTTTAGATACAGAGTAAATCTCTCTCTACACCGTCACGCTCAAACACTCCCAGGACATGTACAGGACGGGGTTTGATTCAGAGAAAACCTCCCTCTACAATGTCCCAATAAAACACATCCAGGACAGGTACAGCACGGGGTTAGACACAGAGTAAAGCTCCCTCTACACTGTCCCCATCAAACACTCCCAGGTTAGTTACAGCACGGGGTTAGATACAGAGTAAAGCTCCCTCTACACTGTTCCCATCAAACACTCCCAGGACAGGTACAGCATGGGGTTAGATACAGAGTAAAGCTCCCTCTACACTGTCCCCATCAAACATTGCCAGGACAGGTACAGCACGGGCTTGAATACAGAGTAAAGCTCCCTCTACACTGTTCCCATCAAACGCTCCCAGAACAGGTTCAGAACGGGGTTAGACACTGAGTGAAGCTCCCTCTACATTATCCCCATCAAACACTCCCAGGACAGCTACAGCACGGGGTTAGATGCAGAGAAAAGCTCCCTCTCTTCTGTCCCCATCAAAAATTCCCAGGTCAGGTACAGCACGGGGTTAGATACAGAAGAAAGCCACCTCTACACTGTCCCGCTCAAATACTCCCAGGACAGGTACAGCATGGGGTTGGGTACAGAATAAAGCTCCTTGTACACTGTCCCCATCAAACACTCCCAGGACCGGTACAGCACAGGGTTAGATACAGAGTACAGCTCCCTCTACAGTGTCCCCATCAAAAACTCACGGACAGGTACAGCATAGGGTTAGATACAGAGTAAAGCTCCCTCTACACTGTCCCCATCAAGCACTCCCAGGACAGGTGCAGCACGGGGTTAGATACAGAGTAAAGCTCCCTCTACACTGTCCCCAACAAACACTCCCAGGACCGGTACAGCACAGGGTTAGATACAGAGTACAGCTCCCTCTACATTGTCCCAACGAAACACTCCCAGGACAGGTACAGCCCGGGATTAGATACAGAGTAAAGCTCCCTCTACATTGTCCCCAGCAAAGACTCCCAGGACAGGTACAGCACGGGGTTAGATACAGTGTAAAGCTCCCTCTACACCGTCCCCATCAAACACACCCAGGACAGGTACAGCACGGGGTTAGATGCAAGGTAAAGCTCCCTCTACACTGTCCCGACCAAATACTCCCAGGACAGGGACAGCATGGGGTGAGATACACAGTAAAGCTCCCTCTACACTGTTCCCAACAAACACTCCCAGGACAGATACAGCGCGAGGTTAGATATTGCGTAAGGCTCTCTCGACACTGTCCCCATCAAAGAGTCCCAGGGCAGGTACAGCCCGGGATTTGTTAGAGAGTACTGCCCCCTCTACACTGACTCCCTCAAACACTCCCCGGACAGGTACAGCATGGGGTAAGATACAGAGGAAAGCTCCCTCTACACTGACACATCAACACTCCCAGGTCAGGTACAGCTCGGTATTAGATACAGAGTAAAGCTCCCTCTGCACTGTCCCCATCAAACAATCCCATGAGAGTTACATCACGGTGTTAGATACAGAGTAAAGCTCCCGCTACACTGTCCCCATCAAACACTCCCAGGACAGGTACAGCAAGGGGTTAGATACAGTGTAAAGCTCTCTTTACACCGTCCCCCTCAAACACTCACAGGACATGTACAGGACAGGGGTGATACAGAGAAAATCTCCCTCTACACTGTCCCCATCAAACACTCCCAGGACAGGTACAGCACGGGGTTATATACAGAGTAAAGCTCCCTCTACCACGTCCCCATCAAACACTCCCAGGACAGGTACTGCACAGGTTTAGGTACAGAGTAAAGCTCCCTCTACACTGTCCCCATCAAACACTCCAAGGACAGGTACAGCCCAGGATAAGATACAGAGTAAAACTCCCTCTAAACTGTTCCCATCAAACACTCCCAGGACAGGTACAGCATGGGGTTAGTTACAGAGTAAAGCTCCCTCTAAACTGTTCCCATCAAACATTCCCTGGACAGGTTCCAGCACGGGGTTAGATACAGAGTAAAGCTCCCTCTACACTGTCCCGATCAAACACTCCCAGGACAGGCACAGCACAGGGTTAGATACAGAGTAAAGCTCCCTCTATACTGTCCCGATCAAACACTCCCAGGACAGGTACAGCACGGGGTTAGATAAAAAGTAAAGCTCCCTCTACACTGTCACCATCAAACACTTCCAGGACAGGTACAGCACGGGGTTAGATACAGAGTAAAGCTCCCTCTACACCGTCCCCATCAAAGACTTCCAGGACAGGTACAGCACGGGGTTAGATACAGAGTAAAGCTCCCTCTACACTGGCCCGATCAAACACTCCCAGGACAGGTACAGCACGGGGTTAGATACAGAGTAATGCTCCCTCTACACTGTCCCAATCAAACACTCCCTGGACAGGTACAGCACGGGGTTAGATACAGAGTAATGCTCCCTCTACACTGTCCCAATCAAACTCTCCCAGGACAGGTACAGCACAGGGTTAGATACAGAGTAAAGCTCCCTCTACACTGTCCCCATCAAACACTCCCAGGACAGGTACAGCATGGGGTTAGATACAGAGTAAAGCTCCAATCTACATTGTCCCCATCAAACACTCCCAGGGCAGGTACAGCATGGGGTTAGATACAGAGTAAACCTCCTTCTACACTGTCCCCGTCAAATGTTCCCAGGACAGGTACAGCATGGGGTTAGGTACAGTTAAAGCTCCGTCTACACTGTCCCCATCAAACGCTCCCAGGACAGGTACAGCATGGGGTTAGGTACAGTTAAAGCTCCGTCTACACTATCCCCATCAAACACTCCCAGGACAGGTACAGCACGGGGTTAGATACAGAGTAAAGCTCCCTCTACACCGTCCCCATCAAACACTCCCAGGACCAGTACAGCACGGGGTTAGATACAGAGTAAAGCTCCCTCTACACTGTCCCCATCAAACATTCCCAGGACAGGTACAGCACGGGGTTAGTTACCAAGTAAAGCTCCCTCTACACTGTTCGAAGCAAACACTCCCAGGACAGGTACAGCACGGGGTTAGATATAGCGTAAAGCTCTGTCTACACTGTCACCATCAAACACTCCAAGGAAAGGTACAGCACGGTATTAGATACAGAGTAAATCTCCCTCTAAACTGTTACCATCAAACACTCCCAGGACAGCTACAGCACGGGGTTAGATACAGAGTACAGCTCCCTCTACACTGTCCCCATCAAACACTCCCAGGACAGGTACAGCATGGGGTTAGTTAGAGAGTAAAGCTCTTTCTACACTGTCCCCATCAAACACTCCCAGGACAGGTACAGCCCAGGATTAGATACAGAGTAAAGCTCCCCATACACTGTCCCCAGCAAAGAGTCCCAGGACAGGTACAGCACGGGGTTAGATACAGAGTAAAGCTCCCTCTACACTGTCCCCATCAAACACTCCCAGGACGGGTACAGCACGGTGTTAGATACAGAGTAAAGCTCCCACTACACTGTCCCTATCAAACACACCCAGGTCAGGTACAGCATGGTGTTAGATACAGAGTAAAGCTCTTTCGACTCCGTCCCCATCAAACACTCCCAGGATATGTACAGCACGGGGTTAGATACAGATTTACGGTCCCTCTACACTGTCCCCATCAAACACTCCCAGGACAGCTACAGTACGGGGTTGGATACAGAGTAAAGCATGCTCTACAATGTCCCCATCAAACCTTCCGAGGTCAGGTACAGCCCGGGATAAGATACAGAGTAATCCGCCCTCTACACTGTCCCCATCAAACAGTCCCAGGACAGGTACAGCACGGGGTTAGGTACAGACTAAAGCTCCCTCCACAATGTCCCCATCAAACACTCCCAAGACACGTACAGCACAGGGTTAGATACAGAGTAAAGGTAACAGCACTCTGTTCCCATCAAACACTCGCAGGACAGGTACAGCATGGGGTTAGATACAGAGTAAAGCTCCCGCTACAGTTTTCCAATCAAACACTCCCAGGACAGGTACAGCACGGGGTTAGATACAGAGTAAATCTCCCTCTACACTGTCCCCATCAAACACTCCCTGGACAGGTATAGCAAAGTGTAAGATACATAGTAAATCTCCCGCTACACTGTCCCCATCAAACACTCCCAGGACAGGTACAGCATGGGGTTAGTTAGAGAGTAAAGCTCTTTCTACACTGTACCCATCAAACACTTCCAGGAAAGGTACAGCCCGGGATTAGATACAGAGTAAAGCTCCCTCTAAACTGTTCCCAACAAACACTCCCAGGACAGGTACAGCATGGGCTTAGATATAGAGTAAAGCTCTCTCTAAACTGTTCCCATCAAACACTCTCAGGACAGCTACAGCACAGGGTTAGAGAGTAAAGGTACTGCACACTGTTCCCATCAAACACTCGTAGGACAGGTACAGCATGGGGTTAGATACAGAGTAAATCTCCCTGTACACTGTCCCCTTCAAACACTCCTAGGACAGGTACAGCACAGTGTTAGATACAGATTATAGCTCCCTCTACGCTGTCCCCATCAAACACTCCCAGGACAGGTACAGCATGGTGTTAGATACAGAGTAAAGCTCTTTCGACACCGTCCCCATCAAACACTCCCAGGATCTGTACAGCACGGGGTCAGATACAAAATTACGCTCCCTCTACACTGTTCCCATCAAACACTCCAAGGACAGGTACAGCACTGGGATAGATAGAGAGTAGACCTCCCTCTACACTGTCACCATCAAAAACTCCAAGGAAAGGTACAGCCCAGGATGAGATACAGAGTAAAACTCCCTCTAAACTGTTCCCATCAAACACTCCCAGGACAGGTACAGCATGGGGTTAGTTACAGAGTAAAGCTCCCTCTAAACTGTTCCCATCAAACATTCCCTGGACAGGTTCCAGCACGGGGTTAGATACAGAGTAAAGGTAACTGGACACTGGCCCGATCAAACACTCCCAGGACAGGTACAGCATGGGGTTAGTTAGAGAGTAAAGCTCTTTCTACACTGTACCCATCAAACACTCCCAGGAAAGGTACAGCCCGGGATTAGATACAGAGTAAAGCTCCCTCTAAACTGTTCCCAACAAACACTCCCAGGACAGGTACAGCATGGGCTTAGATACAGAGTAAAGCTCTCTCTAAACTGTTCCCATCAAACACTCTCAGGACAGCTACAGCACAGGGTTAGAGAGTAAAGGTACTGCACACTGTTCCCATCAAACACTCGTAGGACAGGTACAGCATGGGGTTAGATACAGAGTAAATCTCCCTGTACACTGTCCCCTTCAAACACTCCTAGGACAGGTACAGCACAGTGTTAGATACAGATTATAGCTCCCTCTACGCTGTCCCCATCAAACACTCCCAGGACAGGTACAGCATGGTGTTAGATACAGAGTAAAGCTCTTTCGACACCGTCCCCATCAAACACTCCCAGGATCTGTACAGCACGGGGTCAGATACAAAATTACGCTCCCTCTACACTGTTCCCATCAAACACTCCAAGGACAGGTACAGCACTGGGATAGATAGAGAGTAGACCTCCCTCTACACTGTCACCATCAAAAACTCCAAGGAAAGGTACAGCCCAGGATGAGATACAGAGTAAAACTCCCTCTAAACTGTTCCCATCAAACACTCCCAGGACAGGTACAGCATGGGGTTAGTTACAGAGTAAAGCTCCCTCTAAACTGTTCCCATCAAACATTCCCTGGACAGGTTCCAGCACGGGGTTAGATACAGAGTAAAGGTAACTGGACACTGGCCCGATCAAACACTCCCAGGACAGGTACAGCACGGGGTTAGATACAGAGTAAAGCTCCCTCTACACCGTCCCCATCAAACACTCCCAGGACCAGTACAGCACGGGGTTAGATACAGAGTAAAGCTCCCTCTACACTGTCCCCATCAAACATTCCCAGGACAGGTACAGCACGGGGTTAGTTACCAAGTAAAGCTCCCTCTACACTGTTCGAAGCAAACACTCCCAGGACAGGTACAGCACGGGGTTAGATATAGCGTAAAGCTCTGTCTACACTGTCACCATCAAACACTCCAAGGAAAGGTACAGCACGGTATTAGATACAGAGTAAATCTCCCTCTAAACTGTTACCATCAAACACTCCCAGGACAGCTACAGCACGGGGTTAGATACAGAGTACAGCTCCCTCTACACTGTCCCCATCAAACACTCCCAGGACAGGTACAGCATGGGGTTAGTTAGAGAGTAAAGCTCTTTCTACACTGTCCCCATCAAACACTCCCAGGACAGGTACAGCCCAGGATTAGATACAGAGTAAAGCTCCCCATACACTGTCCCTATCAAACACACCCAGGTCAGGTACAGCATGGTGTTAGATACAGAGTAAAGCTCTTTCGACTCCGTCCCCATCAAACACTCCCAGGATATGTACAGCACGGGGTTAGATACAGATTTACGGTCCCTCTACACTGTCCCCATCAAACACTCCCAGGACAGCTACAGTACGGGGTTGGATACAGAGTAAAGCATGCTCTACAATGTCCCCATCAAACCTTCCGAGGTCAGGTACAGCCCGGGATAAGATACAGAGTAATCCGCCCTCTACACTGTCCCCATCAAACAGTCCCAGGACAGGTACAGCACGGGGTTAGGTACAGACTAAAGCTCCCTCCACAATGTCCCCATCAAACACTCCCAAGACACGTACAGCACAGGGTTAGATACAGAGTAAAGGTAACAGCACTCTGTTCCCATCAAACACTCGCAGGACAGGTACAGCATGGGGTTAGATACAGAGTAAAGCTCCCGCTACAGTTTTCCAATCAAACACTCCCAGGACAGGTACAGCACGGGGTTAGATACAGAGTAAATCTCCCTCTACACTGTCCCCATCAAACACTCCCTGGACAGGTATAGCAAAGTGTAAGATACATAGTAAATCTCCCGCTACACTGTCCCCATCAAACACTCCCAGGACAGGTACAGCATGGGGTTAGTTAGAGAGTAAAGCTCTTTCTACACTGTACCCATCAAACACTTCCAGGAAAGGTACAGCCCGGGATTAGATACAGAGTAAAGCTCCCTCTAAACTGTTCCCAACAAACACTCCCAGGACAGGTACAGCATGGGCTTAGATATAGAGTAAAGCTCTCTCTAAACTGTTCCCATCAAACACTCTCAGGACAGCTACAGCACAGGGTTAGAGAGTAAAGGTACTGCACACTGTTCCCATCAAACACTCGTAGGACAGGTACAGCATCGGGTTAGATACAGAGTAAATCTCCCTGTACACTGTCCCCTTCAAACACTCCTAGGACAGGTACAGCACAGTGTTAGATACAGATTATAGCTCCCTCTACGCTGTCCCCATCAAACACTCCCAGGACAGGTACAGCATGGTGTTAGATACAGAGTAAAGCTCTTTCGACACCGTCCCCATCAAACACTCCCAGGATCTGTACAGCACGGGGTCAGATACAAAATTACGCTCCCTCTACACTGTTCCCATCAAACACTCCAAGGACAGGTACAGCACTGGGATAGATAGAGAGTAGACCTCCCTCTACACTGTCACCATCAAAAACTCCAAGGAAAGGTACAGCCCAGGATGAGATACAGAGTAAAACTCCCTCTAAACTGTTCCCATCAAACACTCCCAGGACAGGTACAGCATGGGGTTAGTTACAGAGTAAAGCTCCCTCTAAACTGTTCCCATCAAACATTCCCTGGACAGGTTCCAGCACGGGGTTAGATACAGAGTAAAGGTAACTGGACACTGGCCCGATCAAACACTCCCAGGACAGGTACAGCATGGGGTTAGTTAGAGAGTAAAGCTCTTTCTACACTGTACCCATCAAACACTCCCAGGAAAGGTACAGCCCGGGATTAGATACAGAGTAAAGCTCCCTCTAAACTGTTCCCAACAAACACTCCCAGGACAGGTACAGCATGGGCTTAGATACAGAGTAAAGCTCTCTCTAAACTGTTCCCATCAAACACTCTCAGGACAGCTACAGCACAGGGTTAGAGAGTAAAGGTACTGCACACTGTTCCCATCAAACACTCGTAGGACAGGTACAGCATGGGGTTAGATACAGAGTAAATCTCCCTGTACACTGTCCCCTTCAAACACTCCTAGGACAGGTACAGCACAGTGTTAGATACAGATTATAGCTCCCTCTACGCTGTCCCCATCAAACACTCCCAGGACAGGTACAGCATGGTGTTAGATACAGAGTAAAGCTCTTTCGACACCGTCCCCATCAAACACTCCCAGGATCTGTACAGCACGGGGTCAGATACAAAATTACGCTCCCTCTACACTGTTCCCATCAAACACTCCAAGGACAGGTACAGCACTGGGATAGATAGAGAGTAGACCTCCCTCTACACTGTCACCATCAAAAACTCCAAGGAAAGGTACAGCCCAGGATGAGATACAGAGTAAAACTCCCTCTAAACTGTTCCCATCAAACACTCCCAGGACAGGTACAGCATGGGGTTAGTTACAGAGTAAAGCTCCCTCTAAACTGTTCCCATCAAACATTCCCTGGACAGGTTCCAGCACGGGGTTAGATACAGAGTAAAGGTAACTGGACACTGGCCCGATCAAACACTCCCAGGACAGGTACAGCACGGGGTTAGATACAGAGTAAAGCTCCCTCTACACTGTCCCCATCAAACACTCCCAGGACAGGTACAGCACGGGGTTAGATACAGAGTACAGCTCCCTCTACAGTGTCCCCATCAAACACTCCCAGGACAGGTACACCCCGGGATTAGATACTGAGCAAAGCTCCCTCTACACTCTCCACATCAAGCACACCCAGGACAGGTACAGCACGGGGTTAGATACAAGGTAAAGCTCCCTCTACACTGTCCCCAGCAAACACTCCCAGGACAGGTACAGCACGGGGTTAGTTACAGAGTAAAGCTCCCTCTACACTGTTGCCAGCAAACACTCCCAGGACAGGTACAGCACAGGGTTAGATACAGAGTAAAGGTCTCTCTACACTGTCCCGATCAAACACTCCCAAAACAGGTACAGCATGGGGTTAGATACAGATGAAAGCTACCTCTACACTGTTCCGAACAAATATTCCCAGGACAGGTACAGCACGGGGTTAGATACAAAGTAAATCTCCCTCTACACTGTCCTGATCAAACACTACGAGGACAGGTACAGCACGGGGTTAGATACAGAGTAAAGCTCCCTCTACACTGTCCCCAGCAAACACTCCCAGGACAGGGACAGCACGGGGTTAGTTACAGAGTAAAGCTCCCTCTACACTGTCCCGATCAAACACTCCCAGGACAGGTACAGCACGGGGTTAGATACAGAGTAAATCTCCCTCTACACTGTCCCCATCAAACACTTCCAGGACAGGTACAGCACGGGGTTAGATACAGAGTAAAGCTCCCTCTCTGCTGTCCCCATCAAACACTCGCAGGACAAGTACAGCACGGGGTTAGATAAATAGTAAGGCTCCCTCTAAACTGTTCCCATCAAAGACTCTCAGGACAGGTACAGCACGGTGTAAGATACAGAGTAAAGCTCCCTCTACACTGTCCCGATCAAACACTCCCAGGACAGGTACAGCACGGGGTTAGATACAGAGTAAATCTCCCTGTACACTGTCCACATCAAGCACACCCAGGACAGGTACAGCCCGGGATTAGATACAGAGTAAAGCTCCCTCTACACTGTCCCCAGCAAACACTTCCAGGACAGCTACAGCACGGGTTTAGATGCAGAGTAAAGCTCCCTCTACACTGTTCCCATCAAACACTCCCAGGACAGCTACAGCACGGGGTTAGATACAGAGTAACGCACCCTCTACACCGTCCCCATCAAACACTCCCAGGACAGGTACAGCACGGGGTTAGATATAGCGTAAGGCTCTCTCGACACTGTCGCCATCAGACATTCCCCGGACAGGTACAGCATGGGGTAAGATACAGAGGAAAGCTCCCTCTACACTGTTCCGATCAAATACTCTCAGGACAGGTACAGCACGGGGTTAGATACAGATGAAAGCTCCCTCTACACTGTCCTGATCAAACACTCCCAGGACATGTACAGCACGGGGTTAGATAGAGTAAAGCTCCATCTACACTGTCCCGATCAAACACTCCCAGCATAGGTACAGCACGGGGTTAGATACAAAATAAATCTCCCTCTACACTGTCCCCATCAAACACTCCCAGGACAGTTACAGTACGGGTTTGGACACAGAGTAAAGCTCCCTCTAAACTGTTCCCATCAAACATTCACAGGACAGGTACAGCATGGGGTAAGATACAGAGGAAAACTCTCTCTACACTGACACATCAAACACGCCCAGGTCAGGTACAGCTCGGTGTTAGATACAGAGTAAAGCTGCCTGTGCACTGTCCCCATCAAACACTCCCAAGACAGGTTCAGCACAGTTTTAGATACAGAGTAAATCTCTCTCTACACCGTCACCCTCAAACACTCCCAGGACATGTACAGGACGGGGTTTGATTCAGAGAAAACCTCCCTCTACAATGTCCCAATAAAACACATCCAGGACAGGTACAGCACGGGGTTAGACACAGAGTAAACCTCCATCTACACTGTCCCCATCAAACACTCCCAGGTTAGTTACAGCACGGGGTTAGATACAGAGTAAAGCTCCCTCTACACTGTTCCCATCAAACACTCCCAGGACAGGTACAGCATGGGGTTAGATACAGAGTAAAGCTCCCTCTACACTGTCCCGATCAAACGCTCCCAGCATAGGTACAGCACGGGGTTAGATACAAAATAAATCTCCCTCTACACTGTCCCCATCAAACACTCCCAGGACAGTTACAGTACGGGTTTGGACACAGAGTAAACCTTCCTCTAAACTGTTCCCATCAAACATTCACAGGATAGGTACAGCATGGGGTAAGATACAGAGGAAAACTCCCTCTACACTGACACATCAAACACGCCCAGGTCAGGTACAGCTCGGTGTTAGATACAGAGTAAAGCTGCCTGTGCACTGTCCCCATCAAACACTCCCAAGACAGGTTCAGCACAGTTTTAGATACAGAGTAAATCTCTCTCTACACCGTCACCCTCAAACACTCCCAGGACATGTACAGGACGGGGTTTGATTCAGAGAAAACCTCCCTCTACAATGTCCCAATAAAACACATCCAGGACAGGTACAGCACGGGGTTAGACACAGAGTAAAGCTCCCTCTACACTGTCCCCATCAAACACTCCCAGGTTAGTTACAGCACGGGGTTAGATACAGAGTAAAGCTCCCTCTACACTGTTCCCATCAAACACTCCCAGGACAGGTACAGCATGGGGTTAGATACAGAGTAAAGCTCCCTCTACACTGTCCCCATGAAACATTGCCAGGACAGGTACAGCACGGGCTTGAATACAGAGTAAAGCTCCCTCTACACTGTTCCCATCAAACACTCCCAGAACAGGTTCAGAACGGGGTTAGACACTGAGTGAAGCTCCCTCTACACTGTCCCCATCAAACACTCCCAGGACAGCTACAGCACGGGGTTAGATGCAGAGAAAAGCTCCCTCTCTTCTGTCCCCATCAAAAATTCCCAGGTCAGGTACAGCACGGGGTTAGATACAGAAGAAAGCCACCTCTACACTGTCCCGCTCAAATACTCCCAGGACAGGTACAGCATGGGGTTAGGTACAGAATAAAGCTCCTTGTGCACTGTCCCAATAAAACACATCCAGGACAGGTACAGCACGGGGTTAGACACAGAGTAAAGCTCCCTCTACACTGTCCCCATCAAACACTCCCAGGTTAGTTACAGCACGGGGTTAGACACAGAGTAAAGCTCCCTCTACACTGTCCCCATCAAACACTCCCAGGACAGGTACAGCCCGGGGTTAGATACAGAGTAAAGCTCCCTCTACACTGTTCCCATCAAACACTCCCAGGACAGGTACAGCATGGGGTTAGATACAGAGTAAAGCTCCCTCTACACTGTCCCCATCAAACATTGCCAGGACAGGTACAGCACGGGCTTGAATACAGAGTAAAGCTCCCTCTACACTGTTCCCATCAAACACTCCCAGAACAGGTTCAGAACGGGGTTAGACACTGAGTGAAGCTCCCTCTACACTGTCCCCATCAAACACTCCCAGGACAGGTACAGCACGGGGTTAGATGCAGAGAAAAGCTCCCTCTCTTCTGTCCCCATCAAAAATTCCCAGGTCAGGTACAGCACGGGGTTAGATACAGAGTAAAGCTCCCTCTACACTGTCCCCATCAAACATTGCCAGGACAGGTACAGCACGGGCTTGAATACAGAGTAAAGCTCCCTCTACACTGTTCCCATCAAACACTCCCAGAACAGGTTCAGAACGGGGTTAGACACTGAGTGAAGCTCCCTCTTCACTATCCCCATCAAACACACCCAGGACAGGTACAGCACGGGGTTAGATGCAAGGTAAAGCTCCCTCTACACTGTCCCAACCAAATACTCCCAGGACAGGGACAGCATGGGGTGAGATACACAGTAAAGCTCCCTCTACACTGTTCCCAACAAACACTCCCAGGACAGATACTGCGCGAGGTTAGATATTGCGTAAGGCTCTCTCGACACTGTCCCCATCAAAGAGTCCCAGGACAGGTACAGCCCGGGATTTGTTAGAGAGTACTGCTCCCTCTACACTGACTCCCTCAAACACTCCCTGGACAGGTACAGCATGGGGTAAGATACAGAGGAAAGCTCCCTCTACACTGACACATCAACACTCCCAGGTCAGGTACAGCTCGGTATTAGATACAGAGTAAAGCTGCCTGTGCACTGTCCCCATCAAACACTCCCAAGACAGGTACAGCACGGGGTTAGATACAGAGTAAAGCTCCCTCTGCACTGTCCCCATCAAACAATCCCATGAGAGTTACATCACGGTGTTAGATACAGAGTAAAGCTCCCGCTACACTGTCCCCATCAAACACTCCCAGGACAGGTACAGCAAGGGGTTAGATACAGTGTAAAGCTCTCTTTACACCGTCCCCCTCAAACACTCACAGGACATGTACAGGACAGGGGTGATACAGAGAAAATCTCCCTCTACACTGTCCCCATCAAACACTCCCAGGACAGGTACAGCACGGGGTTATAGATAGAGTAAAGCTCATTCTACCACGTCCCCATCAAACACTCCCAGGACAGGTACTGCACAGGTTTAGGTACAGAGTAAAGCTCCCTCTACACTGACCCCATCAAACACTCCCAGGTCAGGTACAGCATGGGGTTATATACAGAGTAAAGCTCCCTCTACACTGTCCCCATCAAACACTCCAAGGACAGGTACAGCACTGGGATAGATAGAGAGTAGACCTCCCTCTACACTGTCACCATCAAAAACTCCAAGGAAAGTTACAGCCCAGGATGAGATACAGAGTAAAACTCCCTCTAAACTGTTCCCAACAAACACTCCCAGGACAGGTACAGCATGGGGTTAGTTACAGAGTAAAGCTCTCTCTAAACTGTTCCCATCAAACACTCTCAGGACAGCTACAGCACAGGGTTAGAGAGTAAAGGTACAGCACACTGTTCCCATCAAACACTCGTAGGACAGGTACAGCATGGGGTTAGATACAGAGTAAATCTCCCTGTACACTGTCCCCTTCAAACACTCCTAGGACAGGTACAGCACAGTGTTAGATACAGATTATAGCTCCCTCTACGCTGTCCCCATCAAACACTCCCAGGACAGGTACAGCACGGGGTTAGATACAGAGTAAAGCTCCCTCTACACCGTCCCCATCAAACACTCCCAGGACAGGTACAGCATGGTGTTAGATACAGAGTAAAGCTCTTTCGACACCGTCCCCATCAAACACTCCCAGGATCTGTACAGCACGGGGTCAGATACAAAATTACGCTCCCTCTACACTGTTCCCATCAAACACTCCAAGGACAGGTACAGCACTGGAATAGATAGAGAGTAGACCTCCCTCTACACTGTCACCATCAAAAACTCCAAGGAAAGCTACAGCCCAGGATGAGATACAGAGTAAAACTCCCTCTAAACTGTTCCCATCAAACACTCCCAGGACAGGTACAGCATGGGGTTAGTTACAGAGTAAAGCTCCCTCTAAACTGTTCCCATCAAACATTCCCTGGACAGGTTCCAGCACGGGGTTAGATACAGAGTAAAGGTAACTGTACACTGGCCCGATCAAACACTCCCAGGACAGGTACAGCACGGGGTTAGATACAGAGTAAAGCTCCCTCTACACTGTCCCCATCAAACACTCCCAGGACAGGCACAGCACAGGGTTAGATACAGAGTAAAGCTCCCTCTATACTGTCCCGATCAAACACTCCCAGGACAGGTACAGCACGGGGTTAGATACAGAGTAAAGCTCCCTCTACACTGTCCCCATCAAACACTCCCAGGACAGGTACAGCACGGGGTTAGATACAGAGTACAGCTCCCTCTACAGTGTCCCCATCAAACACTCCCAGGACAGGTACACCCCGGGATTAGATACTGAGCAAAGCTCCCTCTACACTCTCCACATCAAGCACACCCAGGACAGGTACAGCACGGGGTTAGATACAAGGTAAAGCTCCCTCTACACTGTCCCCAGCAAACACTCCCAGGACAGGTACAGCACGGGGTTAGTTACAGAGTAAAGCTCCCTCTACACTGTTGCCAGCAAACACTCCCAGGACAGGTACAGCACAGGGTTAGATACAGAGTAAAGGTCTCTCTACACTGTCCCGATCAAACACTCCCAAAACAGGTACAGCATGGGGTTAGATACAGATGAAAGCTACCTCTACACTGTTCCGAACAAATATTCCCAGGACAGGTACAGCACGGGGTTAGATACAAAGTAAATCTCCCTCTACACTGTCCTGATCAAACACTACGAGGACAGGTACAGCACGGGGTTAGATACAGAGTAAAGCTCCCTCTACACTGTCCCCAGCAAACACTCCCAGGACAGGGACAGCACGGGGTTAGTTACAGAGTAAAGCTCCCTCTACACTGTCCCGATCAAACACTCCCAGGACAGGTACAGCACGGGGTTAGATACAGAGTAAATCTCCCTCTACACTGTCCCCATCAAACACTTCCAGGACAGGTACAGCACGGGGTTAGATACAGAGTAAAGCTCCCTCTCTGCTGTCCCCATCAAACACTCGCAGGACAAGTACAGCACGGGGTTAGATAAATAGTAAGGCTCCCTCTAAACTGTTCCCATCAAAGACTCTCAGGACAGGTACAGCACGGTGTAAGATACAGAGTAAAGCTCCCTCTACACTGTCCCGATCAAACACTCCCAGGACAGGTACAGCACGGGGTTAGATACAGAGTAAATCTCCCTGTACACTGTCCACATCAAGCACACCCAGGACAGGTACAGCCCGGGATTAGATACAGAGTAAAGCTCCCTCTACACTGTCCCCAGCAAACACTTCCAGGACAGCTACAGCACGGGTTTAGATGCAGAGTAAAGCTCCCTCTACACTGTTCCCATCAAACACTCCCAGGACAGCTACAGCACGGGGTTAGATACAGAGTAACGCACCCTCTACACCGTCCCCATCAAACACTCCCAGGACAGGTACAGCACGGGGTTAGATATAGCGTAAGGCTCTCTCGACACTGTCGCCATCAGACATTCCCCGGACAGGTACAGCATGGGGTAAGATACAGAGGAAAGCTCCCTCTACACTGTTCCGATCAAATACTCTCAGGACAGGTACAGCACGGGGTTAGATACAGATGAAAGCTCCCTCTACACTGTCCTGATCAAACACTCCCAGGACATGTACAGCACGGGGTTAGATAGAGTAAAGCTCCATCTACACTGTCCCGATCAAACACTCCCAGCATAGGTACAGCACGGGGTTAGATACAAAATAAATCTCCCTCTACACTGTCCCCATCAAACACTCCCAGGACAGTTACAGTACGGGTTTGGACACAGAGTAAAGCTCCCTCTAAACTGTTCCCATCAAACATTCACAGGACAGGTACAGCATGGGGTAAGATACAGAGGAAAACTCTCTCTACACTGACACATCAAACACGCCCAGGTCAGGTACAGCTCGGTGTTAGATACAGAGTAAAGCTGCCTGTGCACTGTCCCCATCAAACACTCCCAAGACAGGTTCAGCACAGTTTTAGATACAGAGTAAATCTCTCTCTACACCGTCACCCTCAAACACTCCCAGGACATGTACAGGACGGGGTTTGATTCAGAGAAAACCTCCCTCTACAATGTCCCAATAAAACACATCCAGGACAGGTACAGCACGGGGTTAGACACAGAGTAAACCTCCATCTACACTGTCCCCATCAAACACTCCCAGGTTAGTTACAGCACGGGGTTAGATACAGAGTAAAGCTCCCTCTACACTGTTCCCATCAAACACTCCCAGGACAGGTACAGCATGGGGTTAGATACAGAGTAAAGCTCCCTCTACACTGTCCCGATCAAACGCTCCCAGCATAGGTACAGCACGGGGTTAGATACAAAATAAATCTCCCTCTACACTGTCCCCATCAAACACTCCCAGGACAGTTACAGTACGGGTTTGGACACAGAGTAAACCTTCCTCTAAACTGTTCCCATCAAACATTCACAGGATAGGTACAGCATGGGGTAAGATACAGAGGAAAACTCCCTCTACACTGACACATCAAACACGCCCAGGTCAGGTACAGCTCGGTGTTAGATACAGAGTAAAGCTGCCTGTGCACTGTCCCCATCAAACACTCCCAAGACAGGTTCAGCACAGTTTTAGATACAGAGTAAATCTCTCTCTACACCGTCACCCTCAAACACTCCCAGGACATGTACAGGACGGGGTTTGATTCAGAGAAAACCTCCCTCTACAATGTCCCAATAAAACACATCCAGGACAGGTACAGCACGGGGTTAGACACAGAGTAAAGCTCCCTCTACACTGTCCCCATCAAACACTCCCAGGTTAGTTACAGCACGGGGTTAGATACAGAGTAAAGCTCCCTCTACACTGTTCCCATCAAACACTCCCAGGACAGGTACAGCATGGGGTTAGATACAGAGTAAAGCTCCCTCTACACTGTCCCCATGAAACATTGCCAGGACAGGTACAGCACGGGCTTGAATACAGAGTAAAGCTCCCTCTACACTGTTCCCATCAAACACTCCCAGAACAGGTTCAGAACGGGGTTAGACACTGAGTGAAGCTCCCTCTACACTGTCCCCATCAAACACTCCCAGGACAGCTACAGCACGGGGTTAGATGCAGAGAAAAGCTCCCTCTCTTCTGTCCCCATCAAAAATTCCCAGGTCAGGTACAGCACGGGGTTAGATACAGAAGAAAGCCACCTCTACACTGTCCCGCTCAAATACTCCCAGGACAGGTACAGCATGGGGTTAGGTACAGAATAAAGCTCCTTGTGCACTGTCCCAATAAAACACATCCAGGACAGGTACAGCACGGGGTTAGACACAGAGTAAAGCTCCCTCTACACTGTCCCCATCAAACACTCCCAGGTTAGTTACAGCACGGGGTTAGACACAGAGTAAAGCTCCCTCTACACTGTCCCCATCAAACACTCCCAGGACAGGTACAGCCCGGGGTTAGATACAGAGTAAAGCTCCCTCTACACTGTTCCCATCAAACACTCCCAGGACAGGTACAGCATGGGGTTAGATACAGAGTAAAGCTCCCTCTACACTGTCCCCATCAAACATTGCCAGGACAGGTACAGCACGGGCTTGAATACAGAGTAAAGCTCCCTCTACACTGTTCCCATCAAACACTCCCAGAACAGGTTCAGAACGGGGTTAGACACTGAGTGAAGCTCCCTCTACACTGTCCCCATCAAACACTCCCAGGACAGGTACAGCACGGGGTTAGATGCAGAGAAAAGCTCCCTCTCTTCTGTCCCCATCAAAAATTCCCAGGTCAGGTACAGCACGGGGTTAGATACAGAGTAAAGCTCCCTCTACACTGTCCCCATCAAACATTGCCAGGACAGGTACAGCACGGGCTTGAATACAGAGTAAAGCTCCCTCTACACTGTTCCCATCAAACACTCCCAGAACAGGTTCAGAACGGGGTTAGACACTGAGTGAAGCTCCCTCTTCACTATCCCCATCAAACACACCCAGGACAGGTACAGCACGGGGTTAGATGCAAGGTAAAGCTCCCTCTACACTGTCCCAACCAAATACTCCCAGGACAGGGACAGCATGGGGTGAGATACACAGTAAAGCTCCCTCTACACTGTTCCCAACAAACACTCCCAGGACAGATACTGCGCGAGGTTAGATATTGCGTAAGGCTCTCTCGACACTGTCCCCATCAAAGAGTCCCAGGACAGGTACAGCCCGGGATTTGTTAGAGAGTACTGCTCCCTCTACACTGACTCCCTCAAACACTCCCTGGACAGGTACAGCATGGGGTAAGATACAGAGGAAAGCTCCCTCTACACTGACACATCAACACTCCCAGGTCAGGTACAGCTCGGTATTAGATACAGAGTAAAGCTGCCTGTGCACTGTCCCCATCAAACACTCCCAAGACAGGTACAGCACGGGGTTAGATACAGAGTAAAGCTCCCTCTGCACTGTCCCCATCAAACAATCCCATGAGAGTTACATCACGGTGTTAGATACAGAGTAAAGCTCCCGCTACACTGTCCCCATCAAACACTCCCAGGACAGGTACAGCAAGGGGTTAGATACAGTGTAAAGCTCTCTTTACACCGTCCCCCTCAAACACTCACAGGACATGTACAGGACAGGGGTGATACAGAGAAAATCTCCCTCTACACTGTCCCCATCAAACACTCCCAGGACAGGTACAGCACGGGGTTATAGATAGAGTAAAGCTCATTCTACCACGTCCCCATCAAACACTCCCAGGACAGGTACTGCACAGGTTTAGGTACAGAGTAAAGCTCCCTCTACACTGACCCCATCAAACACTCCCAGGTCAGGTACAGCATGGGGTTATATACAGAGTAAAGCTCCCTCTACACTGTCCCCATCAAACACTCCAAGGACAGGTACAGCACTGGGATAGATAGAGAGTAGACCTCCCTCTACACTGTCACCATCAAAAACTCCAAGGAAAGTTACAGCCCAGGATGAGATACAGAGTAAAACTCCCTCTAAACTGTTCCCAACAAACACTCCCAGGACAGGTACAGCATGGGGTTAGTTACAGAGTAAAGCTCTCTCTAAACTGTTCCCATCAAACACTCTCAGGACAGCTACAGCACAGGGTTAGAGAGTAAAGGTACAGCACACTGTTCCCATCAAACACTCGTAGGACAGGTACAGCATGGGGTTAGATACAGAGTAAATCTCCCTGTACACTGTCCCCTTCAAACACTCCTAGGACAGGTACAGCACAGTGTTAGATACAGATTATAGCTCCCTCTACGCTGTCCCCATCAAACACTCCCAGGACAGGTACAGCACGGGGTTAGATACAGAGTAAAGCTCCCTCTACACCGTCCCCATCAAACACTCCCAGGACAGGTACAGCATGGTGTTAGATACAGAGTAAAGCTCTTTCGACACCGTCCCCATCAAACACTCCCAGGATCTGTACAGCACGGGGTCAGATACAAAATTACGCTCCCTCTACACTGTTCCCATCAAACACTCCAAGGACAGGTACAGCACTGGAATAGATAGAGAGTAGACCTCCCTCTACACTGTCACCATCAAAAACTCCAAGGAAAGCTACAGCCCAGGATGAGATACAGAGTAAAACTCCCTCTAAACTGTTCCCATCAAACACTCCCAGGACAGGTACAGCATGGGGTTAGTTACAGAGTAAAGCTCCCTCTAAACTGTTCCCATCAAACATTCCCTGGACAGGTTCCAGCACGGGGTTAGATACAGAGTAAAGGTAACTGTACACTGGCCCGATCAAACACTCCCAGGACAGGTACAGCACGGGGTTAGATACAGAGTAAAGCTCCCTCTACACTGTCCCCATCAAACACTCCCAGGACAGGCACAGCACAGGGTTAGATACAGAGTAAAGCTCCCTCTATACTGTCCCGATCAAACACTCCCAGGACAGGTACAGCACGGGGTTAGATAAAAAGTAAAGCTCCCTCTACACTGTCACCATCAAACACTTCCAGGACAGGTACAGCACGGGGTTAGATACAGAGTAAAGCTCCCTCCACACAGTCCCCATCAAACACACCCAGGACAGGTACAGCACGGGGTTAGATACAGAGTAAAGCTCCCTCTACACCGTCCCCATCAAACACTCCCAGGACAGGTACAGCACGGGGTTAGATACAGAGTAAACCTCCCTCTACACTGTCCCCATCAAACACTCCCAGGACAGGTACAGCATGGGGTTAGATAAAAAGTAAAGCTCCCTCCACACTGTCACCATCAAACACTTCCAGGACAGGTACAGCACGGGGTGAGAAACAGAGTAAAGCTCCCTCTACACTGGCCCGATCAAACACTCCCAGGACAGCTACAGCACGGGGTTAGATGCAGAGAAAAGCTCCCTCTCTTCTGTCCCCATCAAAAATTCCCAGGTCAGGTACAGCACAGGGTTAGATACAGAAGAAAGCCACCTCTACACTGTCCCGCTCAAATACTCCCAGGACAGGTACAGCATGGGGTTAGGTACAGAATAAAGCTCCTTGTGCACTGTCCCAATAAAACACATCCAGGACAGGTACAGCACGGGGTTAGACACAGAGTAAAGCTCCCTCTACACTGTCCCCATCAAACACTCCCAGGTTAGTTACAGCACGGGGTTAGACACAGAGTAAAGCTCCCTCTACACTGTCCCCATCAAACACTCCCAGGACAGGTACAGCCCGGGGTTAGATACAGAGTAAAGCTCCCTCTACACTGTTCCCATCAAACACTCCCAGGACAGGTACAGCATGGGGTTAGATACAGAGTAAAGCTCCCTCTACACTGTCCCCATCAAACATTGCCAGGACAGGTACAGCACGGGCTTGAATACAGAGTAAAGCTCCCTCTACACTGTTCCCATCAAACACTCCCAGAACAGGTTCAGAACGGGGTTAGACACTGAGTGAAGCTCCCTCTACACTGTCCCCATCAAACACTCCCAGGACAGGTACAGCACGGGGTTAGATGCAGAGAAAAGCTCCCTCTCTTCTGTCCCCATCAAAAATTCCCAGGTCAGGTACAGCACGGGGTTAGATACAGAGTAAAGCTCCCTCTACACTGTCCCCATCAAACATTGCCAGGACAGGTACAGCACGGGCTTGAATACAGAGTAAAGCTCCCTCTACACTGTTCCCATCAAACACTCCCAGAACAGGTTCAGAACGGGGTTAGACACTGAGTGAAGCTCCCTCTTCACTATCCCCATCAAACACACCCAGGACAGGTACAGCACGGGGTTAGATGCAAGGTAAAGCTCCCTCTACACTGTCCCGACCAAATACTCCCAGGACAGGGACAGCATGGGGTGAGATACACAGTAAAGCTCCCTCTACACTGTTCCCAACAAACACTCCCAGGACAGATACTGCGCGAGGTTAGATATTGCGTAAGGCTCTCTCGACACTGTCCCCATCAAAGAGTCCCAGGACAGGTACAGCCCGGGATTTGTTAGAGAGTACTGCTCCCTCTACACTGACTCCCTCAAACACTCCCTGGACAGGTACAGCATGGGGTAAGATACAGAGGAAAGCTCCCTCTACACTGACACATCAACACTCCCAGGTCAGGTACAGCTCGGTATTAGATACAGAGTAAAGCTGCCTGTGCACTGTCCCCATCAAACACTCCCAAGACAGGTACAGCACGGGGTTAGATACAGAGTAAAGCTCCCTCTGCACTGTCCCCATCAAACAATCCCATGAGAGTTACATCACGGTGTTAGATACAGAGTAAAGCTCCCGCTACACTGTCCCCATCAAACACTCCCTGGACAGGTACAGCAAGGGGTTAGATACAGTGTAAAGCTCTCTTTACACCGTCCCCCTCAAACACTCACAGGACATGTACAGGACAGGGGTGATACAGAGAAAATCTCCCTCTACACTGTCCCCATCAAACACTCCCAGGACAGGTACAGCACGGGGTTATATATAGAGTAAAGCTCCCTCTACCACGTCCCCATCAAACACTCCCAGGACAGGTACTGCACAGGTTTAGGTACAGAGTAAAGCTCCCTCTACACTGACCCCATCAAACACTCCCAGGTCAGGTACAGCATGGGGTTATATACAGAGTAAAGCTCCCTCTACACTGTCCCCATCAAACACTCCAAGGACAGGTACAGCACTGGGATAGATAGAGAGTAGACCTCCCTCTACACTGTCACCATCAAAAACTCCAAGGAAAGGTACAGCCCAGGATGAGATACAGAGTAAAACTCCCTCTAAACTGTTCCCAACAAACACTCCCAGGACAGGTACAGCATGGGGTTAGTTACAGAGTAAAGCTCTCTCTAAACTGTTCCCATCAAACACTCTCAGGACAGCTACAGCACAGGGTTAGAGAGTAAAGGTACTGCACACTGTTCCCATCAAACACTCGTAGGACAGGTACAGCATGGGGTTAGATACAGAGTAAATCTCCCTGTACACTGTCCCCTTCAAACACTCCTAGGACAGGTACAGCACAGTGTTAGATACAGATTATAGCTCCCTCTACGCTGTCCCCATCAAACACTCCCAGGACAGGTACAGCATGGTGTTAGATAGAGAGTAAAGCTCTTTCGACACCGTCCCCATCAAACACTCCCAGGATCTGTACAGCACGGGGTCAGATACAAAATTACGCTCCCTCTACACTGTTCCCATCAAACACTCCAAGGACAGGTACAGCACTGGAATAGATAGAGAGTAGACCTCCCTCTACACTGTCACCATCAAAAACTCCAAGGAAAGCTACAGCCCAGGATGAGATACAGAGTAAAACTCCCTCTAAACTGTTCCCATCAAACACTCCCAGGACAGGTACAGCATGGGGTTAGTTACAGAGTAAAGCTCCCTCTAAACTGTTCCCATCAAACATTCCCTGGACAGGTTCCAGCACGGGGTTAGATACAGAGTAAAGGTAACTGTACACTGGCCCGATCAAACACTCCCAGGAAAGGTACAGCACGGGGTTAGATACAGAGTAAAGCTCCCTCTACACTGTCCCCATCAAACACTCCCAGGACAGGCACAGCACAGGGTTAGATACAGAGTAAAGCTCCCTCTATACTGTCCCGATCAAACACTCCCAGGACAGGTACAGCACGGGGTTAGATAAAAAGTAAATCTCCCTCTACACTGTCACCATCAAACACTTCCAGGACAGGTACAGCACGGGGTTAGATACAGAGTAAAGCTCCCTCCACACAGTCCCCATCAAACACACCCAGGACAGGTACAGCACGGGGTTAGATACAGAGTAAAGCTCCCTCTACACCGTCCCCATCAAACACTCCCAGGACAGGTACAGCACGGGGTTAGATACAGAGTAAAGCTCCCTCTACACTGTCCCCATCAAACACTCCCAGGACAGGTACAGCATGGGGTTAGATAAAAAGTAAAGCTCCCTCCACACTGTCACCATCAAACACTTCCAGGACAGGTACAGCACAGGGTTAGATACAGAGTAAAGCTCCCTCTACACTGGCCCGATCATACACTCCCAGGACAGGTACAGCACAGGGTTAGATACAGAGTAATGCTCCCTCTACACTGTCCCAATCAAACACTCCCTGGACAGGTACAGCACGGGGTTAGATACAGAGTAAAGCTCCCTCTACACTGTCCCCATCAAACACTCCCAGGACAGGTACAGCATGGGGTTAGATACAGAGTAAAGCTCCAATCTACATTGTCCCCATCAAACACTCCCAGGGCAGGTACAGCATGGGGTTAGATACAGAGTAAACCTCCCTCTACACTGTCCCCATCAAATGTTCCCAGGACAGGTACAGCACGGGGTTAGGTACAGTTAAAGCTCCGTCTACACTGTCCCCATCAAACGCTCCCAGGACAGGTACAGCATGGGGTTAGGTACAGGTAAAGCTCCGTCTACACTGTCCCCATCAAACACTCCCAGGACAGGTACAGCACGGGGTTAGATACAGAGTAAAGCTCCCTCTACACCGTCCCCATCAAACACTCCCAGGACCAGTACAGCACGGGGTTAGATACAGAGTAAAGCTCCCTCTACACTGTCCCCATCAAACATTCCCAGGACAGGTACAGCACGGGGTTAGTTACTAAGTAAAGCTCCCTCTACACTGTTTGAAGCAAACACTCCCAGGACAGGTACAGCACGGGGTTAGATATAGCGTAAAGCTCTGTCTACACTGTCACCATCAAACACTCCAAGGAAAGGTACAGCACGGTATTAGATACAGAGTAAATCTCCCTCTAAACTGTTACCATCAAACACTCCCAGGACAGCTACAGCACGGGGTTAGATACAGAGTACAGCTCCCTCTACACTGTCCCCATCAAACACTCCCAGGACAGGTACAGCCCGGGATTAGATACAGAGTAAAGCTCCCCATACAATGTCCCCATCAAACACTCCCAGGACGGGTACAGCACGGGGTTAGATACAGAGTAAAGCTCCCACTACACTGTCCCTATCAAACACACCCAGGTCAGGTACAGCATGGTGTTAGATACAGAGTAAAGCTCTTTCGACTCCGTCCCCATCAAACCTTCCGAGGTCAGGTACAGCCCGGGATAAGATCCAGAGTAATCCGCCCTCTACACTGTCCCCATCAAACAGTCCCAGGACAGGTACAGCACGGGGTTAGATACAGAGTAAAGCTCCCTCTACACTGTCCACATCAAACACTCCCAGGAGAGGTAAAGCATAGGGTTAGGTACAGACTAAAGCTCCCTCCACAATGTCCCCATCAAACACTCCCAGGACACGTACAGCACAGGGTTAGATACAGAGTAAAGGTAACAGCACTCTGTTCCCATCAAACACTCGCAGGACAGGTACAGCATGGGGTTAGATACAGAGTAAAGCTCCCGCTACAGTTTTCCAATCAAACACTCCCAGGACAGGTACAGCACGGGGTTAGATACAGAGTAAATCTCCCTCTACACTGTCCCCATCAAACACTCCCAGGAAAGTACAGCACAGCGTTAGATACAGAGTACAGCTCCCTCTACACTGTCCACATCAAACACTCCCTGGACAGGTATAGCAAAGTGTAAGATACATAGTAAATCTCCCGCTACACTGTCCCCATCAAACACTCCCAGGACAGGTACAGCATGGGGTTAGTTAGAGAGTAAAGCTCTTTCTACACTGTACCCATCAAACACTCCCAGGAAAGGTACAGCCCGGGATTAGATACAGAGTAAAGCTCCCTCTACACTGTCCCCAGCAAACATTCCCAGGACAGGTACAGCACGGGGTTAGTTACCAAGTAAAGCTCCCTCTGCACTTTTCCAACCAAACACTCCCAGGACAGGTATAGCACGGGGATAGATTCAGAGTAAAGCTCTCTCTACATTGTCCCCATCAAACACTCCCAGGAGGAGTACAGCACGGGGTTACATACAGAGCAAAGCTCCCTCTAAACTATTCCCATCAAACACTGCAAGGAAAGGTACAGCACGGGATTAGATACAGAGTAAAGCTCCCTCTAAACTGTTCCCATCAAACACTCCCAGGACAGGCACAGCATGGGGTTAGATACAGAGTAAAGCTCCCTCTAAACTGTTCCCATCAAACACTCCCAGGACAGCTACAGCACGGGGTTAGATAGAGAGTAAAGGTACTGCACACTGTTCCCATCAAACACTCGCAGGACAGGTACAGCATGAGGTTAGATACAGAGTAAATCTCCCTCTACACTGTCCCCATTAAACACTCCTAGGACAGGTACAGCACAGTGTTAGATACAGATTATAGCTCATTCTACGCTGTCCCCATCAAACACTCCCAGGACAGGTATGGCACGGCGTTAGATACAGAGTAAAGCTCCCTCTACACTGTCCCCATCAAACACTCCCAGGACAGGTACAACATGAGGTTACATACAGGGTAAAGCTCCCTCTATACTGTCCCCATCAAACACTCCCAGGACAGGTACAACATGTGGTTAGATACAGAGTAAAGCTCCCTCTACACTGTCCCCATCAAACACTCCCAGGACAGGTACAGCACGGGGTTAGATACAGAGTAAAGCTCCCTCTACACTGTCCCCATCAAACACTCCCAGGACAGGTACTGCACGGGGTTAGATGCAAGGTAAAGCTCCCTCTACACTGTCCCGACCAAATACTCCCAGGACAGGGACAGCATGGGGTGAGATACACAGTAAAGCTCCCTCTACACTGTTCCCAACAAACACTCCCAGGACAGATACTGCGCGAGGTTAGATATTGCGTAAGGCTCTCTCGACACTGTCCCCATCAAAGAGTCCCAGGACAGGTACAGCCCGGGATTTGTTAGAGAGTACTGCTCCCTCTACACTGACTCCCTCAAACACTCCCCGGACAGGTACAGCATGGGGTAAGATACAGAGGAAAGCTCCCTCTACACTGACACATCAACACTCCCAGGTCAGGTACAGCTCGGTATTAGATACAGAGTAAAGCTGCCTGTGCACTGTCCCCATCAAACACTCCCAAGACAGGTACAGCACGGGGTTAGATACAGAGTAAAGCTCCCTCTGCACTGTCCCCATCAAACAATCCCATGAGAGTTACATCACGGTGTTAGATACAGAGTAAAGCTCCCGCTACACTGTCCCCATCAAACACTCCCAGGACAGGTACAGCAAGGGGTTAGATACAGTGTAAAGCTCTCTTTACACCGTCCCCCTCAAACACTCACAGGACATGTACAGGACAGGGGTGATACAGAGAAAATCTCCCTCTACACTGTCCCCATCAAACACTCCCAGGACAGGTACAGCACGGGGTTATATACAGAGTAAAGCTCCCTCTACCACGTCCCCATCAAACACTCCCAGGACAGGTACTGCACAGGTTTAGGTACAGAGTAAAGCTCCCTCTACACTGACCCCATCAAACACTCCCAGGTCAGGTACAGCATGGGGTTATATACAGAGTAAAGCTCCCTCTACACTGTCCCCATCAAACACTCCAAGGACAGGTACAGCACTGGGATAGATAGAGAGTAGACCTCCCTCTACACTGTCACCATCAAAAACTCCAAGGAAAGGTACAGCCCAGGATGAGATACAGAGTAAAACTCCCTCTAAACTGTTCCCATCAAACACTCCCAGGACAGGTACAGCATGGGGTTAGTTACAGAGTAAAGCTCCCTCTAAACTGTTCCCATCAAACACTTCCAGGACAGGTACAGCACGGGGTTAGATACAGAGTAAAGCTCCCTCCACACCGTCCCCATCAAACACACCCAGGACAGGTACAGCACGGGGTTAGATACAGAGTAAAGCTCCCTCTACACTGTCCCCATCAAACACTCCCAGGACAGGTACAGCATGGGGTTAGATACAGAGTAAACCTCCCTCTACACTGTCCCCATCAAATGTTCCCAGGACAGGTACAGCACGGGGTTAGGTACAGTTAAAGCTCCGTGTACACTGTCCCCATCAAACGCTCCCAGGACAGGTACAGCATGGGGTTAGGTACAGTTAAAGCTCCGTCTACACTATCCCCATCAAACACTCCCAGGACAGGTACAGCACGGGGTTAGATACAGAGTAAAGCTCCCTCTACACTATCCCCATCAAACACTCCCAGGACAGGTACAGCATGGGGTTAGATACAGAGTAAACCTCCCTCTACACTGTCCCCATCAAATGTTCCCAGGACAGGTACAGCACGGGGTTAGGTACAGTTAAAGCTCCGTCTACACTGTCCCCATCAAACGCTCCCAGGACAGGTACAGCATGGGGTTAGGTACAGTTAAAGCTCCGTCTACACTATCCCCATCAAACACTCCCAGGACAGGTACAGTCCGGGGTTAGATACAGAGTAAAGCTCCCTCTACACCGTCCCCATCAAACACTCCCAGGACCAGTACAGCACGGGGTTAGATACAGAGTAAAGCTCCCTCTACACTGTCCCCATCAAACATTCCCAGGACAGGTACAGCACGGGGTTAGTTACCAAGTAAAGCTCCCTCTACACTGTTCGAAGCAAACACTCCCAGGACAGGTACAGCACGGGGTTAGATATAGCGTAAAGCTCTGTCTACACTGTCACCATCAAACACTCCAAGGAAAGGTACAGCACGGTATTAGATACAGAGTAAATCTCCCTCTAAACTGTTACCATCAAACACTCCCAGGACAGCTACAGCACGGGGTTAGATACAGAGTACAGCTCCCTCTACACTGTCCCCATCAAACACTCCCAGGACAGGTACAGCATGGGGTTAGTTAGAGAGTAAAGCTCTTTCTACACTGTCCCCATCAAACACTCCCAGGACAGGTACAGCCCGGGATTAGATACAGAGTAAAGCTCCCCATACACTGTCCCCAGCAAAGAGTCCCAGGACAGGTACAGCACGGGGTTAGATACAGAGTAAAGCTCCCTCTACACTGTCCCCATCAAACACTCCCAGGACGGGTACAGCACGGGGTTAGATACAGAGTAAAGCTCCCACTACACTGTCCCTATCAAACACACCCAGGTCAGGTACAGCATGGTGTTAGATACAGAGTAAAGCTCTTTCGACTCCGTCCCCATCACACTCCCAGGATATGTACAGCACGGGGTTAGATACAGATTTACGGTCCCTCTACACTGTCCCCATCAAACACTCCCAGGACAGCTACAGTACGGGGTTGGATACAGAGTAAAGCATGCTCTACAATGTCCCCATCAAACCTTCCGAGGTCAGGTACAGCCCGGGATAAGATACAGAGTAATCCGCCCTCTACACTGTCCCCATCAAACAGTCCCAGGACAGGTACAGCACGGGGTTAGATACAGAGTAAAGCTCCCTCTACACTGTCCACATCAAACACTCCCAGGAGAGGTAAAGCATAGGGTTAGGTACAGACTAAAGCTCCCTCCACAATGTCCCCATCAAACACTCCCAAGACACGTACAGCACAGGGTTAGATACAGAGTAAAGGTAACAGCACTCTGTTCCCATCAAACACTCACAGGACAGGTACAGCATGGGGTTAGATACAGAGTAAAGCTCCCGCTACAGTTTTCCAATCAAACACTCCCAGGACAGGTACAGCACGGGGTTAGATACAGAGTAAATCTCCCTCTACACTGTCCCCATCAAACACTCCCAGGAAAGTACAGCACAGCGTTAGATACAGAGTACAGCTCCCTCTACACTGTCCACATCAAACACTCCCTGGACAGGTATAGCAAAGTGTAAGATACATAGTAAATCTCCCGCTACACTGTCCCCATCAAACACTCCCAGGACAGGTACAGCATGGGGTTAGTTAGAGAGTAAAGCTCTTTCTACACTGTACTCATCAAACACTCCCAGGAAAGGTACAGCCCGGGATTAGATACAGAGTAAAGCTCCCTCTACACTGTCCCCAGCAAAGACTCCCAGGACCAGTACAGCACGGGGTTAGATACAGCGTAAAGCTCCCTCTACACTGTCCCCATCAAACATTCCCAGGACAGGTACAGCACGGGGTTAGTTACCAAGTAAAGCTCCCTCTGCACTGTTCCAACCAAACACTCCCAGGACAGGTATAGCACGGGGATAGATTCAGAGTAAAGCTCTCTCTACATTGTCCCCATCAAACACTCCCAGGAGGAGTACAGCACGGGGTTACATACAGAGCAAAGCTCCCTCTAAACTATTCCCATCAAACACTGCAAGGAAAGGTACAGCACGGGATTAGATACAGAGTAAAGCTCCCTCTAAACTGTTCCCATCAAACACTCCCAGGACAGGCACAGCATGGGGTTAGATACAGAGTAAAGCTCCCTCTAAACTGTTCCCATCAAACACTCCCAGGACAGCTACAGCACGGGGTTAGATAAAGAGTAAAGGTACTGCACACTGTTCCCATCAAACACTCGTAGGACAGCTACAGCATGGGGTTAGATACAGAGTAAATCTCCCTGTACACTGTCCCCTTCAAACACTCCTAGCACAGGTACAGCACAGTGTTAGATACAGATTATAGCTCCCTCTACGCTGTCCCCATCAAACACTCCCAGGACAGGTACAGCATGGTGTTAGATACAGAGTAAAGCTCTTTCGACACCGTCCCCATCAAACACTCCCAGGATCTGTACAGCACGGGGTTAGATACAGAGTAAAGCTCCCTCTACACTGTCCCCATCAAACACTCCCAGGACAGGTACAGCACGGGGTTAGATACAGAGTAAAGCTCCCTCTACACTGTCCCCATCAAACACTCCCAGGACAGGTACAGCCCAGGATTAGATACAGAGTAAAGCTCCCTCTACATTGTCCCCAGCAAAGACTCCCAGGACAGGTACAGCACGGGGTTAGATACAGTGTAAAGCTCCCTCTACACCGTCCCCATCAAACACACCCAGGACAGGTTCAGAACGGGGTTAGACACTGAGTGAAGCTCCCTCTACACTATCCCCATCAAACACACCCAGGACAGGTACAGCACGGGGTTAGATGCAAGGTAAAGCTCCCTCTACACTGTCCCGACCAAATACTCCCAGGACAGGGACAGCATGGGGTGAGATACACCGTAAAGCTCCCTCTACACTGTTCCCAACAAACACTCCCAGGACAGATACTGCGCGAGGTTAGATATTGCGTAAGGCTCTCTCGACACTGTCCCCATCAAAGAGTCCCAGGACAGGTACAGCCCGGGATTTGTTAGAGAGTACTGCTCCCTCTACACTGACTCCCTCAAACACTCCCCGGACAGGTACAGCATGGGGTAAGATACAGAGGAAAGCTCCCTCTACACTGACACATCAACACTCCCAGGTCAGGTACAGCTCGGTATTAGATACAGAGTAAAGCTGCCTGTGCACTGTCCCCATCAAACACTCCCAAGACAGGTACAGCACGGGGTTAGATACAGAGTAAAGCTCCCTCTGCACTGTCCCCATCAAACAATCCCATGAGAGTTACATCACGGTGTTAGATACAGAGTAAAGCTCCCGCTACACTGTCCCCATCAAACACTCCCAGGACAGGTACAGCAAGGGGTTAGATACAGTGTAAAGCTCTCTTTACACCGTCCCCCTCAAACACTCACAGGACATGTACAGGACAGGGGTGATACAGAGAAAATCTCCCTCTACACTGTCCCCATCAAACACTCCCAGGACAGGTACAGCACGGGGTTATATACAGAGTAAAGCTCCCTCTACCACGTCCCCATCAAACACTCCCAGGACAGGTACTGCACAGGTTTAGGTACAGAGTAAAGCTCCCTCTACACTGACCCCATCAAACACTCCCAGGTCAGGTACAGCATGGGGTTATATACAGAGTAAAGCTCCCTCTACACTGTCCCCATCAAACACTCCAAGGACAGGTACAGCACTGGGATAGATAGAGAGTAGACCTCCCTCTACACTGTCACCATCAAAAACTCCAAGGAAAGGTACAGCCCAGGATGAGATACAGAGTAAAACTCCCTCTAAACTGTTCCCATCAAACACTCCCAGGACAGGTACAGCATGGGGTTAGTTACAGAGTAAAGCTCCCTCTAAACTGTTCCCATCAAACATTCCCTGGACAGGTTCCAGCACGGGGTTAGATACAGAGTAAAGGTAACTGTACACTGGCCCGATCAAACACTCCCAGGACAGGTACAGCACGGGGTTAGATACAGAGTAAAGCTCCCTCTACACTGTCCCCATCAAACACTCCCAGGACAGGCACAGCACAGGGTTAGATACAGAGTAAAGCTCCCTCTATACTGTCCCGATCAAACACTCCCAGGACAGGTACAGCACGGGGTTAGATAAAAAGTAAAGCTCCCTCTACACTGTCACCATCAAACACTTCCAGGACAGGTACAGCACGGGGTTCGATACAGAGTAAAGCTCCCTCCACACCGTCCCCATCAAACACACCCAGGACAGGTACAGCACGGGGTTAGATACAGAGTAAAGCTCCCTCCACACCGTCCCCATCAAACACACCCAGGACAGGTACAGCACGGGGTTAGATACAGAGTAAACCTCCCTCTACACTGTCCCCATCAAATGTTCCCAGGACAGGTACAGCACGGGGTTAGGTACAGTTAAAGCTCCGTCTACACTGTCCCCATCAAACGCTCCCAGGACAGGTGCAGCATGGGGTTAGGTACAGTTAAAGCTCCGTCTACACTATCCCCATCAAACACTCCCAGGACAGGTACAGCACGGGGTTAGATACAGAGTAAAGCTCCCTCTACACTATCCCCATCAAACACTCCCAGGACAGGTACAGCATGGGGTTAGATACAGAGTAAACCTCCCTCTACACTGTCCCCATCAAATGTTCCCAGGACAGGTACAGCACGGGGTTAGTTACCAAGTAAAGCTCCCTCTACACTGTTCGAAGCAAACACTCCCAGGACAGGTACAGCACGGGGTTAGATATAGCGTAAAGCTCTGTCTAAACTGTCACCATCAAACACTCCAAGGAAAGGTACAGCACGGTATTAGATACAGAGTAAATCTCCCTCTAAACTGTTACCATCAAACACTCCCAGGACAGCTACAGCACGGGGTTAGATACAGAGTACAGCTCCCTCTACACTGTCCCCATCAAACACTCCCAGGACAGGTACAGCATGGGGTTAGTTAGAGAGTAAAGCTCTTTCTACACTGTCCCCATCAAACACTCCCAGGACAGGTACAGCCCGGGATTAGATACAGAGTAAAGCTCCCCATACACTGTCCCCAGCAAAGAGTCCCAGGACAGGTACAGCACGGGGTTAGATACAGAGTAAAGCTCCCTCTACACTGTCCCCATCAAACACTCCCAGGACGGGTACAGCACGGGGTTAGATACAGAGTAAAGCTCCCACTACACTGTCCCTATCAAACACACCCAGGTCAGGTACAGCATGGTGTTAGATACAGAGTAAAGCTCTTTCGACTCCGTCCCCATCAAACACTCCCAGGATATGTACAGCACGGGGTTAGATACAGATTTACGGTCCCTCTACACTGTCCCCATCAAACACTCCCAGGACAGCTACAGTACGGGGTTGGATACAGAGTAAAGCATGCTCTACAATGTCCCCATCAAACCTTCCGAGGTCAGGTACAGCCCGGGATAAGATACAGAGTAATCCGCCCTCTACACTGTCCCCATCAAACAGTCCCAGGACAGGTACAGCACGGGGTTAGATACAGAGTAAAGCTCCCTCTACACTGTCCACATCAAACACTCCCAGGAGAGGTAAAGCATAGGGTTAGGTACAGACTAAAGCTCCCTCCACAATGTCCCCATCAAACACTCCCAGGACACGTACAGCACAGGGTTAGATACAGAGTAAAGGTAACAGCACTCTGTTCCCATCAAACACTCGCAGGACAGGTACAGCATGGGGTTAGATACAGAGTAAAGCTCCCGCTACAGTTTTCCAATCAAACACTCCCAGGAAAGTACAGCACAGCGTTAGATACAGAGTACAGCTCCCTCTACACTGTCCACATCAAACACTCCCTGGACAGGTATAGCAAAGTGTAAGATACATAGTAAATCTCCCGCTACACTGTCCCCATCAAACACTCCCAGGACAGGTACAGCATGGGGTTAGTTAGAGAGTAAAGCTCTTTCTACACTGTACCCATCAAACACTCACAGGAAAGGTACAGCCCGGGATTAGATACAGAGTAAAGCTCCCTCTACACTGTCCCCAGCAAAGACTCCCAGGACCAGTACAGCACGGGGTTAGATACAGCGTAAAGCTCCCTCTACACTGTCCCCATCAAACATTCCCAGGACAGGTACAGCACGGGGTTAGTTACCAAGTAAAGCTCCCTCTGCACTGTTCCAACCAAACACTCCCAGGACAGGTATAGCACAGGGATAGATTCAGAGTAAAGCTCTCTCTACATTGTCCCCATCAAACACTCCCAGGAGGAGTACAGCACGGGGTTACATACAGAGCAAAGCTCCCTCTAAACTATTCCCATCAAACACTGCAAGGAAAGGTACAGCACGGGATTAGATACAAGGTAAAGCTCCCTCTAAACTGTTCCCATCAAACACTCCCAGGACAGGCACAGCATGGGGTTAGATACAGAGTAAAGCTCCCTCTAAACTGTTCCCATCAAACACTCCCAGGACAGCTACAGCACGGGGTTAAATAGAGAGTAAAGGTACTGCACACTGTTCCCATCAAACACTCGCAGGACAGGTACAGCATGGGGTTAGATACAGAGTAAATCTCCCTCTACACTGTCCCCATCAAACACTCCCAGGAAAGTACAGCACAGCGTTAGATACAGATTATAGCTCCCTCTACGCTGTCCCCATCAAACACTCCCAGGACAGGTATGGCACGGCGTTAGGTACAGAGTAAAGCTCCCTCTACACTGTCCCCATCAAACACTCCCAGGACAGGTACAGCACGGGGTTAGATACAGGGTAAAGCTCCCTCTACACTGTCCCCATCAAACACTCCCAGGACAGGTACAGCACAGGGTTATATATAGCGTAAAGCTCTGTCTACACCGTTGCCATCAAACACTCCAAGGAAAGATACAGCCCGGGATTAGATACAGAGTAAAGCTCCCTCTAAACTGTTCCCAACAAACATTCCAGGACAGGTACAGCATGGGGTTAGATACAGAGTAAATCTCCCTGTACACTGTCCCCTTCAAACACTCCTAGCACAGGTACAGCACAGTGTTAGATACAGATTATAGCTCCCTCTACGCTGTCCCCATCAAACACTCCCAGGACAGGTACAGCATGGTGTTAGATACAGAGTAAAGCTCTTTTGACACCGTCCCCATCAAACACTCCCAGGATCTGTACAGCACGGGGTTAGATACAAAATTACGCTCCCTCTACACTGTCCCCATCAAACACTCCAAGGACAGGTACAGCACTGGGATAGATAGAGAGTAGACCTCCCTCTACACTGTCACCATCAAAAACTCCAAGGAAAGCTACAGCCCAGGATGAGATACAGAGTAAAACTCCCTCTAAACTGTTCCCATCAAACACTCCCAGGACAGGTACAGCATGGGGTTAGTTACAGAGTAAAGGTAACTGTACACTGGCCCGATCAAACACTCCCAGGACAGGTACAGCACGGGGTTAGATACAGAGTAAAGCTCCCTCTACACTGTCCCCATCAAACACTCCCAGGACAGGCACAGCACAGGGTTAGATACAGAGTAAAGCTCCCTCTATACTGTCCCGATCAAACACTCCCAGGACAGGTACAGCACGGGGTTAGATAAAAAGTAAAGCTCCCTCTACACTGTCACCATCAAACACTTCCAGGACAGGTACAGCACGGGGTTAGATACAGAGTAAAGCTCCCTCCACACCATCCCCATCAAACACACCCAGGACAGGTACAGCACGGGGTTAGATACAGAGTAAAGCTCCCTCTACACCGTCCCCATCAAACACTCCCAGGACAGGTACAGCACGGGGTTAGATACAGAGTAAAGCTCCCTCTACACTGTCCCCATCAAACACTCCCAGGACAGGTACAGCATGGGGTTAGATAAAAAGTAAAGCTCCCTCCACACTGTCACCATCAAACACTTCCAGGACAGGTACAGCACGGGGTTAGATACAGAGTAAAGCTCCCTCTACACTGGCCCGATCAAACACTCCCAGGACAGGTACAGCACTGGGTTAGATACAGAGTAATGCTCCCTCTACACTGTCCCAATCAAATACTCCCTGGACAGGTACAGCACGGGGTTAGATACAGAGTAAAGCTCCCTCCACACTTTCCCCATCAAACACTCCCAGGACAGGTACAGCATGGGGTTAGATACAGAGTAAAGCTCCAATCTACATTGTCCCCATCAAACACTCCCAGGGCAGGTACAGCATGGGGTTAGATACAGAGTTAACCTCCCTCTACACTGTCCCCATCAAATGTTCCCAGGACAGGTACAGCACGGGGTTAGGTACAGTTAAAGCTCCGTCTACACTGTCCCCATCAAACGCTCCCAGGACAGGTACAGCATGGGGTTAGGTACAGTTAAAGCTCCGTCTACACTGTCCCCATCAAACACTCCCAGGACAGGTACAGCACGGGGTTAGATACAGAGTAAAGCTCCCTCTACACCGTCCCCATCAAACACTCCCAGGACCAGTACAGCACGGGGTTAGATACAGAGTAAAGCTCCCTCTACACTGTCCCCATCAAACCTTCCCAGGACAGGTACAGCACGGGGTTAGTTACCAAGTAAAGCTCCCTCTACACTGTTCGAAGCAAACACTCCCAGGACAGGTACAGCACGGGGTTAGATATAGCGTAAAGCTCTGTCTACACTGTCACCATCAAACACTCCAAGGAAAGGTACAGCACGGTATTAGATACAGAGTAAATCTCCCTCTAAACTGTTACCATCAAACACTCCCAGGACAGCTACAGCACGGGGTTAGATACAGAGTACAGCTCCCTCTACACTGTCCCCATCAAACACTCCCAGGACAGGTACAGCATGGGGTTAGTTAGAGAGTAAAGCTCTTTCTACACTGTCCCCATCAAACACTCCCAGGACAGGTACAGCCCGGGATTAGATACAGAGTAAAGCTCCCCATACACTGTCCCCAGCAAAGAGTCCCAGGACAGGTACAGCACGGGGTTAGATACAGAGTAAAGCTCCCTCTACACTGTCCCCATCAAACACTCCCAGGACGGGTACAGCACGGGGTTAGATACAGAGTAAAGCTCCCACTACACTGTCCCTATCAAACACACCCAGGTCAGGTACAGCATGGTGTTAGATACAGAGTAAAGCTCTTTCGACTCCGTCCCCATCAAACACTCCCAGGATATGTACAGCACGGGGTTAGATACAGATTTACGGTCCCTCTACACTGTCCCCATCAAACACTCCCAGGACAGCTACAGTACGGGGTTGGATACAGAGTAAAGCATGCTCTACAATGTCCCCATCAAACCTTCCGAGGTCAGGTACAGCCCGGGATAAGATACAGAGTAATCCGCCCTCTACACTGTCCCCATCAAACAGTCCCAGGACAGGTACAGCACGGGGTTAGATACAGAGTAAAGCTCCCTCTACACTGTCCACATCAAACACTCCCAGGAGAGGTAAAGCATAGGGTTAGGTACAGACTAAAGCTCCCTCCACAATGTCCCCATCAAACACTCCCAGGACACGTACAGCACAGGGTTAGATACAGAGTAAAGGTAACAGCACTCTGTTCCCATCAAACACTCGCAGGACAGGTACAGCATGGGGTTAGATACAGAGTAAAGCTCCCGCTACAGTTTTCCAATCAAACACTCCCAGGACAGGTACAGCACGGGGTTAGATACAGAGTAAATCTCCCTCTACACTGTCCCCATCAAACACTCCCAGGAAAGTACAGCACAGCGTTAGATACAGAGTACAGCTCCCTCTACACTGTCCACATCAAACACTCCCTGGACAGGTATAGCAAAGTGTAAGATACATAGTAAATCTCCCGCTACACTGTCCCCATCAAACACTCCCAGGACAGGTACAGCATGGGGTTAGTTAGAGAGTAAAGCTCTTTCTACACTGTACCCATCAAACACTCCCAGGAAAGGTACAGCCCGGGATTAGATACAGAGTAAAGCTCCCTCTACACTGTCCCCAGCAAAGACTACCAGGACCAGTACAGCACGGGGTTAGATACAGCGTAAAGCTCCCTCTACACTGTCCCCATCAAACATTCCCAGGACAGGTACAGCACGGGGTTAGTTACCAAGTAAAGCTCCCTCTGCACTGTTCCAACCAAACACTCCCAGGACAGGTATAGCACAGGGATAGATTCAGAGTAAAGCTCTCTCTACATTGTCCCCATCAAACACTCCCAGGAGGAGTACAGCACGGGGTTACATACAGAGCAAAGCTCCCTCTAAACTATTCCCATCAAACACTGCAAGGAAAGGTACAGCACGGGATTAGATACAGAGTAAAGCTCCCTCTAAACTGTTCCCATCAAACACTCCCAGGACAGGCACAGCATGGGGTTAGATACAGAGTAAAGCTCCCTCTAAACTGTTCCTATCAAACACTCCCAGGACAGCTACAGCACGGGGTTAGATAGAGAGTAAAGGTACTGCACACTGTTCCCATCAAACACTCGCAGGACAGGTACAGCATGAGGTTAGATACAGAGTAAATCTCCCTCTACACTGTCCCCATTAAACACTCCTAGGACAGGTACAGCACAGTGTTAGATACAGATTATAGCTCATTCTACGCTGTCCCCATCAAACACTCCCAGGACAGGTATGGCACGGCGTTAGATACAGAGTAAAGCTCCCTCTACACTGTCCCCATCAAACACTCCCAGGACAGGTACAACATGAGGTTAGATACAGGGTAAAGCTCCCTCTACACTGTCCCCATCAAACACTCCCAGGACAGGTACAACATGTGGTTAGATACAGAGTAAAGCTCCCTCTACACTGTCCCCATCAAACACTCCCAGGACAGGTACAGCACGGGGTTAGATACAGAGTAAAGCTCCCTCTACACTGTCCCCATCAAACACTCCCAGGACAGGTACAGCACGGGGTTAGATACAGAGTAAAGCTCCCTCTACACTGTCCCCATCAAACACTCCCAGGACAGGTACAGCACGGGGTTAAATACAGAGTAAAGCTCCCTCCACACTGTCCCCATCAAACACTCCCAGGACAGGTACAGCACGGGGTTAAATACAGAGTAAAGCTCCCTCTACACTGTCCCCATCAAACACCCTACTGGATTAACAAGAATCCACAAGCTGCACCGATATCCCCAAATGTGTAAAATCACATGGAAGCCTTGTGGAAAAACAATAGCCTGACTCAGACTGGTAAACTCATGTGCATGATTACCGGTATTCTGCAGTATTGGCACAGGTTGGTATTGTGGGACTCCGTCTCGTTGGAACTGGGTTAACAATGGTTTGAAATTTCACAAAGGCCCACTACAGTTAGCACTGAGGAAAGTTTATATTTGTCCATCAGTGTTTTCGCTGATTACACTGTCCAATGCCTCTGTCTTTCTTCCCATCTCTCTCAATATTTTGCCCATTACCTTTTTGAACGATGCAGTGTCATCTTTGGTTAGTTCCACCAGTTTTTTCTCGTAACATTCTCTCTCCTCTCCAGTGAAGAGTCCCAGTTTACACACCTCCTGCCAGACCAACTCCTTCTTGCAGCTCTGACATGGAAAAGACCAGATTCCCTGAGGAGACAGAATCTGTGTGACTACCAAGATGAAGATTACGATGAAGAATACAGAGAGGGTTGAAAAGAGAGAGATGGGAGAAGAGGGGCGTGGGAGGGACAATTTGAACTGTCAGGTGGTAACCTGTTGGATAATTGTTGCCAATTCACAGTGGGGCAGACATTGCGGTGGGGTGGAGGGAGGTGATGTGGGAGTGGAGTAGCGCACAATGACTGCAATCTCATATCCTGTTCACACGCAAACAAGTAGCAACAAGACCCAAACTCAGCCTGACCTTTGGTCATTGAGTTGAGGTAACAGCAGGTGCTCAGGGAAAAGTTCAGTTAGCACAAGTCAGCACCCTCAAGAGAGATGGTGAGAAATCAGGCATGTGTAAAAGCCACATTGAGGAGATAATGAATGAAGAAACTCACTGTGTCTATTCGAGCCTTGGCCCAGGCTTTTAGGCTCAGGGGCTCTGTGATGTGTCCGCATGAAGCCTTGGCTCGGAGGCTACTGGAGCGGCTGGTGTCTGAAGACAGATTAGGGAAATTCATTGTTTATTCATTCTTTCTTTCTTTTAAGTTCTCCATCTCCCAGTTACACCCTTTCCATGTCTACCCTAGTGCCAAGCAGCTGCCGGGAGCTACAGAAAAGGGATGATAGTGGTTACCAACCTAAGCAAAGTTACAAATTTCCCACGTGAATTCTGCTGCTGCCACTGGATGGAGCTGTTTATGCCATAGCCCCAGAGCACCACCTCAGTTATAAAGTCATCTTCTCCCGTCCTTCCCTTCCTTTTGTTCCCTCAATACCTGTGGCCTATATTCACCTTTTACTTCTGCACTTTCAGCTAGAGTGTCACTTTGGCTGCCGTGTGATTCTGCAAAGAATGGGCACCACAGCTGGTCCCATGCCTGTTATCACTGAACATTTACATAGCAGGAGCTGCCAGCCTGTGTCCCTGGGCAGTGACTAGGGACCTGGGCCCACACTGTGGGATGTGGGCTCCTTATTGTCCAAACTAAAGTAAGCGCTTTCCCCAAGTAACTGAATAGAACCCTGACTATATTCACACACTGTCTCTAGAGGTATGGGTTCAGAGTATGAAATGGACCGGGACACGTGCAGCCTCCTCAGGGACAGGCTGTGGCGTAATGGTAATGGCATTGGACAATTAATCCAGAGGCCCAGGCTTATGTTCTGGGGGACAAGGGTTCCCCAGCTGGTGGAATTAAAATTCAATTAGCAATCAGGAATTGAAAAGCTAGTCTCAATAATGGTGACCATGAAACCATTGTCGATTGTTGCAAAAACTCACGTGGTTCATTAATGTCCTTTAGGGAAGGAAATCTGCCGTCCTTACCCGGTCTGGCCCTACATGTGACTCCAGATCCACAGCAAAGTGCACAGGACTTTTAACTGCCCTCTGAAATAGTGTGGCGAGCCACTCAGTTCAAGGGCAATTAGGGATGGGCAATAAATGCTGGCCCTGCCAGTGATGCCCAGATACCATGAAAGAATAGAGGAAAAATAAAATTGGGTATTGCAAGCAGCATGCATGGGAGGGGTGGGGATGCTGTACAGAGGAAATTGGAGAAGATACAAGCGTATGGAGTATGGGGAAAGCAGGTTGGATTAAAGAGGAAACAGTTCTTCAGTGGGTGAGAGTGGGGAGTGATATCTCAGTGGGTGAGAGTGGGGAGTGATATCTCAGTGGGGAGTGATAGCTCAGTGGGTGAGAGTGGGGAGTGATATCTCAGTGGGTGAGAGTGGGGAGTGATAGCTCAGTGGGTGAGAGTGGGGAGTGATAGCTCAGTGGGTGAGAGTGGGGAGTGATAGCTCAGTGGGTGAGAGTGGGGAGTGATAGCTCAGTGGGTGAGAGTGGGGAGTGATAGCTCAGTGGGTGAGAGTGGGGAGTGATAGCTCAGTGGGTGAGAGTGGGGAGTGATAGCTCAGTGGGTGAGAGTGGGGAGTGATAAGCTCAGTGGGTGAGAGTGGGGAGTGATAGCTCAGTGGGTGAGAGTGGGGAGTGATAGCTCAGTGGGTGAGAGTGGGGAGTGATAGCTCAGTGGGTGAGAGTGGGGAGTGATATCTCAGTGGTTCTGTTCTGGGACCTTTCCTAGTCACCATCTACATCGATGATTTGGATGAGGTGTCCATATCTTCAGATGAATAGTAAACAATTCAAAAGGGCCAAAGGAAGTTGCAAGGGGACACTGATCAGAAAAAGACGTTTATTTCTTTAGTATTCAGAACCTCAGGATTGCTCAAAGCTCTTTACAGCTAATGAAGTGCTTCTGAAATGCAGTCAATGTTGCAATGGGAAACACAGCAGCCAGGTTACACAGAACAAACTCCCACAAATAACAAGGTGTTAAGGACCAGAGCATTGGTTTTTATGAAATGTTGGTTAAAGGATTAACATTGGCCGGGACACTGTGGAGAAACATCTGCACAACTTTGAAGTAAGGTAATGGGATCTTTTACAGCCACTCGAGAGGGCAGACAAGGCCTCAGTTAAATTTAGCATTCGAAAAATGGGACCCCTCAACAGTGCGGCAATCCCTCTGCACAGAACCCCCGACAGTGCGGCTCTCCCTCAGCCCCGACAGGGCGGCAATCCCACTGCCCAGTCCCCCCGACAGGGCGGCGCTCCCTCTGCCCCGACAGGGCGGCGCTCCCTCTGCCCCGACACCCCGACAGCGCGGCACTCCCTCTGCCCCGACACTGCCGCGCTCCCTCTGCCCCGACACTGCCGCGCTCCCTCTGCCCCGACACTGCCGCGCTCCCTCTGCCCCGACACTGCCGCGCTCCCTCTGCCCCGACACTGCCGCGCTCCCTCTGCCCCGACACTGCCGCGCTCCCTCTATCCAGTCCCCCGACAGTGAGGCGCTCCCTCTGCCCCGACACTGCGGCGCTCCCACTGGCCCGACGGTGTGGCGCTCCCTCTATCCAGTCCCCCGAAGGTTCGGCGCTCCCACTGGCCCGACGGTACAGTGCTTCCTCTGCCCTGACACTGCGGCGCTCCCTCTGCCCAGACACTGCGGCGATCCGACTGCCCCGACAGTGCGGCGCTCCCTCTGCCTGGACAGTGCGGCGCTCACTCTGCCCAGAACCCCGGACAGTGCGGCGCTCCCTCTGTCCAGAATCCCCGACAGTGCGGCGCTCCCTCTGTTCAGAATCCCCGACAGTGCGGCGCTCCCTCTGTCCAGAATCCCCGACAGTGCAGCGCTCACTCTGCCCAGAACCCCGGACAGTGCGGCGCTCCCTCTGTCCAGAATCCCCGACAGGGCGGCGATCCCTCTGCCCCGACAGGGCGGCGATCCCTCTGCCCCGACAGGGCGGCGATCCCTCTGCCCCGACAGGGCGGCGATCCCTCTGCCCCGACAGGGCGGCGATCCCTCTGCCCCGACAGGGCGGCGATCCCTCTGCCCCGACAGGGCGGCGATCCCTCTGCCCCGACAGGGCGGTGATCCCTCTGCCCCGACAGGGCGGCGATCCCTCTGCCCCGACCACCCGACAGTGCAGCGCTCCCTCTGCCCCGACAGTGCGGCGCTCCCTCTGTCCTGCCCTGGCATGTCAAGCCTGGGCTTTCTGCTTGAATGTTTTGTTGTGCTGAACCCAGAGCCTCCTGACCCAGTGACTATCCACTGAGCCTGACCCAGTGCCTATCCTGACCCAGTGCCTATCCTGACCCAGTGCCTATCCTGACCCAGTGCCTATCCTGACCCAGTGCCTATCCACTGAGCCTGACCCAGTGCCTATCCTGACCAGTGACTATCCTGACCCAGTGACTATCCTGACCCAGTGACTATCCACTGAGCCACAGCTGATTCCAAGATGCTGGAATGACAACAATGTAGCAGATGGAATACAATCGCAGTAAGTGGGAGGTGGCACAGTTTTGGGAAAATATTAAAAAAATAACGATTACATCTGGAATGGTGGAAGGTTGAATGATGGGGACGGAGCTGAGATGTTTAGCTGGTTCAGGTTCAGATTAAAAGCAGCTGCTCAAATCGACGAAGCTCCTGGAATCCTGATTTTAAGAGCAAGACTTGGGAAACTGTAAGTGTTTTCAGTGTAAAAGAGATCAGGATGGGATTCGGAACGATGAAGGATTGGACAGAGCAGCTAGAAAGTGTCCAGTTAGTTCGTGTTGTACAATAAGGGAATACATAGGTAAAGATTAAAAGAAAGAGATTTGGGACAGAGAGCAGGAATAATAGTTTACACAGCGGCTTCAGAGGCTGTGAAACTGATACTGATGATTGAAGATAAAAACAAAAAAAAACTGCGGATGCTGTAAATCCAAAACAAAAACAGTCAAAACTCGAAACGTCAACTCTTTTCTTCTCCGCCGATGCTGCCAGACCTGCTGAGTTTTTCCAGGTAATTCTGTTTTTGTACTGATGATTGAAGATTGGAACAGGAGAAGGCCATTCAGCCCATGAAGCAAAGTATTTAACCACTGGTTAGATGGACGGGTGAAGGAAGGGAGAGAACAGGATCAGGGTGGATACATCTCGGACAGCATTTATTGCCCATCCCTAATTGCCTCTATTCAGAGTTCAGTCATTGCCAGATCAGGTACGCCCTGAACCAGATGGGTTTTCACCACAATCGGCAATGGAGACTTTTAATTCCAGATTTTTTATTTAATTGAAATTTCATCGTTACCATGGTGGGGCTGGAACCCAGAAGTCTCAGGAATGTCAGTCCAGTGACAGTACCACTACACCACGGCCGCCCCTCTCATTTTAATATCATATGGTAAATATAAACACCCTTAAAATGAATGGTGGGTACAGGCAGAAAGGTTAACCCAAAATTTAAGCGAAACAAACAGGAGGGTTTTAAATAGAAAGTAAATCCTGATAAAGAATCTTCACCCAAACGTTAACCTGCGTTACCCTCAAACATTCATCTTATCCTTTCCGCAAACATTATCAAGTTTTGTCCCCAGACATCAACTTGTTTGTTGAAAACAAAGAAAACTGCGGATGCTGGAAATCCAAAACAAAAACAGAATTACCTGGAAAAACTCAGCAGGTCTGGCAGACCTGCTGAGTTTTTCCAGGTAATTCTGTTTTTGTTATCAACTTGTTTGTCTCTCTTTCAGGCCTTGACGGATTTGTTCCTTGTTTACATCGTTTTCTTTCCTTAATTAAATTGAGAAGTTTGATCAGAAGCAGTCACGCATCGCCTGTTTAGAAAATGAAGCAGACAGAGAGAGAGAGAGAGAGAGGCAGCGGGGTGTCTCCATTCAGTCCCCGCCCCCCCCCCAAAATACCGGTTTTACCTGCTAACTGACAGACCACTGGGGTGTTCATAGTCGCAGCCTCCCCAAGTTGGAGACGAAATCAAGGAGGATGATTGTGATCTCGATCTCTCTCTCTCTCTCTCTCTGGTAAACAGGCTGTGTTTCACTTTAACTTCCTGCCAGGACTTTCTGTCTGAAGTTGGCTGATTGGCTGGCGCCTGACTCAGCAGGCAGTGGTCCAATTCCCGAACATGTTGCACATAAAACGAGAATGACTCAGGCGCAATCCAGGGGAAGGCACGAAACCAGGGCCGTGAGTTGGACGGGGAAAACGGTGCTGGGATTACACAGGAAGGGGAAAGCACTTCCTCAGAGGCCCTGCTGAGAATCACGCAGCGCAGAAGAGGCTCTTCGGCCCATTGAGTCTGCACGGACACATTAAAAACACCTGACCTACCTCCCTAACCCCATTTACCAGCACTTGGCCCCATAGCCTTGAATGTTATGACGTGCCCAGTGCTCATCCAGGAACTTTTTAAAGGATGTGAGGCTAACCCACCTCCACCACCCTCCCAGGCAGCACATTCCAGACCGTCACCACCCTCTGGGTAAAAAAGGTTTTCCTCACATCCCCCCTAAACCTCCTGCCCCTCACCTTGAACTTGTGCCCCTTTGTGACTGACCCTTCAACTAAGGGGAACAGCTGCTCCCTATCCACCCTGTCCATGCCCCTCATAATCTTGTACACCTCGATCAGGTCACCCCTCAGTCTTCTCTGCTCCAACAAAAACAACCCAAGTCTATCCAACCTCTCTTCATAACTTAAATGTTTCATCCCAGGCAACAAGTGTGTAAGGAAGTGAAGCTGAAACTATAGTGAGGATTTTTCAGAGGTGGTGCACAGAGAGCAGAGATGAGTGGCTGGAGTGGCTGTTCACGCTGGTTCAGAGGGAGCTGGGAAGATGCAGGAAGCAGTAGTTGGAGGTCAGGATATGCTCCCAGAACGGTGGACCGAGGTCAGCTGAGGTGACTGGGACACAAATTTGGGTTTTGCAGGATGGGAAGTTTGGGGGATTTAGAAACTTAAACAACAACATTTGGAAGTATTGTGAACTGTGAGGCACATAACTTCAAAAGGGCGTAGAGAGGCTGGTAGAATGGGGCAGATGAAGACTGATATAGAGTAGCACAAAGTGATGTATTTTGGTGGAAAGAACATGGAGAGACAATATAAATTAAAGGGTCCAGTTCCAAAGAGGGTGCAGAAGCAGAGGGACCGTCAGGCATTGAAGGTAGCAGGACAGGTTGAGAGCACAGTCAATAAAAGCATTCAATATCCTGGGCTTTATTAATAGGGGCATAGAGTACAAAAGGAAGGAAGCTAAGTTAAACTTATATAAAACAAAAAATTCAATCTGCCCTGGAGTATTGCATCCACTTGTGGGCAGCACACATCAGGAAGGATGTGAAGACATTAGAGCGGGTTCAGAAAAGATTTTCAAGAATAGTTCCAGTGACAAGGTGCTTCAGTTACGTGGACAGATTAGAGAAGTTGGAACTGTTTTCCTTGGAGCAGAGATGGTTGAAAGGAGATTTGATAGAAGTGTTCAAAATAATGAGGGTTCTGGACAGAGTACATAGGGAGAACCTGTTCCAGTTGATGGGAGGATCAAGGACCAGAGGGAACAGGTTTAAAGCAGTTGGCAAATGGCGATATGTGGAAAAGCTTTTTCACGTAGTGAGTGGTTAGGATCTGGAAAGTGCTGCCTGAGTGTGTGGGAGGCAGATTCAATCAAGGCTTTCGAGAGAGAATTGGATCATTATCTGAAAAGAAAGAATGTGCAAGGCTACAGGGAAAAGGGGGAATGGAACTAGGTGAATTGCTCCTTCAGAGAGCTGGTGCAGACATGATGGGCTGAATGGCCTCCTGTACTGTAACCATTCTGTGACTGCACAGAAGGCAGTCATTTAACCTATTGTGTTTGTGCCATGAGAAAAAAAGAGTTGTCTGGTTTAATCCCATCTTCTCTCAATTGGTGCACAGCCCTGTAGGTTATAGCAGTTTAATTGCCTATCCATGTATTTTTATAAATGCAAGAAGGGCTTCTGTCTTTACTAGCCTTTCAGTCAGTGAGTTCCAGATTCCCAAAACCCTCTAGGTGAAAAAAAATCCTCTTCAACTCTTCTCTAACCCAGACTTTCCAATCTTCCAAAGAATGTGCAGGGTTATGGGGAGAAGGCAGGAGAATGGTAACAAGTGAACTACTCATTCGGAGAGCTGGTGCAGACGTGATGGGCTGAAAGGCCTCCTTCTGCACTGTAACGATTCTGTGGTTTTGTGATCTTTCCTCATTACTAAAGCTCCCCCATTCCTGGAAACATCCTCGTAAATTTCCCCTGTACCCTCTCTGGTGCGATCACAGCCTTCCTGGAATACAGTGACCACAACGGCATACAGTACTCTTGCTGCAGCCTAACTGGTGTTTTATTCAATGATTAAAAACTGAATATTCTGGAAATGTTCAGCCGCTCTGGAAGTTGAAAAAACTGTTAACAAGTCATATTTGGTCCTTGGCTTGATAAATAAAAACATAGCATACAAAAACAAGGGAGTTATTTTAAATCTATGTCAAATGACTTCACCTACCTGGAACATTAACTGTGTTTGACCCACACAGAGCCAGTCAGACCTGTTGAGCATTTCCTACTTTTATTTCAGATTTTCAACATCTGCCATGTTTTGCTTTTCAATGTAAGATACTGGTTAGGCCCAGCTGAGTATTGTGGCCAGTCCTGGCTGCCTTACTTTAGGCTGTAGAGAGGATGTTGAAGAGGGAGAGAATGTCACAGCTGTAGACATGAGGCAGAATGTTCACTTTGGCGAGTGCCTGGCCTGCTTGAGTGTGAAATGATGCACGTTTCCGATGGGCGAACGTCCCAACTCCAACACGCTGTCGTGCAATATTTCAGTCAGTGGGCGTGTGTGGGGATCAGCAGGGTGCCCGCCGAAAATTAGACAGCTTATTAAGGCCATTAGAGGTCCAATTAACTCAAAGTTTTCACTGGCTGTCCAGCCCAAGGGTTGATGGGCAGGTGAAAAGGCCAAGCAACCTTTGCACTTTTTTGGAAACCTCATCCACGGGCGGGATGAGGTTCCCAACATTAAATAAAAATGAAATAAAATTTTTCCGATAAAAGAAAAAAAACTGCGGATGCTGGAAATCCAAAACAAAAACAGCTGGAGAAACTCAGCGGGTCTGACAGCATCTGCAGAGAGGGACACAGTTAACGTTTCGAGTCCCTACGACTCTTCAACAGAGTTCTGTCATACTCGTGTGACAGGGTCATATGAGGGGTTGTGTTTTATAACATTTTTCTAATCTTTATTATTTCTTTTGAAAACTCTTCGTCTCCCGGAGGCAGCTCTGTGCCTCAGGGGGATTCTCAAGCGCGCACATGTGTGAAATTTGTGCTCGACTTAATCCTCCCCCCAACCCCCCGCTGCACAGGCAGCGCTGGCGCTCGTGTTCCACGCTGGGAGGGCCTTAATTGGCCGGCCAGCATGATAACGCCCTCTAGCCTCCATCATGTCGGCTTCCAGATCTGCCCCACCCACCTCTGTCAAGCCCGCCCGACAAGGGCTAAATTCTGCCCACGGTCACAAATGGAGTGATTGACTGGATGATCTCAGGCTGCAGTTAAAGTGGACTAGAGAAACTGGACTCTTCTCCTTAGAGCAGAGATTATCTAGAGGTGTTCAAAAGAATAAATCAGGAGAAACTGTTTCCAGTGGCAGGAGGGTTGGTAACCAGAGGGACACAGATTGAAGAGAATCGGGAAAAGAACCAGAGGGGAAGGTTTATTTACACAGCGAGTTGTTGTGATCTGGAAGGCGCTGCCTGAAAGGGCGGTGGAAGCAGATTCAACAGGAACTTTCAACAGGGAATTGGATAAATACTTAAAGGGAAAATATGCCAATCTATGGGGAAAGAGCAAGGGATGTGGGGCTAATTGAATCGCTCCTTCAAAGAACTGACACAAACAGGATGGGTTGAATGGCCTCCTCCATTGTGACATTATCCTATGATCTTATGAGGTCGTTTCTAAGTGAAGAAATAATAAGTAATTTTGTGACAAGAGAAAGATACTTCATTTTGTCCGACAATATGAGGAATCACATCCTTAAGTCTTCAAACCATACAGGTATGAATCCCACCATCACCTTTAGATCGTCCAAGTGAGAAATACACACTGACTTTTAGAAGGTACAGGTGACAATCTCAGTGATCTTTAAATTATCCAGAGAGATAAAGGAGAGACCAAACGTAAACTGGGCGACCGCTTTGCAGAACACCTGTGGTCTGTCCGCAAGAATGACCCAAACCTCCCTGTCGCTTGCCATTTTAACACTCCACCCTGCTCTCTTGCCCACATGTCTGTCCTTGGCTTACTGCATTGTTCCAGTGAAGCCCAACGCAAACTGGAGGAACAACACCTCATCTTCCGACTAGGCACCTTACAGCCTTCCGGTCTGAATATTGAATTCAACAACTTTAGGTCGTGAGCTCCCTCCCCCATCCCCACCCCCTTTCTGTTTCCCCTTTTTTCCTTTTTTTTCCCCTATAAATTATATAGATTTTTCTTTTCCCACCTATTTCCATTATTTTTAAATATTTTAAAATCTTTTATGCTCCCCCCACCCCCACTAGAGCTGTACCTTGAGTGCCCTACCATCCATTCTTAATTAGCACATTCGTTTAGATAATATCACCAACTTTAACACCTATGTGTTCTTTTGTACCATTGTCGCTGACATCTTTTGATGATCTGCTTCTATCACTGCTTGTTTGTCCATACAACCACCTCTCTCTCTCTCTCTATCTCTCCGCCCCCCACACACACACCTTAAACCAGCTTATATTTCAACTCTTTCTTGGACTCGAAATTAAGTTCTGTCGAAGGGTCATGAGGACTCGAAACGTCAACTCTTTTCTTCTCCGCCGATGCTGCCAGACCTGCTGAGTTTTTCCAGGTAATTCTGTTTTTGTTTTAAATTATCCAGGTCAGAATCCCACACTGACCTTTAGATCATACAGGTGAGAATCGCACACTGACCTTTCGGCCCATGTTTTTGTAGCATAAGGAATTGCAACAATAAAGGAACAGTTTAAAGAGGTTATGGACCAAAAATGTGTGTATGATTGTGTCGTTAGTTACCAGACAAAAGCCTGATAGGATCAGCAATGTGATGAATGTCAGAATGAGGTGTGATGATTGATTCAGAGAGACTGCCAAGTGTCAGGTACAGAAATGATTTCTAATTTAACCAGTTAGATAGCAGGTGGGTTGGACAATTGGAAGAATTCATATTTTCTGTGAAATAGTTTAAATTGACATTTAGTTATGAACTGTAATAGTTTAAGCATTCTGCAAAACACAGTGGTTAGTGACTGAGCATTGCAGGCCATCTAGTAAGGATGGTGGGCTGCAAAGCTACAGAATTTCTCAGAGTTTCACCTTGGCTCACAGACCTCCTGATGTGTCTGTCTTTTGTGGCTGTGACTGCATGGTGCTAATCTCCTGGATGTGCTGACTGTAGCTGGGCTGTGAGCCTGTAGTACTGCCTGTTGCTCCTGGGAAATAAGCATTCCCAACTTTCAGCATTGCTTGTGAGTAGGTTGGAGACTTGTGAAAAAATAATTCTCCCTCCAGTTTGGAACCTGTCTGAATCATTCAAAACATTGTTACCCAGTGATGCAGGAAGGAACTCAAAGTAGCAAGACAGCTGCAGTTTCTCACAGCAAAGTTAACAACTGTGCATTTCTCTACATTAACACTGACACAGCTATTCCAACAGATTTAGCAAAAATAGAACAAGAGGACTAACACATCTGACAAGGTGATGACTCTGCCTGTACTACACAATGACTGACACACACACACAGGGTGATATCTCAGTGTACTGCACAGAGCCTGAAATACAAACATGGTGATGTCCCCCTGTACTGCACAGTGCCTGAAACACACAGTGTGATATCCCAGTGTACTTCACAATGACTTACACACACACAAAGAGTGATGACCCCCATATTGTACAGTGACTGACACACACGGGGTGATATTCCCTGAACTAATCAGTGACTGACAGACATAGGGTGATGCCCTCCTTAACTGCACAGTGACTGACACACACATGGTGATGCCCCCTGTACTTCACAGAGCCTGAAACAAACAGGGTGATGTCCACCTGTACTGCACAGAGCCTGAAACACAAACAGGGTGATGTCCCCCTGTACTGCGTAGTGACTGACATACATAAGCTTGTGTCCCCTTATACTGCACACCAACTGACACGCACAGGGTGATGACCTCCGAACTGTACAATGATTGACACATGCACAGGGTGATGTCCCCCTGTACTGCACAATGACTGACACACACAGGGTGATGTCCCCCTGTACTGCACAATGACTGACACACAGGGTGATGTCCCCCTGTACTGCACAATGACTGACACACACAGGGTGATGTCCCCCTGTACTGCACAATGACTGACACACACAGGGTGATGTCCCCCTGTACTGCACAATGACTGACACACACAGGGTGATGTCCCCCTGTACTGCACAATGACTGACACACACAGGGTGATGTCCCCCTGTACAGCACAATGACTGACACACACAGGGTGATGTTCCCCTGTACTGCACAATGACTGACACACACAGGGTGATGTCCCCCTGTACTGCACAATGACTGACACACACACAAGGTGATGTCCCCCTGTACTGCACAATGACTGACACACACAGGGTGATGTCCCCCTGTACTGCACAATGACTGACACACACAGGGTGATGTCCCCCTGTACTGCACAATGACTGACACACACAGGGTGATGTCCCCCTGTACTGCACAATGACTGACACACACACAGGGTGATGTCCCTCTGTACTGCACAATGACTGACACACACACAGGGTGATGTCCCCCTGTACTGCACAATGACTGACACACACACAGGGTGATGTCCCTCTGTACTGCACAATGACTGACACACACACAAGGTGATGTCCCCCTGTACTGCACAATGATTGAAATACAACTTGATGATGGGGCATTTTGCTAGTGCTGTTGGGAGGGCTTTAAACTAACTTGGCAGGGGTGTGGGAACCAAGAGAAAATATTTGAGAGGAATACCAGCATGTACAAAATACCGGAGCAATAGCACTAGTATAGAGAATAGTAAGTTAACAGGAAAAGTTGGGGTAAGGGAGAAAATAACAAAAACTAAATCAGGGTTACTATGCATGTATGTGAATGCATGGTATATAGTGAATAAGCTTGGGGACTTGCAGGTGCAGATTGCCTTGTGGAAATATGATGTTGTGGTGATAACAGAGACCTGGCTCAAGGAAGGGCAGAACTGGGAGTTAAATATTCCTGAGTAAAGGTGTTCAGAAAAGATAGGAAGGGAAGGAGAGGAGGAGGGGTGAAGGTATTGACTAAGGAGAGCATTGCAGTGCTGGAGAAAGAGGATGTCCCAGAGGGTTCATGGACAGAATCAAATTTGGCTCGAGCGAAGGAACAAAAAGGGTGCAATTACATTGCTCAGTGTAGTCTATAGATTGCCAACTAGTGAGAAAGATGTAGAAGAACAAACCTGCAGGGGAGTTACAGGGAGATGCAGCATTATAGAGTAGTTATAATGGGGGACTTTAATTACCCGAATGTAGCCTGGGAGACTGGTAGTGTAAAGGGAGGAGAGCGGCAAAAGTTGTGTTCAGGAGAATTTTCTCCAGCTGTCTGTGTCCAATCCAAAAAGAAAAGATGCACTGTTGGACCTGGTTCTTGGAAATGAGATGGGTCAAGTGTCAGTGGGGAACATTTAGGAGACAATGATCATTGTATTGTATGTTTTAGGATGATGATAGGACAGGACGATAAGCAATCCAGAGTAAGAATAATTTACTGGACGAGAGCCGACTTCAATGAGGCAAGAACGGAGCTGGGCCGGATAGACTGGAATGAAAGGTTGGCGGGAAAAACTGTAGCTGCACAGTGGGCTACCTTCAAAAAAGAATTGGTTTGGGCACAGTCAAGGTATATCCCATCGAAAGGGAAAGGTAGGGCAAACACATCCAGAACTCCCTGGATGAAAAAGGAGACTGAAATTAAGATAAAGAAGAAAAAGTGTGTTTATGACAGGTGTCAGGTAGAAAATACAATTGAGAACCAAGAGGAACACAGAAGGATCAGAGGGAGGTGAAAAAGCATATTAGAGACATGAAGAGGGATTATGAGAAAAGACTGGCAGCCAACGTAAAGGGGAATCTCAAAATCTTCTATAGGCATATAAATAGTAAAAGGGTGGTAAAAGGAGGAGTAGGACTGATTAGGGACCTAAGAGGATATTTAGACATGGACGAAGGGGCTGGCTAAGATATTAAATGAATACTTTACATCTGTCTTTACCAAGGAAGTAGATGCTACCCAGGCCATGGTGACAGATGAGGTAGCTCTGTCTATAGAAGGGTTCAAAATTGATGAAGAGGAAGTGTTGAATAGACTGTCTGTACTTAAATTTGACAAGGCACTGGGACTGGACAAGATGCATCCAAGGATATTGAAAGAAATGGCCATAGTTTTTGCCTTCCCCAGACTCAGGGGTGGTGCCAGAGGACTGGAGAATTGCAAACATTACGCCCTTGTTCAAAAAAGGTTGTAAGGATCAGCCCAGCAATTACAGACCAGTCAGTTTAACTTCAGTGATGGGCAAGATTCTAGAAACAATTATTCACGATAGAATTAATAATCACATGGAAAAATGTGGTTTGATAAGGAAGAGCCAGCATGGATTTCTAAAGGGGAAATAGTGTTTAACTAACTTGCTGAGTTTTTTGAAGAGGTAACAGAAAAGGTTGATGAGGGTAATGCTGTTAATGTGATGTACATGGACTTTCAAAAGGCATTTGCTACAGTACCACACAATAGACTTGTGAGAAAAGTTATTGTTCATGGAATAAAAGGGACAGTAGCAACGTGGATACAAAATTGGCTGAAAAATACGAAGCAGAGAATTGGTCAATGGATATTTTTTGAGCTGGAGGAAGGTTTGCAGTGGAGTTCCCCAGGGATTGGCTTTGGGACCCTTGCTTTTCCTGATGTATATTAATGATCTAGATCTTGGTGTGCAAGGGACAATTTCAAAGTTTGCGGATGATATGAAGCCTGGGAGTGTTGTGAACTGTGAGGAGGATGGTGTGGAACTTCAAGAGGACATAGATAAGTTGGTGGAGCAGGCAGATCTCCACTGTACAGCACAGTGACTGACACACACAGGGTGATGTCCCCTGTACTGCACAGTCCCTGGAACACAAACAGGGAGATCTCCACTGTACAGCACAGTGACTGACACACACAGGGTGATTACCCCAGTACTGAAGTGACTGACGCACACAGGGTGATGTCCCCTGTACTGCACAGTGACTGACACACAAACAGGGTTGATGTCCCCTGTGCTGCATAGTGACTGACACATACAGGGTGATGTCGCCTGTACTGCACAGTGACTGACACAAACAGAATGATGTCCCCCTGTACTGCAGTGACTGACACGCACAGGTTGATGACCCCTGTACTGCACAGTAATTGACACAGTGTTATATCCGCTGTACCGTAGTGACTGACACACACATAGTGATGTCCCCTGGATGGAAGTGACTAACGCAGGATGATGTCCCCTTTGCTGCACAGTGATTGACAAATAGTGTTAAGGGGGTCCTGCACTGTTAGGTGGGCAGTACTGCGGGACCTCTGCACTCTCTGTGATATCTTTCAGATGAGATGTAAAACTGAGGCTTGTATGACCTCTCGGGTGAATGTAAAGGGTTCCAAGATGCTATTCAAAAAAGGTAAGAGCGTTCTCCCTGTGTTTTGGCCAATACCTACCCTTCACCTAACACCACGACAAACAGATGAGCTAGAAATTTATTTCAATGCTGCTGGTGGGAGCTTGCTGTGGGAAAAATGGTTGTCAAACATTACAAAAGCTTAAAAACAAAAAACTGCGGATGCTAGAAATCCAAAACAAAAACAGAAACAGAAATACCTGGAAAAACTCAGCAGGTCTGGCAGCATCGGGGGAGAGGAACACAGTTAACGTTTCGAGTTCTCATGACCCTTCAACAGAACTAAAATTAGAAAAGGGGTGAAATATAACTTGGTTATGAGGTGGGTGGTGATGGGGGGTTTGTTGGGACAAGCAGCCAGTGATAGGTGGACATAACCAAAAGATGTCACAGACAAAAGAACAAAGAGATGTTGAAGGTGGTGATATTATCTAAAGGAATGTGCTAATTAAGAGTATAAGACAGGACAGATAAGGTACAGCTAGCCCTAGTGGGGGAAGGGGAGTACTAAAAGGTAGAAATAAACAATGGTGGGAATACATTTAAAAATAATGGAAATAGTTGGGAAAAGAAAAATCTATATAAATTATTGGAAAAAACAGAAAGGAGAGGGAAGAAACAGAAAGGGGGTGGGGATGGAGGAGAGAGTTCAAGATCTAAAGTTGTTGAATTCAATATTCAGTCCGGAAGGCTGTAAGGTGCCTAGTCGGAAGATGAGGTGCTGTTCCTCCAGTTTGCGTTGGGCTTCACTGGAACAATGCAGCAAGCCAAGGACGGACATGTGGGCATGAGAGCAGGGTGGGGTGTTGAAATGGCAAGCGACAGGGAGGTCTGGGTCATGCTTGCAGACAGACCGAAGGTGTTCTGCAAAGCGATCAGCCAGTCTGCGTTTGGTCTCCAATGTAGAGGAGACCACATTGGGAGCAGTGAATACAGTAGACTAAATTGAGGGAAGTACAAGTGAAATGCTGCTTCACTTGAAAGGAGTGTTTGAGCCCTTGGACGGTGAGGAGAGGGGAAGTAAAGGGGCAGGTGTTGCATCTTCTGCGGTTGCATGGGAAGGTGCCGTGGGAGGGGGTTGAGGAGTAAGGGGTGATGGAGGAGTGGACCACGGTGTCACGGAGGGAACGATCCCTACGGAATGCCACTGGGGGGGTGAAGGGAAGATGTATTTGGTGATGGAATTATGCTGGAGTTGGCGGAAACGACGGACTTGCATGGGGAGCTGCTGTGACAGAAGCTTGCTCAGCTCCAAAGCACTTTAGAATGTGCTGACTTGGTGAAAGTTGTTGGAAAAATACAAGGTGTTTTGTCTTTTCTTGTTTCTGTGACTCTGGCCATCTTAGCATTAGCCCTGAACAGGTTCTCCCACCCCAGCCTGGCCCTCCAATGGTGGCACAGCAGCTTTGTCCCTATTCATTCCCTATACCCCACAGTCTGTCTCCACTTTGAAACAACTATGGGGGGGTCAGGAGGTGAGTTCCTCGTCCCCAAGCTCCCAGACTCTGACCTGCTCTTGCTGTGGCTTTGTCCAGATTTGCTTCTGGCCAATGTCAGCCTCTAGGATGATGACAGTGACGGAGTTAGAGACAGTGGGTGTCATGGAAGTTCAAAGGGAGGGGCTGGGCCATATCTGGCACTTATGGAGCACAAGTTTTATCTGTCATTTGTCAGCCAAAGCTGGGATGTTAACCAGGTACAGTCGCAATTAAGAATGATCAGAGTGAAACACTGGAATTATCATCAAAAAGACCATCTCCTTACCTAACGGTAGGTCAAAGGTTATCGATGAACACTTTTGAAAAAATTGGGTTGAAGATGCTCCTCGAAGGAACTCCTGGGCTGTGGAAGGAGATATCTGACAACCACTACCATCGTCCTCTGTGCTGGGTATAACTCCAACCTGTGGAGTTTATTCCTCCTGATTCTCCTCAGTCCAGACCCCTCTTGATTTTGAATCCCTCTGTCTATCACACCTCCCCTCAACCTTCTTTTCTTCAAAGAGAACAGCCCCAGCTCTTCAAGTCTATGTAGCCGAGGTTCCTCAACCCTCAGGCTATTCTCATGAATCTTTCCTGAATTCTTTCTAATGCCTTCATATCTTTCCTAAATTGTGGATGCAATACTCCACTTGAGGCCAAACATCTGTTTTATACAAGTTTGACATAACCTCCTTGCTTTTGAAAATAGGAAGGAGTGACACTAGTTAAACTGTCCCTTCAGAGAGTCAGCACAGTCGGGATGGCTGAATGGCCTTCCTGTAACTGGATGATACTCTATGCCCCTATCAATAAAGCCTAGAATGCTGTACGTTTTACTAACCCCACTCTCAACCTGTTCTGTGACATTCAATGATTTATGTACATATACACCCTGATCCCCCTGCACCCCCTTTAGAAATGTAGGCTATAAGAGCAGGCTTAGATCATGTAGCCTCTCTGTCATTCAACTGGATCATAGCTGATCTCAACACTGTTTTCCCTCATTAAACTCATCGCCCTTGCTATCTTTGACAGGCTAATACCTAGAAATCAGTCTTGATTATATTCAGTGACTGAGTCTCCACAGCCCTCTGAATAAAGAATTCCAAAGATTCCCCACCCTTTGGGTGAAGAAATTCCTTATCTCAGTCCTAAATAGCCTGCCCCTTATTCTGAGACTCCACCCCCCGCCAGCCAAGGGACACATCCTTCCTGCATCTAGAATTGTATCTCTCCGGGTACTTCGTGTGTTTTATATTAGAGAATATCAATGTTGGAGGGCTCGAGAATTGGCAATTGAAAAGAATGACCCGGGGAGAGAGAGAGACAGACAGGTAAGAGGGAGGGACCTTCAGCCAGTGATGTTTGGAATAGCTGTTAGACCTTTAATTGGGATGGATTTAATTATCCCTGGGTTTCCTTAGCCCTCGGATCCCTACAGACGATTTCCATTGGAAAAGCAGCAATTAACACCTGATTCACACCTTCTGGTGATTCACTATTAATGCTCCCCAAGTTCAGCGATGCGTTCGTTGTGCCGCAAGATTCCAGCTCCTCTACTGTATGAACCCAGCGTATGGACCAGCTGTATCTCAATGTCAATTTTCCACCTGAAATGTCCGCACGGATGGAGGATTGCTGCTTTGGGGAGAGCAGCAGTTATACTAGCAATGTTGCTCATTCGCTTTGCCCTTCCTCCGAGCCACATACCAACCAGAGGAATTCCATAAAAACATGTGAGCAGCACGTGGAGAGCCAGCCTTGGAATTCAGGTAAAGAAGCACCTAGACTGGGTTCTCAGGGTTCCGGATCGAGCGCAGCCTCTAACCCTAGTCTAGCTCTCGTAACCACAAAAAGAGTTAGGGTCCAGAAAGCGGTGAAACAGATTCAACAGGAACTTTGGAAAGGGGATCGGATACGGGGGGGAACATTTACGAGGAAAGATCAGGAAAGGATCTACTTGGCTCTTTCAAAGAGCTGGCAGAGGCACAATGGGCCGAATATCCTCCCTGTGCTGCATCATTTTGTATTTCTGTGGCAACTGGTGCTTTCCCCGGGTGTTTCTTCCTATTGGAGAAGAATTTCTTGTGTTACATCCCAGAGTTCTGAAGGAGATAGTTGAAGAGATAGTGGAGGGGTTAGTGGTGATCTTTTCAGGATTCACTGGAGTCAGGAAGGGTCCCAGAGGACTGGAAAATCGCTAATTTAACCCCCACCCCCTCCCTGTTTAAGAAGGGAGTGAGGCAAAAGATGGGAAATTACAGGCCGATTAGTATTTCTTCCTATTTGGAGAAGAATCTCATGTGCTACACCCCAGAGTTCTGAAGGAGATAACTGAAGAGATAGTGGAGGCCTTAGTGGGAATCACTGGAGTCAGGGAGGGTCCCGGAGGACTGGAAAATCGCTAATGTAACCCCCTCTGTTTAAGAAGGGAGTGAGGCAAAAGACGGGAAATTAGCCTGACCTCAGTCATTGGTAAGATTTTAGAGTCCGTTATTAAGGATGAGATTTCAGAATACTTGGAAGTGCATGGTAAAACAGGGCAAAGTCAGCATGGTTTCATCAAGGGGAGGTCATGCCTGACAAATCTGTTCGAATTCTTCGAGGAGGTAACGAGTAGGGTAGACAAAGGAGAGCCAATGGATGTTATCTACTTGGACTTCCAGAAGGCCTTTGACAAGGTGCTGCACAGGAGGCTGCTCAGTAAGATAAGAGCACATGGTGTTAGAGGCAAGGTACTAGCATGGATAGAAGATTGGCCCTCTGGCAGGAGGCAGAGAGTGGGGATAAGGGGCTCCTTCTCAGGATGGCGGCCGGTGACTAGTGGAGTTCCGCAGGGGTCAGTGTTGGGACCACAACTTTTCACTTTATACATTAATGATCTAGATGAAGGAACTGAGGGGATCCTGGCTAAGTTTGCAGATGATACAGAGATAGGTGAAGGGACAGGTAGTATTGAGGTGGGGAGGCTGCAGAAGGATTTGGACAGGTTAGGAGAATGGGCAAAGAAGTGGCAGATGGAATACAATGTGGGGAAGTGTGAGGTCATGCACTTTGGTAGGAAGAATAGAGGCGTAGACTATTTTCTAAATGGGGAGAGAATTCAGAAATCTGGAGTGCAAAAGGACTTGGGAGTCCTAGTCCAGGATTCTCTTAAGGTTAACTTGCAGGTTGAGTCGGTAGTTAGGAAGACAAATGCAATGTTGGCATTTTATTTCTAGAGGACTGGAATATAAAAGCAGGGATGTTGAGGTTTTATAAGGTTCTGGTCAGACCACATTTAGAATATTGTGAGTAATTTTAGGCCCCGTATCTCAGGAAGGATGTTCTGGTCCTGGAGAGGGTCCAGAGGAGGTTCACGAGAACGATCCCAGGAATGAAAGGCTTAACATATGAGGAACGTTTGAGGACTCTGGGTCTATACTCGATGGAGTTTAGAAGGATTAGGGGGGATCTGATTGAAACTTATGGAATACTGAAAGGCCTGGATAGAGTGGACGTGGGGAAGATGTTTCCATTAGTAGGAGAGACTAGGACCCGAGGGCACAGCCTCAGAGTAAAGGGAAGACCTTTTAGAACAGAGATGAGGAGAAACTTCTTTAGCCAGAGAGTGGTGAATCTATGGAATTTATTGCCACAGAAGGCTGTGGAGGCCAGGTCACTGAGTGTATTTAAGACTGAGACATATAGGTTCTTGACTGGTAAGGGGATCAAAGGTTACGGGGAGAAGGCAGGAGAATGGGGTTGAGAAAATTATCAGCCACGATTGAATGGCGGAGCAGACTCGATGGGCTGAATGGCCTAATTTCTGCTCCTGTGTCTTATGGTGTTCTCAGACCTGGGTATCGCCCACTTAGTATTCCACAAAAAAATACTGAATAAGTTTTCCTGACCACACCTGAATTTCCCCCTGCTGATATAAGTGTTCTCTCTTGGACAGATCCCACCCTGAACTCTTTCCGACGGGGTGCTGCAGGGTACTGGCCAGAAGCAGAGCAGAAACTCGGCTTCCATGAGCAGGCTGAGCAAGATCAGCTTGAAGACAGCAGCAGTGCCTCCTGCTGCTCCCTGGATGAGGGTGAGTATTGAGGCTGGAGGGGAAGGAACGCCAACACCATTTAGAGGGCTTATGTGCACAGAAAGAGCTTATTCAGCCTAGGGTGCCCGTGTCTGATAAGAATGATTGCAACTTATTGGAGATGAACAGAGCGTGAGTGTTTGGCTTTGGTTTCCTTTTGGCTAAACACAGCGGTAGAGATCACATGTGTCCTTTAAGGGGGCAGACAAGATTCACCTGTACCTCGTGGTTGTTTGGTGTCTAGACCAGAAATTCCCCACTCACCTCAGGATTAACTGGCCATTTGCATATTTTCAAATAATGACCAAAACAACGTTAACATTGGGAATAAGTAAAAACCAGAATTACTGATTTAGTCCCCTCCCATTTTTAAAAATTCATCAAGGGATGTAGGTGTCGCTGGGCTGGTCCAGCATTTATTGCCCATCCCTAATTGCCCCTTGAGAAGGTGGGGGTGAGCTGCCTTCTTGAACTGCTGCAGTCCATGTGGTGTAGGTACACCCACAGTGCTGTTAGGGAGGGAGTTCCAGGATTTTGACCCAGCGACAGTGAAGGAACTACCAATATATTTCCAAGTCAGGATGGTGAGTGACTTGGAGGGGAACTTCCAGGTGGTGGGGTTCCCATCTATCTGCTGCCCTTGTCCTTCTCGATGGTAGTGGTCACAGGTTTGGAAGGTGCTGTCAAAGGAGGCTTGGTGAATTCCTGCAGTGCATCTTGTAGATGGTACACACACTGCTGCTACAGTGTGTCGGTGGTGGAGGGAGTGAATTTTTGTGGATGTGGTGACAATCAAGCGGGGCTGCTTTGTCCTGGATAATGTTGAGGTTCTTGAGTGTTGTTGGAGCTGCACTCATCCAGGCAAGTAGAGAGTATTCCATCACACTCCTGATTTGTGCCTTGTAGATGGTGGACAGGCTTTGGGGAGTCAGGAGGTGAGATACTCGCTGCAGGATTCCCAGCCTCTGACCTGCTCTTGTAGCCACAGTATTTATATGGCTGGTCCAGTTCAGTTTCTGGTCAATGATAATCCCCAGGATATTTATCGTGGGGATTCAACAATGGTAATGCCATTGAATGTCAAGGGGCGATGGTTAGATTCTCTTATTGGAGATGGTCATTACCTGACACTTGTGTGGTATGAATGTTACTTGCCACTTGTCAGCCCAAGTCTGGATATTGTCCAGGTCTTGCTGCATTTGGACAAGGACTGCTTCAGTATCTGAGGAGTCACGAATGGTGCTGAACATTGTGCAATCATCAGTGAACATCCCCACTTCTGACCTTTTTATGATGGAAGGAAGGTCATTGATGAAGCAACTAAAGCTGATGGGGCACTACCCTGAGGAACCACTGCAGTGATGATGTCCTGGAGCTGAGATGACTGACCTCCAACAACTGCAACCATCTTCCTTTGTGCTGGGTATGACTCCAGCCAGTGGAGAGTTTTCCCCCTGATTCCCATTGACTCCAGTGTTGCTAGGGCTCCTTGATGCCACACTCAGTCAAATGCAGCCTTGATGTCAAGGGCAGTCACTCTCACTTCACCTCGGGAGTTCAGCTCTTTTGTCCATGTTTGAACCAAGGCTGTAATGAGGCCAGGAGCTGAGTGGCCCTGGCGGAACCCAAACTGAGTGTTGAGCAGGTTATTGCTAAGCAAGTGCTGCTTGATAGCGCTGTTGATGACCCCTTCCATTACTTTACTGATGATGGAGAGTAGACTGATGGGGCAAGGGGAATGGTTATTGTCCGGGTTGGATTTGTCCTGCTTTTTGTGTACAGGACATACCTGGGCAATTTTCCACAGCTGGGTAGATGCCAGTGTTGTCCACCACCATTCACGGCTGGATATGGCAGGACTGCAGAGCTTGGGTCTGATCCGTTGGTTGTGGGATTGCTTAGCTCTGTCTATCACTTGCTGTTTGGCACACAAGTAGTCCTGTGTTGTAGCTTCACCAGGTTGACACCCGCATTTTTAGGTATGCCTGGTGCTGCTCCTGGCATGTCCTCTTGCACTCTTCATTGAACCAGGGTTGGTCCCTGGCTTGATGGTAATGGTAGAGTGGGGGATATGCCGGGCTATGAGGTTACAGATTGTATTTGAGTACAATTCTGCTGTTGCTGATTGTTCACAGCACCTCATGGTTAGCCAGTCTTGAGTTGCTAGATCTATTCAAAATCTATCCCATGTAGCACAGTGGTAGTGCCACACAACACCATGCAGGGTATCCTCAATGTGAAGACAGGTCTTTGTGTCCACAATGACTAGTGGTGGTTGCTCCTACCACTACTGTCATGGACAGATGCATCTGCAGCAGGCAGGTTGGTGAGGATGAAGTCAAGTATGTTTTTCCTTCCTTGTTGGTACCCTTGTCATCTGCCATAGACCCAGTCTAGCAGCGATGTCCTTTAGGATTTGACCAACTCAGTCAGCAGTGACTGAGCCGCTGTTGGTTATAAACATTGAAGTCCCTCAACCAGAGTGTATTCTGTGCCCTTGCCACCCTCAGTGCCTCTGCCAAGTGATCTTCAACATGGAAGAGCACTGATTTATCAACTGAGGAAGGGCAGTACATAGTAATCAGCAGGAGGTTTCCTTGCCCATGCTGATGTCATGAGTCTTTTTGGGGTCCAGAGTCCATGTTGAGGACTCCCAGGGCAACTCCCTCCTGACTGTATACCACTGTGTCCCCACCTCTGCTGGGTCTGTCCTGCTGGTGGGACAGGACATACCCAGGGATGGTGATGGTGGTGTCTGGGACGTTATCTGTAAGGTATGATTCCGTGAGGATGACTATGTCAGGCTGTTGTTTGACTAGTCTGTGAGACAGCTCTCCCAATTTTGGCACAACCCCCAGATGTTAGTAAGGAGGACTTTGCAGGGTTGACAGGGCAGAGTTTGCTGTTGTCGTTTCCAGTCACGAGGTGGCTGTTCTGTCCAGTTTCAATCCTTATTGACTTTGTAGCAGTTTGATAAATAGCCACTCAAGTAAGAGTCGACCACATTGCTATGGATTTGTAGGCCAGACTGGGTCAGGACGGCAGATTTCCTCCCCTAAAGGACATTAGGGAACCAGATGGGTTTTTACAACAATCGATGATGCTTTCATGGTCACCATTAGAATTTTAATTCCAGATTTTTTTTTTATTGATTGAATACAAATTCATCAGCCCTGGTGGAATTTAAACCCTGGTCCTGGGAGTATTACCCTGTGTCTCTGGGTTACTAGTCCAGTGACAATATCTCTACACCACTGCCTTTCTTGGGGGTTGGGTTGGGGTGGGGGGGGTAGGGCAGGGGGATGGGTGTTGAGCTATAGTCATCGATCTCATCCATGACTTTCCCCAAGTGGCCATTGTGTGAATTTAGACAGATAGAAAGGGGGCCATTTGACCCACTGGGTCTTATCTCACGATTCAACTTTCTCACTCCACAGCCCATGTATTGTACCTGCTTTAAATCCCTAATTATTACTTGAAAGATGCAGTGCTGTCTGCTTCAACCACTCGGACAATCCGAGAATGGTTGTTACACAGAAGGAGGCTGGGGGACTCTGGCAAAATACTCCACATTCCAACAATGGAATATCTTCTCTCCCAACCCCCACGCCACCCCCCCCCCCCCCCCCCCCCCCAACCCCTGCCTCCTCACTGCTGGTGACCATTTTAATTTGGTCCCTTGTTACTGACTCACCAGTAGTTTCACTCTGCAATAAGAGAAACAAATCTCTGGGCCTTCTCCACTCCGGTGCCAACAGACACAGAATCTCAAGTCTGTCTTCATAACTTTAGTTTCCCATCGATAGCATCATCCTGACGTAATCCTACACTGTCTGCTCTCGAGAACTCAGCTCTTTTGACAATGGCTGCATCAAAACTGAACCCAGTCCTATAACTGTCCTCAGTTTATATATCCCAAATGCTGCTGTCATTTTCTATTTGGGAGTTGGATGTTTACACCCTCATCCTCCTCCCTAAGTGTTTTAATATTCTGCATCCAAATCAGTGATTTTAAATATCCAAAAAAAGGGCTCTGGGCTCCAATTGTGACCCAAACCCATGATCACAATTCTTTGTCAAATCAAGCAACATCTATTCACACTCCGAGATTTCCCCTTCAACCTTATGGCCAGTTGTTTTCCCAATAAGTTTCTTGGGAGGCACAGCGTTGAAAAAAATCTATATGCATCTATTGATCATTCCTTATCAAATATTGGCGAGAGGCAAACTCCTCTTGCAATGGTGCCATGGAACCTGTCGTATCTCCAATAAAAGGCAGCACCTCGGGTAATGCAGTAATCTCTCAGTACGCCTGCACTAATATCCCCTGAGGACCATAGGGATAGGAGTAGGACATTTGAGCACCTTAAAGCTCAGCCAGCTGAGTCACAAATGAGCATCTTGGGTCAGCTTTCTCCTGTTTCAAAGTGAATTCTCCAATGTGACAGTAATAATGGGCTGAAGGGACTCTAGACCCCATTGTTGTGCCATTGTGCAGCAGAAAGAGTTAATGATGGAATTTTAAGGCCCCATCACAGTGGGAGTGGGGCTGTGAAATGCAGTGAGCCGCTCGAAACACCATTGACTTTGGCAGGACTGTAAAACTCCACCCAATGGCTTTGCTGCGCTTGCACTGAGCGTGGAAGTAAACACAAAGTGCTGGAAGGACTCTGCAGAGAGAAAGAGTTAACATTTCGAGTCTAATATCACCCTTTGGAAGAAACATTAACTCTGTTTCTCGCTCGACAGAGGCTGCCTGACCCGAGGCTTTCCAGTATTTTCTGTTTTGTTTCAGATTTCCAGGGTCTGGTATTTTGCTTTTATTTTACTGAATTTGGAAATCTTTTTCATGGTCCCCCACCTGGGCAGAAGTTGATTCTGGTGCCCCAGGGTAATGAGAAGATAATAATGGTGTTTACTGTCCAGTGACCCTTAGCAGAGTTTGTGTGGAGCTATTACCCCTGCTGACTCTAATCGCTATTTGAAAAGTGACCACATAACAACAATTTATAATTAACTAGTGCCTGAATTAAATGCTCCCTGTGAAACGCTGGGACTGTCTAGCACCCACTGAATGAGTTAGCACCCTCTTGGGTCTTCCCAGGCACCCCCACTCCCCACCCGCCCCCCCCCTCCTCAGCCCCCAACCCCAATCTCTGTCAGATGGAAGGAGGAAAGTGATGAATCAAACAATAATTCAAATGGGGTAGAGATGCAAAGGGATCTTTGGTGTTAGACTATGTTAAGGGTTCTTAATGCTGCTGGCCAAGCATCTTAGGACAGAACAAATGTATATCATATTTTGTGTAGCTGGTTCCTCTCCAGAATTTGTTGGGGTTATGGCTGTGAATTCAGGACAAAGAGACTTTACTGAGGATGGTGACGTGGGCTTTGAGGTCAAGGAAGTGAGAACTGGAGCCTCTGCATCTGTCGGTAAGGAGTGTATGGAATCTGTGCGGTGAGAGCTCAGGAACCTGGCTGATTTGTTGCTTATTCTAGATCCAGCTGCTTGTGAAGCAACTTGGATTAGCAGTTGGGTGCCACAAGCACTACGTCTCATCTCTCCCCTTCCACAAGCCTCGCCCCTTGTGTCCCCCTCGCCCCTCACTCTCCTACAAAGATTCAGCTGTGAATGTGGAATCACTTTTTTTTTAGGAAGGTGAATATCGGGGCTTTCTGAGCTGGGGGTTTCTGATGCATATGAATTAGGAGCAGGACAAGGCCACTCGGCCCCTCGAGCCTGCTCCGCCATTCAATAAGATCATCGCTGATTGTAACCTCAAGCCCGCATTCCTGCCAACCCCCCCAATATCCTTTCACCCCCTTGTTAATGAAGAATCTATCTAGCTCTGCCTTAAAAATATTCAGACACTCTGCTTCCAACGCCTTTTGAGACAGAGTTCCAAAGACTCTCAACCCTCAGAAAATTTATCCTCATCTGTTTTAAATGGGCGATCCCTTATTTTTAAACAGTGTCCCCCTAGTTCTAGATTCTCCCACAAGAGGGAACACCCTGTCCACATCCACCCTGTCGAGACCCCTCAGGGTCTTATATGTTTCAATTAAGTCGCCTCTCACTCTCCTAAACTCCAGCGGATACAAGCCTAACCTGTCCAGCCTTTCCTCATAAGACAACCCACCCATTCCAGGTATTAGTCTGGTAAACCTTTTCTGAACTGCTTCCAATGCATTTACATCCTTCCATAAATAAGGAGACCAGTACTGTACACAATACTCTGAAGTGGTCTGTCAAACACCCTGTACAACTGAAGCATAACCTCCTTACATTTGTACTCAATTCCCCTCACAATAAATGATATTCTATTAGCTTTCCCTAATTACCTGCTGTACTTGCATACTAGCCTTTTGTGTTCATGCACAAGGTCTCTCTGAATCTGAGCTCCTCAACCTCTCGCCATTTAGATAATAAGCTTTTTTATTCTTCCTGCCAAAATGAACAATCTCACATTTGCCCACATTGTTCTCCATTTGCCAGATCTTTGCCCACTCACTTAACCTGTCTATGTCCCTTTGTAACTTCCTTATATCCTCTTCACAATTTACTTTCCTACCTCTGTGTCATCAGCAAATTTAGAAACCATTCCTTTGGTCTCTATATCCAAGTTATTTATATAAATTGTAAACAGTTGAGGTCCCAGCGCTGATCCCTGTGGCACACCACTCGTCACATCCTGTCAACCAGACAAAGATCCATTTATACATACTCTCTGCTTCCTGTTAGCTAGCCAATCTTCTGTCCATGTCAACATGTTACCCTCTACACCATGAGCTTTTATTTTCTGCAATAACCTTTGATGTGGCACTTCATCAAATGCCATCTGGAAATCTAAGTACATCCACTGGTTCTCCTTTATCCACAGCACATGTGACTCCTTCAAAGAACCCCAATAAATTGATTAAATATGATTTCCCTTTCTCAAAACCATGCTGACGCTGCCTGATTACCTCGAGTTTTTCTAAGTGCCCTGCTATAACATCTTTAATAATAGCTTCTAACATTTTCCCTATGACAGATGTTAGGATAACTGGCCTATAGTTTCCTGCTTTCTGTCTCCCTCCCTTTTTGAATAAAGGAGTTACACTGGCTATTTTCCAGTTTAATGGAACCATACACGAATCTAGGGAATTTCAGAAAATTAAAACCAATGCACCAATTATCTCACTAGCCACTGCTTTCGAGACTTTAAGGTGAAATCCATCTGGACCTGGGGATCTGTCAGCCTGCAGCCACAACAATTTGCTCAATACCACTTTCCTGGTGATTGTAATTTTCCCAATTTCTCCCTGCCTTCCATTTCCTGATTTACAGCTATTTCTGGGATGTTACTTGTGTCCTCTACAGTGAAGACCAAAGCAAAATACCTGTTTGCTTCATCTGTCATCTCCCTACTTTTCATTATCAATTCTCCAGAAGCACTCTCCATAGGACCAATGCTCACTTTAACTCTTTTCTTCTTATTTAAATATCTATAGAAACTCTTCCTATCCATCTTTATATTAACAGCTAGCTTTCTCACACTCTAATTTTTCCCTCCTTATTAATCGTTGTCATTTTTTGTTGTTCTTTATATTCTTTCCAATCTCTGAGCTGCCACCCATCTTTGCGTAATTACCTGCTTTTTCTTTAAGTTTGACACTGTCTTTACCGTTTTTAGTTAACCATGGATGGTGGTGGGCCCTCCCCTTGGAATGTTTCTCTCTCATGGGAATGTGCCTATTCTGTGTATTCTGAAATATCCAAGTTTAAAATACTAGTCTTGGGCACTTGTTTTTTCCCTCAAAATGAACGTAAAATTCAATCATATTATGATCACTTCACTAGATGGTTATCAATTAATCCCCTCTCGTTCAGTACCAGGCCTAGTATAGCCTGCTGTTTAATTGGCTCCAGAATGTGCTGCATCCTGAGAATATTCTATGGGTTTCTCATCTACTCTACCTTTGCCCATCTGATTTTTCCAGTTTATATGTAGATTAAACTTCCCCATGATTATTGTTGCACCTTTCTGACAAGCTCCCATTATCTCCTTTATGCTCTGTCCTACTGTCTAGTTACAATTCGGGGTCCCGTACACCACAACCACAAGCAACTTCCTGCCTTTATCATGCTTCATCGCAGCCCAAGCTGCTTCTACACCCTGGTTTCCTGAACTTAAGTCATCCCTCTCTAATGTGCTAAAACCATCATTAATTAACAGAGCCACCCTCCATCTTTTCCTAACTTCCTGTCCTTCCTAAATATCTCATCCTTCGATATTCAGGTCCCAATCTGTCATCCTGTAAGCATATCTCTGTAATGACTATCAGATCCTACTTATTTATTTCTATTTGCACTCAGTTCTTGTTTTGTTTCAAATGTTGGCTTTTGGAGCTGGGGGGCAGGTGGGTTTCGGAGCTGGGGGTTACGAAACTTGACATCATCTTCCTCCTGTTTTCTCACTTCTCTCCTGAGGGTATAACTGACTGGGCTGCAGTCCCAGGACACAAGGGGCCCTGCCTCCTACATGAGGCTAGAGTGTGAGGAAGGATAGTCAACTGTGGAGGTCCTGACATTCAATCTCCCTGTTTTTAATGGAATTATCTTCCAGGAATGTGAATTCTAATCTGAATCTGAGACTGAATTGTGACTCTGATGTAGATTAGTGTGAACAGGACTTGTCCTGAATTAGGATATGGGCAGCAGAATTTTGGTTGAGCTCAAGTTTAAAGAGGGTGGCATAGAGAGGTGGGATGTCCCCTGGAAAGTGTTGGCATTGTTAAATCTGAGGGATGAGGGTCTCGGCAACAGGGGAGCTGAAGCCAGTGCAGAGACTGGCAATGTCAAAGCAGGCAGACTTAGTGATGGATAGGATGTGGGTTTGGGAAATCAGTCCAGGGTCAAATACAACACCAAGATTGCAAACAGCCAGGTTGATCCTCAGGAGAATTGTCAGGGAGTGGGATGGAGTCTGTAGTGAGAGAATGGAGTATTCCCAATAATTAGCTGCTGGAAAATGTTCCTCCCTACTACAGAAGCAGCACAACAAATCTGAAGGAGGGGGTGAGAAAAGTGATGAGGGAAACTTGTGTTTAATACTGACCACATGCTGCTGCTGTTTGAGAACACTCTTCAATTAATCCCTTATTCCTTGTAGCTCCGAGCATTATCCAGTCTGAGGCAGACTCCCAGGATTTGGAAAGACTCAATGCCGGTGAAGACTCTTGGCTAAGTTCTGTAGATGAGGGGGACTTGAGTGAAGAACCCACATCAAAGAAATATAAAAACCGGACAGTCTTCAGCACTGAGCAGCTACGTGTTCTTCAACAACGCTTCCAGCTGCAGCACTATGTGACTGCGTCAGAGAGGCAGGACCTGGGGAATGCGATAGGACTGACCAGTCAGCAGGTAATGTGTGTACATGGTGGGAGAGGAGGAGGGATGGGGGGGGGGGGGGGGTGCGAACTACTGATTCTTTGCATCATCCTGTGTCCTGAAGGATGTTGTAAATAATCCAGTACCAATGGATAGGATTTGGAGGGAGGGAGTGATGGGGGAAAGAGTGTTGTGGGCATTAAGATTTACAGATGCTGCTGATCGTAAACCTTAACCGTGTGTTTAGGGTCTATGTTTTGACTTGGCCCCAGATTTCCTCGCTTTATCTGCGTAGACTTGTGATCGGTTGATAGATGTGTTCAAAGTCATGAGTTTTGATAAAATAAATGGAGTAACTGGTTCCAGTATCAGGAGGGCCAGTAACCAGGCAGCACAGGTTTAAGATAACTGCCAATTATCCACAGGCAGCCACTTGTATTTACACAGTAAGTTGTGATCTGGAGCAGGCTGCTTGTCACTAGATGAACTGATCCTGCACGGGGCCAGCAGACATAAAAACAAAATACTGCAGATGCTGGAAATCGAATAAAAATAGAAAATACTGAAAAACTCAGCAGGTCTTCTGTCTTGTAACCATTCTGATTCAATGGAAGGCGGTGGAAGCAGATTCAATAGTAATTTTCAAAAGGGAATTGGGTAACTACTCGGGAAATTTGCAGGGCTATGGGGAATGAGCAGGGGATGTATAACTAATTGGATAGCTCCTTCAAAGAACAAGCATGTTAGAGCCATTGTTAGCACAGTCGGGCCATATTACCTGTCTCTTCTACCAAAATAATCACTTCTTTTTTCTGTATTAAATTCCATCTACCTGTTTTCTGCCCAATCTGCAAGCCTATCTATATCTTGTAGTCGATTAGTATCATTTCCAGAATCCAGAATTTACTATGGTCTTTGCATGCAGTAGGGTCATGGAATATTATCACAAGGTCATGTTAAATCCAACTGAGAAGGTGCTGCCTGCCCTGCTAGCTCTTTCTGCAGTTCACGTTTTTGTAAAATGTCTAATTAGGGAAATTCTTTCAGAGAACAATGCAATGCCACTATGCAAGAGGTAGAAACTTTTGGAATGTGAGTTTCAATGATTTGATGTCGAATTCTGACTCATGCCCATTATGGAGATGATTTTGTCTTTGTATCTAGGCTGTGTTATGTGGAAAACCCCATTTTGTAAAAGTACTCAAGAATTAAAGATGTACAAATGGAGTGTGAACTATGGTGTTTTGTGAATAGGGCAGCTGTGATACTGTGTCCAAATCTTTCTCTCCTTCCTCTAGACAGACATACTGGAGCCACTGGTACCTTTTGTTCTGCTAATGAGCTGCTTAGTACCTGTGGCCAGAGGTCTGAGGCTGTAAGCAGGAGCCTGTGACCCTAAGCACATGCTTCGCAAATCAAAAGACAGGTCTTAGTGCCAATTTGTTGGTCAATGATTAACTCTTTGACTCAATTAGGTTAGATTGTTGGAGGTTAATGCTCAGTTAGAGAATTGAGCACATAATCCAGACTGGAACTCAGTGCTGCATCATCTGAGATGCTGCCTTTCAGATAAGGCCCTGGAACCATTTTGTGCTCGCTTCGGCAGCACATATACTAAAATTGGAACGATACAGAGAAGATTAGCATGGCCCCTGCGCAAGGATGACACGCAAATTCGTGAAGCGTTCCATAGACAAGTTACAGTGCAGGAAGAGGCTGTGCTGGCCAAATAGAAAAATTAAGCTAGCCGCTTATTTTCATTCCACTTTCCAGCACCTGCTCCATAGCCTTGCAGGTTACAACACTTCGGGTGCAGATCCCAGTACCTTTTTAAACGATAAAAGCAAAATACTGTGGTTGCTGGAAATCTGAAACAAAACACATTGCTGGGAAAACTCAGCAGGCCTGACAGCTCTGGAGAGAAATACAGACTTAATGTTTTGAGTCTGTCTGACTCAGAGCAGATTAAGTTCTGATGAGTCATATGGACTCGAAACATTAAGTCTGTCTTCCTCTCCACAGATGCTGTCAGACCTGCTGAGTTTTTCCAGCATTTTTTGTTTTGTTACTGGAGGAAGTGTACGCCTAAGGAAGAATCCTGACTAATGCTAGGCGGTTAATGTCCCTGCAAGGCAGGCCTGAAACTTACTTGTTTCTTGCTGCGCTTCCACTGGTCATATTTAATTAAATATGTTAATCTAAAATTCCCTGGTTAGAAGAATGAGACACAGTCTCACTGAAACATATAAAATCCTTGCAAAGGCTAACTGTTTCTCTCGATTTGAGCATCTATAGCAGGCTGGACTGGGGGAAGGGGTTATCTCAGGATGAGGGTTGGTTATTTTGCACTGAGAAAAGGAGACATTCCTTCCTGCATTCAGAAGATTGTGTGTTTTTAGAATTCTGTACTCCAGGAGGTTGTGGACTCTCAGCCATTGAGTATATTTAGGGCTGAGGTTGAGAGATTCTTGGCCATAGACAGAATTGAGGAATAAGGGCAAGGCAGTGCAGCTAATGTAGAACTTCAGCCATCAGCTTGTTGAATGGCAGAGCAGGTTCAGAGCCAAAAGCCCTAATCCTATGTTGTTCCTCTGGATGTCTTCAGAAATCAGTTTATATAGAATGGTTACAGTACAGAGAGGCCATTTGGCCTATTGCAACCATTCTATCTCTGCAAGAGCACCTTGGCTAGCCCCACCCTCTGCCTTTCCCTATGACAGTGCAATCTTCTTTCCTGATAATTTTCCAATTCGCTTTCATTTTTCATTTTATATTACCTCATTTTGTTCTTCCTAGAGAAATGTTTCACACTCCCCTTTTGTAACTCATGTTTTCAATATTCCGTCCTGCTCTCCACTAACTACATCATGGGTAGCAGAGCTGTGATTGGTGTGCCCTGCTGATGTAGAGCTTTGTGATACTCCTCTTGGGAAGTCCTGGCACACATTAAGGGTTTCTGTTATTAAGGGAATTCATTTTTTTTTTAGGTGAAGACCTGGTTTCAGAATCGTCGCATGAAGGTGAAACGCATTCTGAGGGAGCCAATTCCTGGCCCTCAGTTTGGCTTTCTACACACAGACCTGTCTCGGGTGAGTTCATGTGTAGCCATCCATAGTTTGCTGCACTGAGTTCACAAGGGACTTGGGCTGTCCGGCGGAACAGGGTAATGTTTGGGGGAGAAGGTCTTTGCTTTTTCAACTGTGTCCTCTTGTATCATTGTGAATTAGGACCAAAAGTTAAATTGCAAAGCTAACTGTAAACTTGGGGGTTTACCACAGACAAGGTTCTATCCATTGAGAATCCCCTGATCTTGGGTTAAGGTCCATAATGAGGGATGCCAGCAAGCTTAAAAGCATTCCTCAGAGATTACAGCAGGATATTTGGTCCAAGCAGTCCAGGTCTGGATCTCCCACAGGAGCAATGTCCTGTCCCATCCCCACATCTGTTATTTCCGTCCATCATCCAACATATTGAACGTTGAAATATAAACTGAAAATGCTGGAAAAACTCAGCAGGCCAGGCCATAACTGTGGAGAGAGAGAGAGACATGTATTGTTCCAGGTCAGCATATTAAATGTTATGGTCTCTGCTCCAATCTCCATGCATTCCACAGACTGTGTACAAAGAAAATTTCTTCTGGCTTGTTCTAAATCTTTTGCATTTAGCTGTGTTCCAATCAGTGGTGAGGAATTTCTTCCCAGTTGCTCTCTCAAATGTGACTTCTCTCTAAGTGATGTGAAATGGGAGCCAGCCTGTTTCCAAATACTAACTTCTATTTTTTTCTATTAATGTTAAACATTTCTAACAGCTCATAACCTTTACCCCAAGTTTCTGTCATTAGAAGAGTAAGTGAATGACTGAATAAAAATGCAAAGTGCTGAAAATCTCAGCTGATCTGGCAGCATCTTTTAACGTTGCAGATCTGTGATCTATCGTCAGAACTGGAAGAAGTTAGAAGTGTAGATTTTGAGCGCGTGGAAGCGGGAATGAGAGGGAAGGACAGTCTGTGACGTCTGCAGGGTAGAAGAGATTAAATAATGATAAAGATTCATGGTGCAAGGCAAACTGCAAAGTTGTGTTTTTTAAGCCTGAAATAAAAACAGAAAATGCTGGAAAAACTTAGTAGGTCTGGCAGCATCTGTGGAGAGAGAAACAGTTAACGTTTTGAGTCCAAATGACCCTTCTCCAGGCTTTTTGAAGCCTGTTGTGTTTGCAGTAGTTTGTAAATGCTGTTGTATTTACAGTAGTTTTCATTTCTTGCTCTTCGCAGAATAACCCTATGGTGTATGGGAAACCATCGGATTACATGAAGCAACAGCTTACTGGCTACTCACTGCCACATCTATTGCCCAGCACAACTGGTGTCATCTCCCAGCAAGCAATGGTCCCAATCCAGGGCCTGTGTATCCTCCTTTGGGAAAATTTCAGTCCACAGTCATCAAAAGCGAGTTACAATATACTAATCAGTCCGTCAACTTTTCTATTAAGAAACAAGCCATTGCGCTCTCCTCACAGCCAGAGCTGGAGCCAATGAAAATCCCAGTGACTTCCTACAGTCACACTATCCCAGTGCAACACTTCTGACTTCTCCCTCCAGCAAGCCTTGACCAGGCCTGGGCATGTTCAGCAAGGCCAGCCATGTGAGATGCAAATACCTGCAGGGGATGAACTTCATTATGAAAAGGTTATCATTTCCTAGAGCCCCTATTGGTGATTAGGCTGAAGATATTAACCTTTTTGTCACATTTCCAGTACAGAGAATCATTGGGTTGCAGAGGGGAAATGTTGACACCCGTGAAGCAGCTCTCCATCTACACAAACACAATTGCATTCGTGTTACAACTCCGTCCTCCTCTCTGTAGATCCTGCGGACAGCCTCCTTAAATCCCCGGGTGCTGTGCCCTGAGTGTGCACGCTCACTCACTGTGTGTGTCTCTCTCTCTCTCTCTCTCTTGGTCTCTCCTCCTCCACACCCGGCATCTGGTTTTGCCATATTCCTTTTTTTTTTAATATTCACACTGACACCAAAGATTTCTCAATGCTCCTCCAACCATTCTGAAAGAGCTCTCTACATTATTTTAGCCTAAACTGTATTTTTTTTTATACTTCTGAAGAAAAATTGATAAAAACAAACTTGTATGAAAAATGGAGATAAGAAACAAATATTGAATTTATGTCCAGCACATTTGAATGTTAGTGTGTCCCTGGGTAACTGGCTCTGGCTAGAGGTTGTGTTCTGAGAGCTACCAGCTGTAACTTTCAATCCTGGCCCCCGCTAGTCCTGATTTTCTGAGCTCGTTCCTGGTGTTGGAGGAAGGAGTGAGGAAACTCCATCAACCGGCACTGGGAGAAGCAGCTACTCAAGGGGATTCTAGCTGAAAAATAATTGATTTTATATTTGCTGATTAGTTGCTGAGCTCAGTCCTTGTTCCAGAGTCTGGCCTTTGTGTTCTCACTGGCCATGGTCCCAGCACAACATCAGCCAACCTGCTGTAATATTGTCAGATTTTAAATATTCAGTGTTTTTAAACGTAGCCAGATGTCTTTCTCCATCATGATGTTAACGTAAGACTTCAATAAAACTACAGAATTCTCTGTCCTGCTGGCTCTTTTTGTAACTCACTGGAGGTTGGCTGCAGACTCCTGGATTCAGTGTCAGTGTGGTTTCATTTGAAAATTTCCATTTCTGTAGCATCTTTCACAACTTTAGGATATCCCAATGTGCTTCAGAGCCAATGAAATACTTGGAAGTGTTGATTGTTGGTACCGCACACTGCCACCAATTAAAAGTGGAAATACTCCTCACTCTGGCAGCATCTGTGGCGGACAAACTGATTTCGATGTTTCATCAGAACTGGAGAAAGTTAGAAACGTTCTAAGCAAGTGCAGGGAAAGAGAGTGTGAGGGGAAAATGTGGAGGGAAATGATGCAGGGCAAAAGGTGCTGGAAATCAGTGAAGCAACAAAAGGTGGATCATGGGAAGCTCCATATAGGATAACGGCAGAAATATCTCCAGCACCTACACTCCTCGAGGGTGGGGAGGGAGGGGGGGAGAATAGGGAGTAATTGTGAAGATCTGCAATTGTTGAACATACAGGAAGCTGCAAAGCGCCTAATCAAGAGATGATGTTCCTCACGATTTAATTCGAGGATAATTACAATGGCAAATGTTCAAGTAAACATCGGCTGACGTCTAGGACTGAATGGAGACATATTGAAGGTGATTCCCCGGCTCTTCTTTGAATCCTATCATGTGCAGAGCTGCCCCTCTGACAGGGCAGCTCTCCCGCAGTGGGGTGTTGGTCTGGATTTTGGGGCTCAGGTGGTCTTGACCTCACAATATTTTGCCTCAGGTGTGAGTGCTATCACTGAGACAAGACACTGAACCTTGCCAGGAATATTCTGACGCCAGATTCTGCTGCAGTGCTGGAGCGGTTGCACTTCATGTGACACTTGGTGTCTGGATCTAGATGTTGTCTCTGATACACACAGAGTCTTATGTACACACACATCAGCTCAATAGGTAGTCAGGAACATTGCCTGATTTCCCCCCCCCCCCCCCCCCCCCACTGCCACCACCCTTCTAACCTAGGGTGTTGTTAATAATAAATTTATAGCATGGAGGGAGGCCATTCAGCCCCTAGTGTCTACATTCACTGATGAGGAGCCAAGCAGCCTAATCCCACTTGATGTTTACAGAATTTCAAGTGCACACTGATATGGTTCTAGGATCAATCTTACCACCAAATCAGCACAAAACCTATTGTTCATTGGATTAAAAAATGTATTCACAATGACTTTCCTTTGTGGTTCGTTGTACTCCTCTTAGTGGAGCTCACTCATGTTTAGACTTTCAATTCCAGCTTTTCTCTATCTCCAGCCTATCACTCAAAATATCATTCGTATTTATTTCCCCAACGTTAACTCTTTACTGGATTGTGTTAAACTGCCATAAACACAAATAAGGCTGGAAACACTGAGAAGATTGGGCAACATCTGTGTAGAGTAATCAAATATCTGCTCTCCCTTGAATCCATCGTAATCTGCAATAAGAACAGAAAATGCTGGAAATACACTGCAGTATCTGATAGCTCCTGTGGAGAGAGAGAGAGAAGAGAGAAAATGAACATTTCAGGACAAAAGAATTTTCATCAGAATTTGCTAGAAACTTGGAAATGTAATTGGTTTTAATGAAATGAAAGCTGGGGAGTGAGGGAAAAGACCAAAGGGCATAGGATTATGTCACAAGATGTGAGGCACTAAACTGCAGTTTCATCTGGCAGGGTTAATTCAAACACAAAAGCATCAGTTCTGAAGAAGTCATCCAGACTTGAAATGTTAATTCTGTTTCTCTCTCCACAGATGCTGTTTTTTTCCCCAATATTTTCTGTTTTTATTTTAAAATGTCAGGTGGGAGAGATTCCAATTATCAAAATCCTAAAACAATACTGCACATGAGGCCATTCAGCCCATCATGCCTATGCCTACTCTTTGTAAGAGCTATCGAATTAGTTCCACTGCTGCCCGCCTCACTCTTTCCCCCATGACTTGGAAAAAGTATTTATCCAATTCCCTGTTGAAAGTTCCTGTTGAATCTGCTTCCACCGCCCTTCAGGCAGCGCCTTCCAGATCACAACAACTCGCTGTGTAAATAAACCTTCCCCTCTGGTTCTTTTCTCCGATTCTCTTCAATCTGTGTCCCTCTAGTTACCAACCCTCCTGCCACTGGAAACAGTTTCTCCTGATTACTCTATCCAAACCCCTCATGATTTTGAATGCATCGATTCAATCTCCCCCTTAACCTTCTCTGCTCTAAGGAGAACAATCCTCCGGCTTCTCCAGTCTCTCCACATTAACTGAACTCCCCTCAGCCCTGGGAACATTCTAGTAAATCTCCCTCTGCACCCTCCCCAAGGCCTGGACATCCTTCCTAAAGGGCAGAGCCCTGAATTTGGGACAAATCTCCAGCTGGGGCCTAACCTGTGATTTAGAACAGGCTGTGTTTTTGTTGTCACTCAGTTCCTGTCGAAGGTCAAGAGGTCTGGAAACGTCAAACTCTTTTCTTCTCGCCGATGCTGCCAGACCTGCTGAGTTTTCCCAGGTAATTCTGTTTTTGTTTTGGATTTCCAGGCATCCACAGTTTTTTGTTTTTTTATCTCTGAGTTTTTGTAACCCTGCTGTAATATTTAAGGCTCTTATCTTTATTCTTCTCAATTTGTGTCACCTTCAAAAGCAACTCAGCAGATTTGAAATGGTCTTAATTACGGGAATTTCGTCCTGGAAGTTAAATTAAATGTAAATTTTCTGCATTTGAGAAGATTACATCAGAAGGTGCACTTACCTGATGGTTTTTCACACCTCCGCCGCCTCTCTGATCATGTCTCGTTTGCATTTGAATTGATTCGGCCGGAGGTAAGTGTAAATGGTTCAGGACAGAAAAACAGGTCATTTCGAGCTCCCAGCGAGTGCAGGGACCATCACATTTGCAGAGCTCTCTCTAAAACGGCTAGAATGGAGGGTCTATACCCCGACTACCTGCCAGGATGCCCAGTTCCAGATTTACAGCAGCAGGAATTTCTAGCCTACAATCGGATCAATTCGGATTTTACAGCCTCTTCCTATAACATGAGCGGCAGCGACGACATCCAGTCTGAACATTTAAGCATCAGTTCCCCATGTCAGTAAAAATGGTTTACTCACCCTCTCGCTCCGGGTGTAGGGTGGGGATGGACTCCGGGTTGGGGGGTGGACTCCGGGTTGGGGGGTGGACTCCGGGTTGGGGGGTGGACTCTGGGTATAGGCTGGGCTCCGGGTGGAAATGCAGGACTGGGTTTAGTGTAATTTTTGCTGTTGGAGGGTTTCAGAATGGGCTTGTCTGTAAATTGTGCCTCTCTCCGCAGCTCCTGGATACAGCGCCAGCCCCGCCAACGACAAGGAAATTCTCGGAACCGGAGTCTGGAATCCGCCAGGTGAGAAATGAATGAAAGGAAAATTCTGCGGATAAAAGCAAAAAAACTGCGGATGCTGGAAATCCAAAACAAAAACAAAAATACCTGCAAAAACTCAGCAGGTCCGGCAGCATCTGTGGGGAGGGACACAGTTAATATTTCGAGTGTGTCTGAACTTTGTATTCTGTTCTGTTGAACAGTCATGCGGACTCGAAAGATTAACTGTGCTCCTCTGTACAGATGCTGCCAGAGCTGCTGAGTTTTTGCAGCTATTTTTGTTTGTGTTATGACAATTCTGTGGATGCGGGAAGTCTGAAACCCAAACAGAAAATGGTGGAAAACGCGGTGATTGTGAAGCAGCTTCATGTTAGTCTGGAAATGGTAACTCTCTCTCTCCACAGACGCTGCCGACCTTGTGAGATTTTCCAGCCTTTTCTGTTTGGGTTTAAGTCCGGAATGAAAAAGTGACCCAAATATAATCCGGGAAGCGCCGAATTAAATTCAATCCGAATTGATTCAAAGTGTTTGTTTTTAGTCAATGTTATTTGGGATTGGGAAAGGCGGGAATATGTATGTATCTATCGGAGAAACCTCTTTCCTTAGTGGCACAAAGTTCATTTTCAAATCATTTGGGCGCTTAAACCCGAGTGAAATTCAAATGGGACGAGAAATAGAGCAGGGCCCTGGGGCTGAGAATTCCTCATGTGAACGATTTGAATTTTCACCCCAACAGGTTCCAGTGTCTCCAGACGCAGCAGCAGCGAGTCTGAGCGAGGAAGTGACCCCAGGAGAGCCGAACTTCCCAGAGCCCGAGTCCGGACCGTGTTTAGCGAGCAGCAGAAAAGAATTTTAATGGAAAGCTTTCAAAGGCAGAAGTATATTTCTCCCCAGGAACGGGCAGAGATCGCCAACAACTTGGGACTGACTTGTAAACAGGTAATGGCTTTATTGCGCGGGCTAGGTTACTGAGAACAGGGTGAGGGGTTTGTATGGAGGGTCCAGGGAAACTGGGATTGTTCTCCTGAAGGAGATTTCATAAATTCCTCAAAATGCTGAGGTGTTTTGCGAGAATAAATAAAGATGCCGCTGGGACTGTGAGCGATTTAATACAGTAAGTTTAAACGTCACCTGACTGATCCCTGAGATGGCGAGATTGTGCTCTGAGCAGAGACTGAGGAGACATAGAAACTAGGAGCAGGAGTAGGCTATTCGGCCCTTCGAGCCTGCTGCACCATTCATTAGGATCATGGCTGATCATCCAACTCAATAACCTGCTCCCGCTTTCTCCCCATATCCTTTGATACCTTTCGCCCCAAGAGCTATATCTAACTTCTTCTTGAAAACATACAATGTTTTGGTCTCAACTACTTTCTGTGG